>CM053252.1:6825772-7073272 GCA_028583405.1 Pogonophryne albipinna
CTGTGTGCCACTCTGCTTCCCTTAACTCCAAGCCTACCCCAAATCTGTTTCCCCCCGCCTAAACACCCTTTATCTGTCTTCTTCACCTGCAGCTGCTGCCAGATGTTAGCCCCCTCTAAGCCTGATCCTCCACCCCCCATTCTCACCCCCTGCAGAACTTTCTCCCTGCCTATCAATCCTCTTATCCCTGCAATAGACAACAGCTTCACATTTACAATAACACTTTCCCCCACCAGGCCCCCCACCCCTCCTCCATCACCCCCATACCCTCTGATCAATAGCTCTCACATGGCAAACAAACAACGGCAGCAGCCAAACATTTGTCCGGCTACAGTGAACAGTGGTGTTTTTCCTCACAGTCTAATGCAATGACTAATTGGATTTAAGAATTGATTTAGGGTTGCGTGGGGGATTGTCAAACAGTTTTGGAGAGAAGTGGAGAAAACTGAGGTGGCTAAAGATTGATTCTTCGATGGAGCCGTTCCCACCCAGGAGCCACTGAAGGCAGACAACTCAAGACACTTGTAAAGCATTTCATAAACCCACCCACAACACAGCATTCACCTGTACATTGTAAAGTTCTCCTTGGTGTTTACCTGCTTTGATATGGCAGTTGTAGTGGATTGTCAATCAACATCTCGGTCCTCTCCTCCACATCGTTATGGTTTTGAGATAATTGCTTTGGGGAGGACATGATATGCTCGTTTTCAGGTTCATATCAGTATGTAGTGTCTCTACTGGGACATGTCTCCATGCTTTAATGTTCAAAAAGCTATTTACTTGTCTCATACTGTCTGTGCTGCAGCACCTCTTTCACCCTCTGTCTGAAACCAGAGCCCAGTCTGCTCTGATTGATTAGCTGGCCGGCTCTGTTGTGATTGGTCAACCGCTTAGAGATGTCCCGCCCCTTAGCCTATCACGTACAATGTGTTACATCAGGGATTTTGTGAGGGGAATACTGTGGCGCTGATCTAAGATATATCAGTTATCACGAGAACATGATGCCCGTATACAAGATGGCGCCTCGGACGTAAACAACAACAACGTGAAGTCGGCGCTCCGTAAAAACAAAGCTGTCTCTGCCGTCTGTGTTCTATTTGACACGATGTTCATATTTGTGGAGTAATTATACAGTTTGACGTACAGAAAAATATTTTTCTAGCATCACTTCAACATTTTACGAGGAAAAGTGGCATTTTGGTATGAGGGCGCAGTGCCCCTACCCAGTTTAGACAAAACCCTGTATTTAGTGATGTCACTCTGTTACATAGGTAAACTAAGGATTCCAGTGGAGGTGTTTCAGGCAGGTGGGGGAGCGTGTGGGAGCGAAATTCCCTCTGGAAACACTATGGAAAAAGAGAGAACCCCAAAAAAGCATAATAGGGCCTCCTTAACTTTCCAAAACCAACAATCCGCCATCACACCCACTTCACACAACAGATGGCCGGATGAGAAAAGTAATATTAACCTTGTTAACATAGCAACCAAGTGCTCTGCAAAGCAACAAGCTGAAGCAACATACACACTTAACAGATCAAATCTACAATAAATAATTGAACCAAATACAGAGTAAGTTGTAAAAGGTGAGGTTGATTTTAAGTGTGGGTTAAAATAAATAAAAATAAAGACGAAGAAAAGACTTTAGTTTGCTCATTTGGCACAAGTGTTATAAAACCAGTTCCAATTATTAGTTTGTTCTACGTTGTTAACTGATGTTTTTCATTTCTACCTTGTAAGAGCGTGACTTGAAGGGTACACTCAACGTTAGTCGGAGTTTACAAATCAAAGAAGGTTTTATACTTTGTTTAGTTTTCAGTATAGAAGGGAACGGTCCGTTTGAATCACAGACCAAGGTGTGTGTAGCTCATTGGTCTGATTGTTATAATAAGAGTTAAAGCACTCAAATAATAGCATATTGTCAATTTAATAATAATAATAATACATTTGATTTGTAAAGCACCTTTCATTGCTAACAGCAATCCCAAGGTGCTACAGGAGGCATAATAAAACGGTCTGTCGAGTCCTCAGGTGGTCTGGGAGTCCTCAGGTGGTCTAGGAGTCCTCAGGTGGTCTGGGAGTCCTCAGGTGGTCTATGGAGTCCTCAGGTGGTCTGGGAGTCCTCAGGTGGTCTATGGAGTCCTCAGGTGGTCTATGGAGTCCTCAGGTGGTCTATGGAGTCCTCAGGTGGTCTGGGAGTCCTCAGGTGGTCTATGGAGTCCTCAGGTTGTCTGGGAGTCCTCAGGTGGTCTGTGAGTCCTCAGGTTGTCTGGGAGTCCTCAGGTGGTCTATGGAGTCCTCAGGTGGTCTGGGAGTCCTCAGGTGGTCTGTGAGTCCTCAGGTGGTCTGGGAGTCCTCAGGTGGTCTGGGAGTCCTCAGGTGGTCTATGGAGTCCTCAGGTGGTCGGGGAGTCCTCAGGTGGTCTGGGAGTCCTCAGGTGGTCTATGGAGTCCTCAGGTTGTCTGGGAGTCCTCAGGTGGTCTATGGAGTCCTCAGGTGGTCTGGGAGTCCTCAGGTTGTCTGGGAGTCCTCAGGTGGTCTATGGAGTCCTCAGGTGGTCTGGGAGTCCTCAGGTGGTCTATGGAGTCCTCAGGTGGTCTGTGAGTCCTCAGGTGGTCTGGGAGTCCTCAGGTGGTCTGGGAGTCCTCAGGTGGTCTATGGAGTCCTCAGGTGGTCGGGGAGTCCTCAGGTGGTCTGGGAGTCCTCAGGTGGTCTATGGAGTCCTCAGGTTGTCTGGGAGTCCTCAGGTGGTCTATGGAGTCCTCAGGTGGTCTGGGAGTCCTCAGGTGGTCTGGGAGTCCTCAGGTGGTCTAGGAGTCCTCAGGTGGTCTGGGAGTCCTCAGGTGGTCTAGGAGTCCTCAGGTGGTCTTGGAGTCCTCAGGTGGTCTGTGAGTCCTCAGGTGGTCTGGGAGTCCTCAGGTGGTCTATGGAGTCCTCAGGTGGTCTGGGAGTCCTCAGGTGGTCTAGGAGTCCTCAGGTGGTCTGGGAGTCCTCAGGTGGTCTGGGAGTCCTCAGGTGGTCTGGGAGTCCTCAGGTGGTCTATGGAGTCCTCAGGTGGTCTGGGAGTCCTCAGGTGGTCTGGGAGTCCACAGGTGGTCTAGGAGTCCTCAGGTGGTCTATGGAGTCCTCAGGTTGTCTGGGAGTCCTCAGGTGGTCTGGGAGTCCTCAGGTGGCCTATGGAGTCCTCAGGTGGTCTGGGAGTCCTCAGGTGGTCTGTGGAGTCCTCAGGTGGTCTATGGAGTCCTCAGGTGGTCTATGGAGTCCTCAGGTGGTCTGTGAGTCCTCAGGTGGTCTGGGAGTTCTCAGGTGGTCTATGGAGTCCTCAGGTGGTCTAGGAGTCCTCAGGTGGTCTGGGAGTCCTCAGGTGGTCTGGGAGTCCTCAGGTGGTCTATGGAGTCCTCAGGTTGTCTGGGAGTCCTCAGGTGGTCTGGGAGTCCTCAGGTGGTATGGGAGTCCTCAGGTGGTCTGTGAGTCCTCAGGTGGTCTATGGAGTCCTCAGGTGGTCTATTGAGTCCTCAGGTGGTCTGGGAGTCCTCAGGTGGTCTGGGAGTCCTCAGGTGGTCTATGGAGTCCTCAGGTGGTCTGGGAGTCCTCAGGTGGTCTATGGAGTCCTCAGGTGGTCTTGGAGTCCTCAGGTGGTCTGTGAGTCCTCAGGTGGTCTGGGAGTCCTCAGGTGGTCTGGGAGTCCTCAGGTGGTCTATGGAGTCCTCAGGTGGTCTATGGAGTCCTCAGGTGGTTTGGGAGTCCTCAGGTAGTCTATGGAGTCCTCAGGTGGTCTATGGAGTCCTCAGGTGGTCTGGGAGTCCTCAGGTGGTCTGGGAGTCCTCAGGTGGTCTGGGAGTCCTCAGGTGGTCTATGGAGTCCTCAGGTGGTCTGGGAGTCCTCAGGTAGTCTATGGAGTCCTCAGGTGGTCTGGGAGTCCTCAGGTGGTCTATGGAGTCCTCAGGTGGTCTGGGAGTCCTCAGGTGGTTTGTGAGTCCTCAGGTGGTCTGGGAGTCCTCAGGTGGTCTATGGAGTCCTCAGGTGGTCTTGGAGGGAATTCCACAGGTGAGGAGCAGCCTTCAGAAAGCCCGATCCCCCGTTGTGCGGAGTTTGGTCCTCGGGGGGCGAAGCCGATGGTTGGTTGTTGAGCGGAGGTTGCGTGTGGAGGTTTGAGATGTGAGAAGTTCCTTCAGCTATGGAGGAGCGTTCCCGTGGATGCACTGATGGGTCAGTAGTGCGACCTTGTATTCGATCCTGAATGAGACAGGAAGCCAGTGGAGGGAATGAAGAACGGGTGTGATGTGGTTGTATTTCCTCACCCTCATCAGGATCCTAGCGGCACTGTTCTGTACGTATTG
Source organism: Pogonophryne albipinna (assembly GCA_028583405.1). Lineage (NCBI taxonomy): Eukaryota > Metazoa > Chordata > Actinopteri > Perciformes > Artedidraconidae > Pogonophryne > Pogonophryne albipinna. The sequence goes on from CM053252.1 coordinate 6,830,110, forward strand.
GAGCTTCTGAAGGCTGGGTCCCGATGAGGAGAGCCTTGAGGAGACGAAGGCATGGACCAGTTGTTCCGCATCTGACAGGGAGAGTGTGGGACGGAGTTTTGCAATTTGATAAAACAATGTCTGGAAAGTAATGCTTCGTCGAAATGGTGATTCTTTTAAGGGTTTCTAAATGTAATCTAGTTGGATGCCCTGACCTCATTAGGTGAGTCATTCAAAAAATTCAAGGCGCTTAAAATGTCTCTGTTTGAATCTTAATCCTGGAGCGACAAGATGGGAAGGATCAAAGAAATGGAGGAGGAACTAAGGCACTTACTGTACAGGTCACAATTGATGGTTAAAAAATAAAAATGCAAAGGCTAAAACTTCAGGCCTTAAAAACTGATTCAAACAAACCAATAGGTGACAACATGGTGACTTAATCCACTTGATTTAAAACTGAAAAGTGAAGCCAACACCTAAATGCCTTATAGATTAAATGGATAAATTATTCAGTTTCTATTGAATTCTACGGCAACAAAATGTTCCTATAGTAGTACGTCTCTGTTATTATCTCTATCTGGAGGGAACACAGGGATGTTATCCTTTGAAGACCATTTACATGCAAATAAAAATCTACATAGCTACTACAGGAAAGTGAAAACCCAAAAAATCCAAATAGGGCCCCTTTAAAAACCAAATGCAACTGCCAGCAAAGCAAACTTGAGGCTCCAAACCAATAGACACGTCCTCACCACTTATACAACCTATGGAAATACTTACTGCATGCAACACTTATCTCTGCAGCAAGCGCGGCTTTCTCTCTGTGATCAAGTGTGCGTGAAATGAGAGTTGAAAAAAGGAAGTCTGCGCCTATTAGTTAACAAAAGAAGTGCATGTACTAGTCTAGCTGAGTGTATATACAAGACTAAGTAGAAAAACCCTGTGTAAGTGACCGGTTTGGTCTCCTGCAGGCTGAATACCGACAGGACAGGTACACAATACATGACCTCCACTATTGGTGAGACTCAGGAAAGGGACTTGGGAGGTCATTTGGCAGTTTCCATGGTGAAGCTGTGTCGGTCACAGCCTTCAATGGATGGCCAGACTCGAACCGCCCGTCGAGGGGCAAGTGGCTCGAAACAGACCTGGCACCGAGGCAGTGATGTGGACATGCTGAGCGCTGCCAAAGAGGCTCAATCTGTGTGTGGGGGTGTAAGAGTGAGTGTGTGTGCGGGGGTTGTGTGTGTTAAAAGCTTGGAAGCAGTACTGTATGTGCCACCATAATAGAGCAGGAAAAGATTTGAGTATGCTAAATTGAATAAAAGTAGATTTTAGGATGTTAAAACTTCATAGACCCGGCTGCCTGTCTTATGATTGTCAAAGAAAAAGGAGCAATTTCTACGAGCACTATCATATGTGCTTGACTATACTTAAGTACTATTTTGTCATGTACTTTATACTTCTATCCCACTACATTTTGGAGGCAAAGGTAATGCTTGTAACTCTGTACGTTTATTAAACACTGTACAACTAGTTACTACCTCCTTTCTGAATAAAAAACACATACTGTATGATCTGATGATATTATGTGATACGCTACTGCACTCCAAAACAAAGTGTCTCACATTGACAAACTGCACCATTTAACTGCTCTTAAAAAGAGCCTCCGAGCTCATCGCGTGAAAGCCGGCTAGCATGGTGTTCGAAACAATAGCTATCCGCAATCAACTGAGGATGTGCAGGTTAAGCCGAAGAGACGCAGGAGGAGAGCTGGGTCCAGATTAATGGAGAAAAGCAGATGTTGTCTGTCCCCCCTATTATCATGGCCAACGTAAGATCCCTGGCTAATAATTGACAAGCTATCAGCGTTAGCCAGGAGTCCGACGGAGTATCGGAGTGTGTTTTAATGTGCTTTACGGAAACATGCATGACTGCAGCAGGATCAATCTGACAACAACAATACCATCCAGGGCTTCAGGACTGTACAAAATAAATGTGTTTGTTTAATTACTTTTGATACTCTAAGTATATTTTGCTGATAATACTTCTGTACTTAAGTAACATTTGGAATTTAGGACTTTTACTTGTAATGGAGTGTTTTATGACCAAACTATTTCTACTTTTGCTTAGTTGCTATGGATCCATGTACTTCGTCCACCACTGTCAGTATGTGTTTCTCTGTGTGAACACTGCACCATGACAATAAAACGTCTTAACAAATCTTGGCTATAGGCACTTCTCAAATGTTACATGTCCACCAGGTCTTCTTTTATTTTCCTTTTTACTGATCCTGATCAAATTGAGTTTGGGGTATTTCCAACTACATCTTCACAGACTGACAGTCTTATAGTGTGTGTGTGTGTGTGTGTGTGTGTGTGTGTGTGTGTGTGTATGTGTGTGTGTGTGTATCGTACGTCTTATCTTGTTTTCTCCACCATCTCTAGAGTCAGCAACCAAAAGCTGTCTCCATGTCTATCTGTGTAGGGTGAATGACTCTCAATCTATCTCCCAGTCGACACTCTGAGCTCACCTCTCACTGCCTGCTGACTCAAGACAAACCCAAAGTTTCATCTGCTCGTTTGCCTTCCCATGTCGAAGCCTTTGTGAAACCACAATCACGCAGAACACACACCCCCACACCCACCCACCCACCCACCCACACACACACACACACACACACACACACACACACACACACACACACACACACACACACACACACACACACACACACACACACACACACACACACACACACACACACACACACACACACATTTGGAGTATCTTCTGTATTCACCCATGCCTTAAGAGCATGCTTGAATACGACACAATCTGAGCCAGATCTCAGCGAACAAGGCATCCATCCTTATCACTTTTTACGAGCAAGAATCCTCTCGCATTCATATGTACATAAACAAGAGCCCAAACATTCATGCAGTGACAGAGTGATACATAAATGCCAGGAATAAAATATATACATAGAAATGAACACCATGCTCAGATTGCTGATACACCGAGCTCCTTATCGCCTGCCTTGCTTGTAAAGAAACCCATGGGCTGATTTGCAATTCCAAAAGGGAGGCGGATGGGAGGAGGGAACAGGCATTGGGGTACAGGTAGATCCTTGTTGAGGGGTTTACGCAGGTTGTATTCACTCACTTACCTTATCAGCTGCCATATTAAAGCTGCTGTCTCCCCCCTCGTTCTCTCCCGCCCTCCCCTCTGACGCTCGAGCAATCGCGGCCTTCTTGTCAGAGGGATATTGCAAACCCTGAGATGAGATGGCAGACTAATGGTTGCGTCAGGAGTGTGTTTTCACCCGCCCTCCCCTGTGCAGCCCGTACTGAACAATGTGCATGTTTTCTAGACCTGATGGGGAAGCTGCGGTGATAATTATACATGTGTGCAGAGGGCAGAGAGGTGGAAATGGGTTGTTAAGAGTGCATGGTTAAAAAGACGTAGCAAAACTGGTGACATTTACATTCACTGCTGAGCTGTTCACAGGTACAACGATGATTATAGTGACTCCTGCTAGCTGTTCAATGTCATGGACATCAAATGTGAAGACAGTGATGCAAATTAATATCAGCTGGAACATAACTGCATCAGAAGATGAAGGCTTGTTAAATAATGCAGATCATAACATGATTTAAGGTCCTATTAAGAGCCAAAGCCGCGGCGCTACCTCGCTGCTTTGATTCTCAGCTGACCGACAATCACTGTCATTCTCCTTATGAAGGGTAATGGGATCAACCATTTGACCTTTTGTTATACAATGTAACTGTATTAGCATCCATGGCATCCAGCCATATCCTCATACTTAGAACAGTCTGATGTTTTATACAGAGTGGGAAGGGTTGACGTTAAACTAGGAAGGAGCTCCAGCTTTGATTTTATTCAATCAAAATTGTAAAAAAAGAAAATCAAGAATGTATGTAATGGTATCTAAGGCTTTATTTTAACACATTTTACTGAAATGGACTGTGGCTCTTGCCCCTTTATACCCTTGTGTTTCCACAGATGTACCCAATTTCGGTTACATAATGTCAGCATAGAGTTTATATATTGAGCTGCACTGACTCGGTTAATTAACAGCTAATTGGGCTTAGCTGACTAGCATGCTACAGCTAATAGAGAACAAATAAAAGTGTACTACCAACATTTGAATCCAGAGTTATGTTAGGCATGTGCAGTTTGTAGCTGGATGACTATTACAATGTGGGTCACAGGGTGTGTCCAACAGAGAAGTTGCTTACCAAATCAGTTAATACAAGTACCATTTCACCCTACTCATAATGAAACATGAAGCTGTATGTAGCTTTCAGCTTGCTGCCTCATTTGATACTTAGTCTCTCAAGTATTGTCCTAAGCACACGTCTACAAAGGTACGCACTTTTTTCATCATGTCAATTTTGCTATATGCTTATGATTCTAAAATGTGCCATCTTGCAGCGTGATGATAACACACACACACACACACACACACACACACACACACACACACACACACACACACACACACACACACACACACACACACACACACACACACACACACACACACACACACATTCCCAGGTGGAAGGAAGTCAACTTGATTTAGCGGATGCTTTAGCAAAACAATGATCTTGAAGCCCCTAAAACAAACAGAAATACAACTAAAATAGAAATATATTTTCTTCTTAAGATGCTCCTGCCTTGCACAGGTGCACAGTTGTTTTTAGATAGTGTAAGTTCTATTGTGTGTTAAAGTAATATCAAATTCAGCTCAGATATAAAAGTGTATATTCACCGCCGAGGGAGCTAATCTGAACTCGTCTGCTGCACTCTTCACCTCGCAGGGCCTTGATAGAGTGCAGCAGGCGAATGTGTTGACACTCTGTAGACGTGCAGAGAAATCACAGTCGACACACACACACACACTGCTGCAAGACACGGCGACTCCTCATGACTACAAACGGCTGATACTGCGAGACTGTCAACACTGCAGTGAGGCCAGGCATGAAAACACACACGGGGACACCAATTTGCAAAGACTGACAGACGCAAACAATCTTTCCAATACCTGACAGCAAGAGATTCAGTACATATGAAGTTGTGAGGCAGAATAAAGCAGGGATTGGACTGACAGCATCAACACCCATTCTGTTTCCTATACAGTACGCATCAACACACACTTTTAACAGCCAGCTTCAGCGTAGTTTCAACTATACTTCTTTAGGATTGTAGGCCAATAAAAAACACAATGTGATGCAACAACAATCCAGGGACTTAGTGGAGGAAAAATGATTGTGCTTTTTGAAACCATCATTTAGAAAATCATGTGAATAAGCTCTGCTGCTTTTACCTTAAAGGTCACCTATCATGCTATGTTTAGGCAATAGCATAGGTCTCAGATGTATAAAAATATATAAAAAACATGTCTATGAAGTGTTTTGCTCAAAATACCAAACAGATCACCCATTCTAGCCATGCCTCATATCCCTCTATTTCACTTCCTGTTTCAAAAGTGCTGATTTGGGTATAAAAGGAGGGGTCTGAGCTCATGCGGGACCCGGCAGCTACTGTCTAAACTAAATACTGCCGTGATGAAACGCCATATCATGGATTATCAAGGATCTGAAACAGTCTGGAGCTCAAAGGCTTTCTCTCTTGCCGGTTATACCACAAGGTGAGTTCCTTTTTACTTCCTGCTTCTTCACACACATGCTCTCCAGTACAGGTTAGCTCTGAGTGTTAGCGATGCTAATGTAAACACCGACCATATTACGTCCAAAACAGTCGGGCATTGTTTCTGATAGCAACGTTTCTGATTGGGCCGTGGGTCCACATTTCAGATATTACGTCATATCGGACGCAAATCTGGATCAACTCCGTTGTTCCCCGTTTTTAGAGATTTGGGTACGGAGGAAAAGAGAGAGGGTTTTGTTTCCTGACGCTGCGTGAGTTCCCCGACACACCGGGGACACATGTTGATGTATAAAAGACATCAACAAGTGCATTTTGCATGATAGGTCCCCTTTAATGTTCTGTTTGAAGTCCTTGAGACTCGCGGTTTATGAGATGGAAAAACATACTTAACACTTATTTATGAAAAGGAATATGTACGTTACACTGGTGTATCAAAAGAAGTCTTATCAAAAAGGAATATATATAAATGTTCCACTCTTTCTCTTCAAAAGGAGTACATCCTTTGTTATAACATAATGTAAACTTGTAGCACATGAAGCACTATCTGAAGATTTACTTATGTTTTGCACATACTGTTGAGAGGCGCTTGTTTAACCACAGAGAAGAAAAAGAGTTTGAGACAGACTTTCCACCGGATAATAAGTAGAGTGGGAGGTTCAGAGCTATATATAATCCTCAGGTTATAATAAAATATACACATTTTTAACACCTTTTTCTAACTGTCCGTAACCTGACACTGAAAGACACCGCGCTAATACAGATTTAACCCTCCTATTGTCTTCGTTCCCCCCCTTACTTTGGTGGTCGTGGTCAAATTTGACCGGTCCTGTTTTAACTGCTTTATTACATTAACACAAAAACCATTAATCATCACCACATTTCATTTAACACCCTTTCAAACTGTACATATTGTATCAGACTACTGGTATACATGAAGAACTGCAGTAAATATACAAAGAACAGACACTGAACATGTATTGCGTGTGCCAGGTGTGATCCATGTGGGGGGATGGGCACATAAGAGCGGGAAATGTGTCAAATTGTTCTGTGTGTGTGTGGGTCTTTGTTAATTAAGAGGACTTTTGGTATGAATACACACCGACATTAGCCAGACATTTTTTATTAACAGGACAGGGTCGGTGTCCTGCTAATAAATACAAATTCTAAAAGCGTAGAAGTGTTTCTATAGGTGTAGAAAGCTTAAATACCCCAACAATTTTTTTTTTTAATTAGGTAATCCCAAACAATGCCACAGCAGTGCACTCACAAAACGGGCAGACAGGTCCACAGAAACTACCGGGGTAAAACAAAATTCCCAAAGTTCTCCTGAAATTAACTTATTAAATAAACGAAAAATATAGCCTACTTATGCAAACAACATTGAATCTGGATTTGACATAATTCTGATTAGGCATAGCCTATATTGCAAATAAGCAGACAGCGCTGCTTCTCACACACACACACACACACACACACACACACACACACACACACACACACACACACACACACACACACACACACACACACACACACACACACACACACACACACACACACACACACACACACACACGCCCACACACACACTCCTTGCGTTTTGAAGACTAACGGCCCGTCTACACTACAGGCATCGAAAAATGCTTTCAACGCTTCGCCCATTCACTTGAATGGGGTGACGTAGAAGATTTTGAATCTTCGCCGAACTGCATTGTGGGGAGCGGAGCATGGCTTTGCAAGCACCATGAGCATCAAAGGTTGAGCAATGTTCAACTTTTGATGCTCCCGATGCTTTCGAAGCTGGCATCAGCCAATCAAATCCCGTTTATGCAAATCCCGCCAGTACAAGCGCTAGCCAATCAAACCGCGTGCAAGCTGGGAGAGCCAGACCGCAGTTCATTTCCTCATATTCCAAACGAGAAATTACGGTAGCAAATCACCCGGTTCTTTACGATCAGAACTATTTACCGGGATACAAACCGGAGGAACCAGGCATGGAGGGAGGTGGCAGAGACAGTGGGTGAAACTGGTAGGTTTTCGCCTGTTTGGGGATTTTATATCCAGTTTACTTCGTTTTAACATTGCTATTGCTTTGTATGTCGGGGGCGGGAGATTCATGTGATTGGTTGTTGGTCGCCTTGGGCGCGAGAAATCCCCAAGCCTCAGACACGCCCACCTTCAAGATTTTTTTATGTCTGTAGTGTAGACGGGCCGTGATACATCCGAAATGGATGAACAAACTTTGCAGCCCAGTTTCCCAGCTTTGCAGTCTATCCACGGGTATGCCTCTTGTTTCCTCCGCCACATCTCCTCCGTCCATACCTCTGGGAAAGGTGAACTTGAGCTAGCCAGGGGAACGTTGCTAGCGCAGCTAACGTTAACGTTAGTGCTAGCATTATCCACGTCTTTAGGCGGCTCTTCTGATGATGTCGTAGGCTACTAGTAGCAGCTTCACTTGTAGCTTCGGTGCTGCTAGCCTCTTTCTTCTTGTGAATTATATTCTTTTTAGAAAAGAAGTCAAGTAAAAAATGTTTGCCTGCCATTATAGAGCTTTTTCGTTAGCGTTCTTGAGGGAAAGAGCAGCCGCAAAATCGGCGGGCGGCGAGCTGTCACTGACACACCCCCAGCTCGCCGCGGGGTCACGAGCGTGATGACGAATCATAATTCTTTAAGGAAATCGTTTTTATTTTGTATTATAATTTGTGTGAAATGTATTATGTTTTTGTCATTATTACAACAAATACACACTTGCAACTGATAACACTGGCAATGATTTTATATTTATTAGACTATTAAAAAAAAGATCATGCTCCAAATAAGTGGGGGTACGGCGTACCCCCGCGTCCAACGCCCACTACACCACTGGATTTAACCCTCCTATTGTCTTCGTTTCCCCCCTTACTTTGGTGGTCGCGGTCAAATTTGACCGGTCCTGTTTTAACTGCTTTATTACAATAACACAAAGAACATTAATCATCATCAAATTTCATTTAACACCCTTTCAAACTGTACATATTGTATCAGACTACTGGTATACATGAAGAACTGTAGTAAATATACAAAGAACAGACACTGAATATGTATTGCGTGTGCCAGGTATGATCCATGTGGGGGGATGGGCACTTAAGAGCGGGAAATGTGTAAAATTGTTCTGTGTGTGTGTGTGTGTGTGTGTGTGTGTGTGTGTGTGTGTGTGTGTGTGTGTGTGTGTGTGTGTGTTTTGTCTGATCTGGATAGTTACTAATTCCTTTTCTTTATGGCGGTCATTTTTGACCGGGAACACCATGGGTGTTACAAAGTTGACTAAATCATCCAAAATGCAATGAAAGTGGTGATCAGCAATTGTATATGTTCAAATGTCTACTGTGAAGGATATCATAAAGCCTTAATGCAATCGAATGTAAAACAAAAAGTTATGATTGATGAAAGTAGTAAATCGGTCAGATTTGACCCGAAGACAACAGGAGGGTTAAAAAAGGCGGCTACTTTAATTCAGCCTGAAAACGGTTTGCAGAGTGACTTCAGGTGCCTCAATTACTTCCCCCGTGCTAAATGAGGTGTTATCACTCCTAGCCAGGTGCAGCTGCGGTTCCTCTCCCACTATCCAACAAGAGGGCAATTTATGTTAATGGACAAATATGTGCAATTAAAAGCTTGTTGGGAGCCACAAGAAGAAGATGGAGATTTCCAGCCTATTTTTCTCACAATATGAACACAGACACACATTAAACCAGAGCAGAGACATTTCAGATTAGCATTTACACTGATGACATGACTAAATAACAAGCTAAAGCTTGCCGCCGGCCTCCTGGCCATAAACAGAAATGCCAGCTGGGGGTTAAAAATAAATTGACTGTGTTGTTATTTCCCTAACTGGGCACAATTGGCAGTGCTTTGTGAGGCCAGTCATCTTGGCATGCGTTAAATTAGTCCTATTGACAGCGACTTCACCCGCTCCAATCGCCGCAGGCACAACTTTGGAAAGGATTGTAGTTGCGATTACATATTGGGAAATAAAGGGAAAGAAAACAGGACTCTGGAGGGGCGACACAGCAACCATGCTTTAACATAACTGCCCTGCCAGCGGCCCCTGTTTCTGCTTCTTCTTCAAGTAGAACAACATGCAACTCTCACTCCACTTGCTCTGTAAATTAGTGCTGCCTCGTGCCAAAAAAACTGCCGCCCAAAGCTCCAAGTTCACTGAAATAGTACACGTTCAATAGCAGAGGTGGGAAGTAGTGGAGTACAAATACTTCTGGTATCAGTACTTTACTCCACGACTTATTTTTCTGACGACTTTTTACTTTGACTTCTTACATGTTGAACACAAATACCTGTACTTTCTACTTCTTACATGTTGAACATAAATACCTGTACTTTCTACTTCTTACATGTTGAACACAAATACCTGTACTTTCTACTTCTTACATGTTGAACATAAATACCTGTACTTTCTACTTCTTACATGTTGAACACAAATACCTGTACTTTCTACTTCTTACATGTTGAACACAAATACCTGTACTTTCTACTTCTTATATGTTAAACACAAATACCTGTACTTTCTACTTCTTACATGTTAAACACAAATACCTGTACTTTCTACTTCTTACATGTTGAACACAAATACCTGTACTTTCTACTTCTTACATGTTGAACATAAATACCTGTACTTTCTACTTCTTACATGTTGAACACAAATACCTGTACTTTCTACTTCTTACATGTTGAACACAAATACCTGTACTCTCTACTTCTTATATGTTAAACACAAATACCTGTACTTTCTACTTCTTACATGTCAAACACAAATACCTGTACTTTCTACTTCTTACATGTTGAACACAAATACCTGTACTTTCTACTTCTTACATGTTGAACATAAATACCTGTACTTTCTACTTCTCACATTTTCCAAACAGGCTGGTTACTTTAGTTTGAATCTGTGTTTTGTGGCGTCCATCCATCTTCTCCCGCTTATCCGTGATCGGGTCGCGGGGGTAGCAGTTCCAGCAGAGAGCCCCAAACATTCCTTTCACTGGCGACATCAACCAGCTCTGACTGGGGGATCCCAAGGCGCTCCCAGGCCAGCGAAGAGATATAATCCCTCCACCTGGTCCTAGGTCTACCCCTTGGTCTCCTCCCAGCTGGACGTGCCTGGAACACCTTCCTAGGGAGGCGCCCAGGTGGCATCCTAACTAGGTGCCCGAACCACCTCCACTGGCTCCTTTCGACGCGAAGGAGGAGCGGTTCAACTCCGAGTCCCTCCCGGATGACCGAACTTCTCACCTTATCCCTAAGGGAGACACCAGCCACCCTGCGGAGAAAACCCATCTCGGCCGCTTGTATCCGCGATCTCGTTCTTTGGGTCATGACCCATCCTTCATGACCATAGGTGAGGGTAGGAACGAAAATGGCCCGGTAGACAGAGAGCTTTGCCTTCTGGCTCAGCTCCCTTTTCGTCACAACGGTAAAGCGACTGCTGTACCGCTCCCGCTGCTCCGATTCTCCGGCCCATCTCACGCTCCATTGTTCCTTGTTTGGTGGCGTGATCATTATTATTTAGAGTCATTGCGTGCCTATTGATTTGAACACGATCCGTGTATCCATCATTTCCTGGTCTTCTCTAAAGAAGAGGGACCAATGGAAACGTTGTCATGTTGCCGTTGTTCAGCATGGAAACATTCATTAGCTAACAATGACATTATTGTTCTATTAATATAAAGGGAGGTCAGGTACTCTTTAAAACAGCTGCTAGGTATGGGTACTTTTTACTGAAGTACATTTCAAAGTCTTTACTTTCACTTGAGTAAAGAAGTTTAGTCAATACTTCTACTTTTACCAGTGTATTTTTAAACACGAGTATCTTTACTTCTACTCGAGTAAAGAATGTGTGTACTTTTGCCATCTCTGTTCATTTGTAGTTTCTTCTGCACAATATTTTTGAGATTATATCCAAACAGATAAGCTAAGAGATTCTAATGAGACCACATAAGACCATCAGTTTCTCCCACACATGCAACATGCACTTTCCAAAATGGCCGACCGTAACCAAACTAAAAAGGCAGCAGCGGCTAGCGTGCCGCTTTGCCAAGGGTGAACGGTGAATTTCACACCCCCAATCGGCGTGATTAACAAACTGCGGGTGGTAGACTTTGATAACGCCGCAGTGCATGATGGGAAAGAGAACCTCTAACACGGTTTAAAAGGCGGAAAGAGGGGAGGAAATAGAGACTGAATTGGCCAGGAAGAGGAGAGGCTTCTGAAGGTAAAAGGCAAGCTGTAAAAGCTGTTCTCAAGGCTTTTAGAGCCGTGTTATTTGGAATACTTAGCCCAAAATGATCCGCGCTGGAGAGTGTGTTGCTGACAGAAACTCCATCCGCCACAGCCGAGGGAAAGTAATGGGCGGCATTAACAACAAAGGCCGTCAAGGTTTTCAAGATGTGAGCGGAGAGAGGCTAGTGCTCTCTGTGTATGTGTGCTATGACCTTGAGGACATACATTAAGTGTACTCAAAAACCATGTGATTTTATCCATAGTTGTTCACATGTACATGTCAGGCGCAGACACTCAAAGCCGGTGTTGTTTGCACACGCTGCCGCAGTGCCTTTCCTCCAGAGATTTTCATATTTTGAAGTGACTATCTGTTTGACCTGTCGGATCGCCAGACAACTGCATAATGTTTAGCGATGAAGAGAAACCATGACAGGGAGCGGTGTTAAAGAGTACATGTCCTCTCCTCTCGTGTCTCCTTCCCTCCTGGCCGTTTAGGGCAGCTGGTTATAATTTGAGTGTGGCTTGTTTACAGCTGTCATTCTGGCTCTGACACGATCCTCCAGCCTCTCCAGTGTGAGCGCGTCTTCATGTGTCACCTCATCACGGGTCATCCCGATATGAGCAGAATGGCAGGAGGGATTTTCATGGCAGGATTATTGGATATTTAAGCCCTTTTCTCACATACACTTTTATAATTTCTGGAGAACACACTATTTGGAGTTTTTTCTTTCACACATGTAGCACACAACAGGAGGTTATCAATGTCAAACACATTCTCACTCACTAGAAATACTAGTGCTTTGTTTGGAAAAAAGGGGGCTGTAAAGCGTGCAGAAGGCACAACATCATGGGCATGTTGCCGGTTCTCAATTTGTTCAAAGTTCCTTTAATGAACTTGAGGATTTGGACTTGGGCACATACTGTATTGTGCATTTACACCTAAAGAGAAGCCATTTTTGACTTGCTTACTTGCACGAGTTTGACCGCAAAATGATTTGCTTTTACTCGCGTCACTCAAACTAAGATGCTTTATTGATCTCAATTTGAGAAGTGTTGCAGCAGCATAAAAGACATGGCATTGTACAATACAAATTCAAAATTCAAAAGACTAGAAATAAACAAGAAAGTAGAAAATATACATGTTGAATTTACAAATGAACACTAGTCTCACCAGGGAGGAGTAGGGGCTCATTTCTACAGCAGGTTAATTCAAAGACACCAACAGAAAAAACACATCTTGCTGCTTCTTGCATGTTTTGAAAGTCCCAGATATTCGAGAAACCAAACATTGTTGTTTGTAAAATCATCCTGGGACACACAGCTCAGTGAAAGTCAATCTTGTTTACTACCCTGGTATGAACCCAAAATTACCATCGCAATGAGTGTATCAAAAGGATGCCGAATTAACAACACGATGAAAACGTTGTAATTAATGCTTTGTTAGGTCTGCCTGCATGACAACAAGCACAACACTTTTAAAATGCTAGTGTTATGAATGGAGATTGGATCATTTAGGTTATAAGGTCTTTTTTTATTATATTGTTTTGCTAAGTATTTAGTGAATTGTACGGTTTCCTTGGGAGTCCTGAAAGGCGCCTCCAAAAAAAATGCATTATTATTACTCGTCTATCTGCAACGACTAATTGCAGCGTTGAAAAATTGGCTTTGTGCCCGATGTAAACCATAAGAGGGAGAAGTTCCCAAATATTGATGTCTCTCCAGTTAGACGTATTTATAAATGGGCCTCTCTTCGTCTTCACACTGGGATGTTTGTTTTCTTCTGGACCAGCCTCACCAGAAATGTCTTTAAAATGCCCGATCACTCGCCATGAATACCCCGGAGAACCAGCGGATATATCCACATCGGCTCTCTGGGATACAACTTTGCACCCGGCAGCTGGCAGGATAAAGTCTGTTTGATGTCTGGTCTGAACGAATCGGACATGTGCGTTCTTACATACAGCTCCTCCAGGGTAATGTGTGGGAAAGTTCAGGGTCTCAGTGAATGTGTGGAAGAGGCTTAGGTTTTAACTTCTCCAGCTACAGTGTGACTCCCAAAAACACATTATTATATCATCATAATAATGACCCACGAGGGTATCCTCTCCTGTCCTTATCTTGTGTTTCTTTTTCTCTCCAGTTCCCCTCTTTCGGCCCCTGTAGTCATTATCTAAATTGTGTTTTCCACAGCACACCAGCAGCAGCCTGACTATAGGTCTCACAGGAGCAATATCACACAGCGTGTCACCTTATAACACTGCATCATAAAAAGTATTAATACATACATGAATAAGCCACCCAGGGAGTAGTGCTGGCATTAGCATTAGATGAAGTGGAGTCTGTTTCACTTCCCAGGAGGCAGGTGACACTGCAACTCATTTGCGTTGTTTACTAAAGCAAGGCAGGGGCACTTTAAAATCACCTGCATCGGCGTAATGTATGCACAAGTGTAGAGAACATGATGTGGATTGTTTCAAGCATCTTCTCAACGGGATAATTGAGCGCTGTAGGCCGCTACACGTAGACACGCTCACACCAGTAAATATACTGTTTGAAAATGGCAACAATTTCCTCTAATTATATACACACACACGAAAATAATATGACAGCCACCTGATGCTCGGGATAATGAAATACAGCTCTCCTCATGTTAGATCCGGCTCCAGATTGTTTCGTTGTCGTGCTCAAACCAGTAAATATATCTTTCAAAATGGCAACACTTTTCTCTAATTATATAAATACACACAAAAACAAAATGACAGCCACCTGAAGCTCAGGATAATGAAATCCATTTAAAGACAGCTCAATCTCCTCATGTTAGATCCGGCTCCAGATTGATGGTTTGCTAAATCTGATCAGCTATACAGCTCATTTACCTCGACTGTCGGACGCCTCGCCATTCCTCAAATGCACGGCATTCGATTTCTATGAAAACCCAAAAAGAATATGAGTGATGCGCACAATAAAGTGTCACAGGCACTTAAGTCAGACTTATTCTCCGGGCGGAAACAGTTCCTGCCTTTATCTTCTCACGTATTGTTATGATGTGTCTTGCAGTTCATTCGCCTGCCTCGTTCCCTCCCGATCATTGACCGTGTCTCTTCCCGTCCTTGAATCAGGACGACGATTATATTAGTTTATTGAGCTTCACTCCATTTTCAAAGCTGATACTGCTGAATGGGTCTCTGAATAACGTAGATGGAATAGAGAGGGGTACGTGAGCATTGCAAAAAGGGACATTACAGGAGAATCGAAATGGACTCAGTCTGATCAGGACATGTGACACCGCTCTGAAACTGACACATTTCCATTTTAGTGACTGTATTAAATGATACGTTTTACTTAGGTATTAATAAAATAAGCCTATCAAACATGCAATTAGTAAATGATTAAGGTTAATGCATGTGTTACCTGTTACAGAATTATTCAACCTATGCATGTTGTTTTCCTAAAAAAGCATTAACATCATGTGTTTTGTGTTAACAAGTGGATTCCATGACTACTACAGTTTACACTAATTGTTTCGTTTTTTGGGCTTTTTACCGTTTGAGTTCATTCTCAACGCTCTCAACGTGTCTTTTCTTCTGTGGTATGCAACCGTTTTCGACAACAAGCTCTAAAACCGTACACAACCTACCGACTAACATACATCAGACAAACAATGTTGAACATAGGAAACATTCAGCAGCTAAAGGTGTTGTTGGTTGGTGGAGACCAAAACGGAGCTAAAAGAGAGGGATAATTGGACTTATGTTAAAAAAATACACTAAAATATGCTGCTAAATAAATGCCAATGTTGTTTAATGTCTGCTGGTTATCTAAAGGAGTGACTGTTTCCGAACAATTGCTAAAACACAAACACATTTTAGGGTTTTTTATCAGTCACACACTTATTTGGTTTAAGCATTGTATTTTGAATGTTCACTGATTGATGCATGATGACATATATATGCCTTTGGCCAAAAGGTCACACAGACATGAAAAGTATGTTATCATACATAGCAAGGTTTGTTATGTTTTAGTTCAAAAAGACGAATGTGAGAAAACTCAAAATAAAAAAACTCCACTTTGTGATTGTACTACATGTTCAACACCAATCACAGATGTAATGTGCTTTATTATAAGACATGCTAGTTCATTTGAATTGAACTAGATGTGTTGATAAGACACCTCAATTCTCAGAAAGTTGTGAAAACAATCAGTGAGATAAAACAGTGTTAATTAAGTTTTCTTAAGCAGTTAGAGAGTGCCTGGAGTTTACAAAACAAATTAACGCAACATCATGCATGCTAAGCACAAGAATATATTTTCTTAGGTTCTTTTTGGGTGACTTTTTCTTCAGTTCCCAGAAGGCATCACTGCATTTTGTCAACCATAATGCATCCTCTGTTGCACAGAATATGATGCATGTAATGCTGAGATGACAGTATGGAGGATTTATCTGCATATTCCTCTGGAGTCAGCATTACTAGAGGCAGAGACTCAGGGTCACATCCTCCAAGGACTTTAACAAAGTGATACAATGTGCAGGGGTAACAAAATACCCGTGTGACTGTCTGTCTTCAAATCAGTTTTGGAAGATTTACTCCAATGTTTTACCTAAAGAGCCCCTTTTCTGTAGTGTGTTATATATGTTTGTGTGCATGTAAATGTCTGCAAAGGCTCAAATCCCTGTCTTCCTCCAGAGGGAGTTTCTCTCCCACACACTCTGCCTGAAACGCCTCCATTGGACTCCTTTGTTTACTTCCTGAACAAACTCACCCTGTTGCTGTTTGAACAACTGAATTTCCCCACGGGGATTAATAAAGGCAAACTATTGTAAAGGTAAAAGTATGAGCATAAATAATAAAGAAGTGTCAACATTTACATTATTATGATTATTTAATATATAAAGACTATATATTATTGAATTACAATTAAGACAATAAGATTAGATATACTTTATTTGATCTAAAATATTGATGTTTTTTCGTTATAGTGTGAAAACCATAACAAATAAGTGATACAGTATTCAGCAAACACAACTGCAGAGCTGCAACATTGCAAACAGACTAAACAGACTGTTCTACAACACCAAGTTGTCTTTGTGTATTTGAGAATGAAGCGCCATCTCATGGTTAAATCCTGTAATTGAACAAAAGGGGAAATTTGGCAACGCCCCCAGCCACTGGGATCCGCTGGGTTTTTGGTTGGGACACACCCATTGGAGTCCTATATGGAGTGCCACATCTGTATTGACATCACTATATAACACTCTCATTTCTATTGGCTAGCGCTACAACACATTGTACGTGATAGGCTAAGGGGCGGGACATCTCTAAGCGGTTGACCAATCACAACGGTGCCGACCAGCTAACCAATCAGAGCAGACTGGGCTCTGGTTTCAGACAGAGGGTGGAAAGAGGTGCTGCAGCACAGGCAGTATGAGAAAAATAAAGAGCTTTTTGAACATTAAAGCATGGAGACACGTCCCAGGAGAGACACTACATACTGATATGAACCTGACAATGAAATAAACTAAAGCTGTTTGATATATGTAGCGGAGTAAAAAGTACAATCCTGACTTCCAAATCGTAGTGGAGTTGAATAAAATAGCATAAAATGAAAATACTCAGTGAAAAGAATGGTACTTAAGAAGAGTTCCTGAGTAAAGGGACTAACCCTAACCCTTCACATTCACATTACCCTCCTTACTGAGCCCAAATAAGTCATCCCACCCAAAGGCCCTTTGTGTCTGAGATGGAGCTTTTTGTACTTTCTCTACTTTGAAAAACAGACCGTATCATCAAATAAAAAAACAGCGAGCTATGTGTTTGTGTTGACAGCGTTTCTATCTACCACCCACAGCCCGGCATCGTATTGGCAAGGTCGCGTTCCCCTTCACTGCACTCCTGTGAAAGATAAGGCGTCGAAACAAAACGGACTACATCGTAACAAACACAGAAACTTCCCGCAGCAAGGGGATCAATGCCGACCCGGCACGAGGAGGCACAGACAGGGAGAGAAAGGAGATTGCATTCTGGGGGATGGAGAATAGGAGACGTCAGGATAATCCAGAAGCAGCGATAGCCAGCCTCCCCAGAGAAGGAGAGCAGAGGACAGTGAAGTGGAGAAAAAGTCAAATAAACCTATTTTTTCTGTACTTTTTCTTTTATCAGCTGCCTCCCCACCATCGCCGAGTCAATCCACAATGGAGAGAGAGAGCAGATTAGCTTGTTCGCCCATCAGAAAAGGGATTACATTTACCCATTTCCTCTGTCAGGGAAAGTTGAAGCGAGAGGAAAATTTGTCGTGGAGAAAAAAGTGTTTTTGACGAATCCACGAGTGATTGAGGTTTCACGAAAAGAGGCTTTTCTGTGTCCCTGTCAAATGTACTTGGCGTGGAGCCAGAGTTGCTCATGGGGAACATCAAAACAACCAGCACCAGATAGGCGATATGATCCCTGGAAGCTCCGAGAGGGATTTGTTGTTCTTCATACTGCCGTAAGCTTACATTTTTTTAATAGCTCGAAGAGAATTAAAGCTTGATTTTCAAGTATCCATAATGAAGTGATGTATAGCTCCTAACAAAAACATGGAGACAATAGTTATTGAGACATTAAAACAGAATAGGCACATGGTTCTCCGTTCAATAGTTGTCATGGTTTTGGATTTATGTTTTCATTTTCAACCTTTTATTTTGAAATGTTTTCCTCCTTGTGTCTTGTCTGATGCTACTTCCTGTGTTTGCCTTCCTGTCGTTAGGCCCATTCCCAAACCGCCCCCTACACCCTACCCCTCCGTTTGCGCGTTCACGCGGAGGGTCCGCCATATTAAGGGCTGTTCCAAAGCAACGAGTGTGGAGCGGTGTGGAGGGGGAGTGGGCTATCAAGCCCTCAAACAGCGAGTCTGCAGCGGTGCTGACTTGAGACCGGTCTCTACCTGACCGGAGTCACGCTGTGTGTGTCCGTCGGGAAACAAGCTGTTTACAAGTAGTTCCAGCAAACATCCACTGATAAATTGCGATGTTAACAACCTCATGATGACCTCATATGTTTTTAACTTAGGATCAAACCTGTGTTTAGTCTAGAAAAAGGTAAATGTGTGCATTTTATTATAAAGTTGTGTATATTTACAGACCGTTGCAAAAACTAAGAAGCTTATAAACATCAGGTTTAAAACTAAAAGAGCTTTGAAACACAATGAAAGATGTTTGGAGTTTTATTTGAGTTATTCATTTAAACTTTTTGTCTAATAGATGCTGATTTGAAACCGTTGTTACATACAGTTACGGCATTTCCTGTTTCTGCCGGAGAGAGGGGAGTTTGTCCCAAAGCTTGCTGCTGTATTTACTCCCTCCATCTGACAGGAGGGAGCCTCGTTGAGCTGCGAGTGTGGCTACAGACGGAGTTCACTCCATCACGGAGGGGTAGGGTCGAGGGAGTGGTTTGGGATTGGGCCTTAGTTTCCCTCCTGTGTCTGATTGTGTTCACCTGTTGCCCTTGTGTTTCTGCCTCCCCTGCCCAGCTGTATCTTGTCCTGTGATTACCCTTCTGTGTATTTAGTCTTGTCTTCCCCTGTGCTCCATGTCTGTTCGTCGTCTTTGCTTGTCCATGTCTCCTGCCTGTTCCCGCCTGTAAGTTTGTTCCTGTCTGTCGTCCTCCCCGGTTTTGGTTTTGTTAATTAATTTCTTGTTTTTCTTGTCTTCGGCTTTTTATAAATAAAGCTCGCCTTTTGTTACCTTACCTTTTTTAGTATTTTCTTAAACTGCACTTGGGTCCTATTTTCCCCAAACCTGACAATAGTATATATGAGGAATCACATGTACAAGGTCATTTACTCAGAAACCCTTCTTACGTACACTTTTTAAGCTTTTTAAGCTGTGTATTTTTATTTTATATTTCTACTCCACCACAATTTGGAAGTCAGGATTGTACTTTTTACTCCACTACATATATCTAACAATTCATATTTGTATGTAGTGTCTCTACTGGGACATGTCTCCATGCTTTAATGTTCAAAAAGCTCTTTATTGTTCTCATACTGTCTGTGCTGCAGCACCTCTTTTCACACTCTGTCTGAAACCAGAGCCCAGTCTGCTCTGATTGGTTAGCTGGACGGCTCTGTTGTGATTGGTCCACCGGTTAGAGATGTCCCTCCCCTTAGCCTATCACATACAATGTGTTGGAGCGCTAGCCAATAGAAGCGTGAATGTGACAAAGTGATGTCACACTTGTTACGGAAGTAAACAAAGGAGTCCAATGGAGGCTTTTCAGACGGGGGGGTGGGGGTATGTGGGAGAGAAACTCCTTCTAGAGGTAACACAGGGATATTAGCCTTTACAGACCATTTACATGCACTGAAAACAGTATAACACACTACAGGAAAGAGAAAACCAAAAACACAGAGAGAATAATTCATCTAAAAAAACAACATTTTAATGAGAATATTGCCATTGCAAATTAGTCACACTTCTCTGTGGAATTGACACTGTTCAACAGAAGGGTTTAGAAGTCTTTTTCCACTTCCCTTGACTCTTCATAAAAAGCACATTATGGGTTTTTGTTGAATACGTTCACCTCAATCGGCTTGTCTCAAATCATCACATTTAAACAGTCTCAAAGTGAGCCGATCCTCCTGTGAGTTCTGCACACGTTCTGCTTGAAAATGAGCCCCTGGTCTTTTTCTGCCTTTGATGTTAACAAGCCTTGTTAATTGCCGCGGTGAAATAAGTTGGCTCCTGTGCCTACTACAATAATTCCCCCCCCAAAAAAAACAGTAGCATTTCTGGGGAGGTCTCTTTGATGTAGCTGAGAACTTGGAGTGGGTAATAAAGAGGCTTATTGGTGCTGTTTGCTATTTTTTCCCGATTGGAGCAACCCTTGGATGAATGAAGCAATTGTGTCGTCATTTATTGATTCCGCTTGGCTGTGCGTCAGCGGGTTGAATGGATGGTAGTGCTGCTGTTTGAATTGCAATGGTTTTGCTGGACAATAGGCGAAAAACACGATCACAGAGCGAAATATGATGGAAAATGACATCTTTGAAAAGGGATCAATCTGTTATTTTCAAGAGGAACGTGCAGCTATATTAGACAGCTGCCGTGTGAATGGACCTGGCAGAGAGAGAGTTATTCAGTTCAGCAGGGATTAGCTCAGATTAGGAGTGGAAATAACCATTTCATTTTCAAATAATAAATCTATTTTATTTTCCAGGAAATGATTTTGCAGCAAGGGTGTTGCCCGAATTTTAGTAAAAAAAAATATTGATTGATTTGTTTATTTATATATGTATTGTTCCTATTATTCATTCATGTATTTACTTGTCTGATTATTTCTTTAATTATGTATGTATTCGTTTATTCCTTCAGATAAAGGATGAGTCCTAGTTGTCAGAAATGTTTGTACTAACTTAAGATGAGCGAGGGAAAAAACAGCAATCGAGTCTCTGTCTAAAAATACCAGCATCCACCAACCAACACCTGACTTATTACCATTTATATCGTATTTGTTTAATCTGTACACACATGGAAAGCACTTTCTTTAGGTTGTGAACAGGCTTACTGTACGTGGCGACTATTTCATGGTTGGCTGCAATAACCTCCTGCAGACTTATAACAACAATGTCCTATTTCTCAGCATGAAGGACTAAATGCTGTTTCAAAGCCTTCTCTTAAATGCTAAGGACTTCTTTTGTTCCCTAAAGATGGTCAAACACTGGAATCAGCTTATAAAACATGCATCATTTGTGCGAGTGACATCAATGTGGCTGAAGTCCTGGTAAACAAAAAGCTGAGACATAACTGCCAAGGGAGTTACGTTTTCCTAAAAAGTAATATATTTAGTAAATAAATCACTACTTCACATAAGTATCATGATGACATGTATCTGTTCCAAATAAAACAACAACCAACAGCATAAACAAATCACAGGTCTAAATAAAACATGAACACAGGCTTTCCGCTAGGATTTTTTTCTTTCCAGTCAAATGTCCGGAAATAATTTATTTTACCGGACAAATTTGAAACTTACCGCTCATGTTTCAATGATAACAATAAGAAGAATTGTGAATCAGAATTTCCGTTAGCAGGTAATTACTGGACTATGACCGGATATGCTGATGTTTAAAACTCAGTTAATGGGGCTCATTATTATATTGCTTCAGTTTATAATCGTAACAGATCAAAAAGTTCAGATACATTTTTCAATAAATGATTCGCTTCCACAAACAACATAATTATTACATTCAAACAGTAGTAGTAGATGAAGTACATTATTCGACAGTTTACATTAACTTTCGATAATAACACGGGAGTCTCTCTCTCTCTCTCTCTCTCTCTCTCTCTCTCTCTCTCTCTCTCTCTCTCTCTGCCTCTCTCTCTCTCTCTCTCTCTCTGCCTCTCTCTCTGCCTCTCTCTCTGCTAAACAGTGGGCGGGGCTTCAGGCGATCCGAGCTGCATGTCTCCGTCAGACTCAGCAGCTGATCTGATCTCTCTCTCGTGTCCGGTTACACTTCACTCGCGTTTATGTCCATATTGATCAGATCCAGCTCTCGATCGGCCTTTATAGAGAGCACCGATCAAACTATTAAGAGTGAATATCGGCCGATAATGATCGGCGGCCAATCGATCGGAGCATCCCTAATTATTACCGGACATTTTGACCGGCAGGTTTTGAATTTACCGGTTTTTAATAAATGTTACCAGCTAAAAACCGGTAATTACCGGCTAACGGAAACCCTGGACCAGCTATGATCTGTGAACCTTGCAGAAGTGTTCTTCCATTTTTTACTTTAACTCCAGGAGAAACCCCCACTGAACATTATTTGTTGTTCAGAGTGCGCCTGCACAAATGCAGCATCCAGTGATATCAAAACGAAAATATCTCCCAACAGGGGGAACAAAGACTTGAAATCCACAGATCTCTAGGACCAAACAAAAGATAATACAGGGAGATGAAGGGAAACCAAGGCGAGCACGGTAATAACACAAAGGAGCGGGAACAAATGGAGACAGATGAGAGTAAAGCTTCTCTCTGTCATCAGGCAGGCTGACACCATCAGCAGCTGAAGGACAACACACACACACACACATTAAAAGGTGTATTCAAATATCCTGGACTCCTTTGAAATGTGACCTCAGCATGACGGGGTAGGCCAATTTTCTACCATGTCATTCTCTCAACATAATCTTACTTCAGTGATGATGAGCACCTATCTCCATTTTATGAGGAAGAAAGTAGGTTTGAAATGATCTCGCAAATTCTCTCCTTTCATCTTTCATGCAGTTATGTTGACAGTTTTGGTACGGGCAGAAAAAAGTCCAGAATGAAATGTACCCTACTTACTAGGTTTTTTTTAGGCATAGGGCTGAGCACTAAGAAAATCTAAAACCACTATATGTTTTTATATATACACATATATATAAGTACAAATGATATCACTTTCCTGTCATTCTGCCTTACAGTGGGCCCTGTAATGCAAATATTCAGATTCATGTTTGTACTTAGTGTCTCTACTGGGACGTGTCTCCATGCTTTAATGTTCTAAAAGCTCTTTATTTTTCTCATGCTGCCTGTGCTGCAGCACCTCTTTTCACCCTCTGTCTGAAACCAGAGCCCAGTCTGCTCTGATTGGTCAGCTGGCCGGCTCTGTTGTGATTGGTCAACCGCTTAGAGATGTCCCGCCCCTTAGCCTATCACGTACAATGTATTGGAGAACTAGCCAATAGAAGCACGAGTGTTACAGGTTGCTAAACCTTTAAAATGTTTTAATTCCAGTAAAAAAAATGGCATGCACAGATCTTTTGAAACAACGCCATTTCAACGTTATTAAAAGATGAATTGAATGTTATCTGTAATTGGAAAACGTTCCCCAGTTTCACCATTAATTTCTGCCGACAGGATTGATTTGTTTGTGTTGTAGTGACATGAGGAGCCGACTTGAAGCACATAGAAAACATCAGCAGTGTCAGCAGGCCTAATTACTGCTCTCACATCTTTAAATACAGCTGAACCGTTTAATGGCCTGGGAAGAAAGTCCAGCACTGATTCTCTGAGGATTAAACTAGAGGTAGAAGCAAACAAATATACAGCAGCCGAAATACGCTTTTAGGGACGGAACGATGTCTCTTTAGAGTCAACGTTTTCTTCAGCAGACAAAGAAGGTCTGTTTTTACTGTTAGCAACTGGTTTAGAAGACCCATCACTACCACGGTGAACACTATTGCTCTCCTGCTGCTGCTCCTTCTCCTCCTCCCTGCGTTTGGTGTCAGGAAAACACTCTGGAGAGCGATGCTCTGGATAAACATCCAACAACAAGTGTTCTGAATGCGTAAACAATGCAGTTCAGGTCTCACAGGATTTGTATTGTAAGGCTACATGCTCCGTTATTGCGCTCTGTGCCCATGTTTTACTGCACTGTTCTGACCTTTAAAACTGCCGTAGAAATGTTCCTTCAATGCAACACATGTAGCAGTCATCTCTGACTCACTGACAATGTTCAGACCCATTCAGAAGTCTTATATGGAAGGTGTATTATTAAAGGTGGCGGGCCTCACTAGGTATCACTAAATGAGTCATGAATATTGATAACTGTGCAAGGTCTCCTTTCTTTCTTTCTTATATCAAGCAGAAGTACTTATTGGACAACATGTAATGTCAATGCTAAAGTCATATATGAACGGATGGATGGACTGATGGATTTATTTTTCTGGTTCCTTTTGAACAAACCGACGCAGAAGTGGGTTTTTAGCATTATTAGAATGGGCTACTGCAACACCAAGAAAAAAGAGAGCTACCAAGAGAGCTAACAAAAAATCAGTCAACAAGAAATTAAAGGTGGGGTAGGTAAGTTTGAGAAACCGGCTCGAGATACACTTTTTGTTATATTCCATGGAATGCTCTTAACATCCCGATAGCAATGAATATCTGAAGTGCTTTGACAAAAAAAAATGTCATCTGTGGAAGCCGTAGTACTGTAAAAAGCACGACCAATCATCTGAGCCGGCTAAAGTAACTGGATGGCCTACCTGCCTGTCAGCCTTCCATCTGTGCACAAACTTACCTCGTGTCCTCATTGGTCATGTGCGCGTTCGTGTGTGTTGGAAGGAAGGAAGAGCCAGATTTTTTTCGGTTGTGTATTTTCAAATTCTAGCGCACTCGAGCTGGTTTCTCCAAAATTAACTACCCCACCTTTAAAGTAAAAGGTTATAATTCAGGGGCCGGTGCTTTATCAACACTCGCCTCTGAAAGTCAGAGATCAGAGACAGTGGTCCTCATTGTACGTCACTCAGAGCTGTCAGGACAAGCAGGACCCAGGGCCAGCAAAATGACAGCCAACTCAGGATCAAACACTTTAAATATGAGGCAAAGTTTCATCTCTTTAAAGTGCCCGTCGATTGCAATCTTAATTAAAAAGCTTCCCTCTCTCTTTGCCCGTGTCTCTTTGTGTTTATACAGCCGTCTGCTCGTCTGTAGGAGCCACAACCGCATTTCAGGACAAGCTGGAGTGATTGATGGATGAGATACTGGGAAATGAATTGCTGATTCAAGCTGTGGGCAAGACAGGTTGGAGGGAAGAGAAGTGTGTGTGTGTGTGTGTGTGTGTGTGTGTGTGTGTGTGTGTGTGTGTGTGTGTGTGTGTGTGTGTGTGTGTGTGTGTGTGTGTGTGTGTGTGTGTGTGTGTGTGTGTGTGTGTGTGTGTGTGTGTGTGTGTGTGTGTGTGTGTGTGTGTGTGTGTGTGTGTGTGTGGGGAACAGCAGCTCAGACAGCACGAGGCAATGACACAGCGACACATGCCAGGTTTATCTGGGGCAGCACGGATTCACACCTCTCACCATGAAGCATTCACACATTCTCACACATATCTGGCACCTCCTGACGAACGTGTCTCGAGAGTGGACGGGCAGATAACGTGACGGATCCCCATGTGTAGAAATGCCACACACACAGACACACAAAAACACACACATACACATGTCATCCTGATCCTATGGCCCAATTCCAAACCAACCCCTACAACACCTACCTCACTTTCTCTCCATGTGTGCGTTCACGCAGAGCATCCAAGGCCATTCCAAGCCAACTTTATGAGATTGGAAGTTATTAAACCCTCATACAGGAAGTCTGCATCTGCCTTAATTGACCAGCTGCCCTACCTGAGCAGGTGCAATGCTGCTTGCAGTTAATAAACATCAGATTTACAAACAAAGAGAAATTCACAAAAAACAATGCCACTAAAGATCTCTGGATTTGTATAATACATTTTCTTTCTTCATCAGAGAGTTGCTCATTAGGGACCATAATTATGAGGGAGGAGAGGACGTCCCGAAGCTTTCCGCTGTAGTTACATCTTTAAACCCAAGTATGCCTTTCGGGGTTTTCCCTTTCCTGTAGTGTATTATATAGGTTTTAGTGCATGTAAATGGTCTGCAAAGGCTAAAATCCCTGTCTTCCTCGAGAGGGATTTTCTCTCCCACACTCCCACCCTGCCTGAAACGCTTCCATTGGACTCCTTTGTTTACTTCTGTACATAGTGTCATCACTATAACACTTGTGCTTCTATTGGTTAGCGCTCTGACACATTATACGTGTGTCACGGTCCGGAGGTGATCTCTGGGCCCATAGATCTCGGCCTCCGTTACGGGTGGTGTAGCTTCATTGTGGTTGATTGTGTTCACCTGGTGCCCTGTGTTGTCTCCTCCCCCCTCACCTGTGTCTTGTTGATTGATTAGTGTGTGTGTATTTAGGCTCTGTTTTCCCTGTCAGTGGACAGGTAGTGTGTGGGAGATCCTTGTGGCTGCTGACTGTGTTCAGGGAGGACAGTCATATTGAGGCTGGTGACTATGTGCACATGAGAAATAAATGCCCACACCGGGTTATATTTGAACTCTCTGCCTCTGCCTCCTTGCTTGGTCGGGCCGCTCAATTGTCAGTCTCACAACGTGAGCAGTTGACCAATCACAACTGAGCCGGCCAGCTAACCAATCAGAGCAGACTGGGCTCTGGTTTCAGACAGAGGGTGAAAAGAGGGGCTGCAGCACAGGCAGTATGAGAAAAATAAAGAGCTTTTTGAACATTAAAGCATGGAGACATGTCATAGAGACACTACATACAAATATGAACCTGAAAATGATCAGAATATGTCCTCTTTAACGAAGGAGCCTCCTTCAACTCAGAGTGAGACTACAGACAAAGTTCACTCAGACGATGTAAGAGTGGGTTTTGTAATTGGCCCTTCGAAACAGGTCCACCAGTCACATATCAAACGTCCACCAGGTTTGTGGACGTTTTAAACCCAGACTGGATTCATCCTCAAATAAAATGTGATGGTTTCTACCCCTGAGCTGTCAGCTAACATCACTCAGGAATCACTCAGGCTTTGGTGGTCATAAAATCACAGATATGCGAGAGAGAACAGCTTACTTCTGATCCAGGCCCCAGCAGGAGGAGGTTATTGCTTATACCTGAGAGAACAGCCGGAGACTGTACTGTGGGAAATCAAGTTTTAATATGAAATGAAATCACTTAGTTTCTTTCTGTTTGAGGAAGCATTAACTGGGTGTCACATTTAACACACTTCAAATGCATGCCTCCACTTTTCCATCTTCTCTATTTGTACTGTAAGAATCCCATTTGTGCAGAATTGACTGAGTGCTTTTGCTAAGGCTGCCTCACACAGATGAGATGGAGAGCAAAGAAAGACATGGATAACACAAAGTCTAAAGCCAAAGAGCAGGAATGTGTGGGCATCACTGGCAGAAATTATTTACATCCCACATTTTGGGTCCTCTTTAAGCGTAAATAGGTTGCAGGCATGTTTGTTGTTACAGAGGTGGTGGGAGGAAAAAATACTGACGATTGTACAGCTCCAGCAAAAGCAAGGATCAGCACAACTCTGGATGCTGGCTAGCAAATGGCCACGAGCCTCCAAAACAAACAATAATCAACCTGTGCCTTTTTCCATTTCAGCCCGAGAGCCCATCGAGGAGCCGGGAAATGAGCGAGAGTGATAGAATGGAGAGAAAATTAGAGAAGGAGTGAGAGATAACAAGGTGTTTATGGAAGACGCCTCTCTGCTATGTTCCCCCCAGCTCACATTAGGGTAAACAGAGCGCTGAGCTGAAAGGAGCTCGCGGGGAAACGCTCCGCCGATAATGGCCGTGATGGGAGACGATGATAGCAATCACAGTAACCACAATAATCACGGCCAATTCTGCTGGGGATTTTTGAAGCATTTTCAGTTGTGTGTGTGTGTGTGTTTTTCGACGCGTGTGTCCATAGTTTGCAGTGTGTAATGGACCAGAGAGAATCATTGTTGCAGTAATGGCCCACTGTCCTCCTCCCAGATGGAACCAGATGATACCAGAACCTGATGGACTGGTCAGCACAATAACCAGTGAACAGGCAAACCAATGGCTTCACTACAATCCATATGGCTTTTGCAAACCGGGGGAAATACTGTTTTGAGGTGTTGAAAGGATGATAGCGCAAAGACAAAACTGTTTCAGGCTTTTAAATGGGGCTACAACAACAAGCCATAATGTATTATTAGCTATTAGCTATACTTATTATATGCTGTTGTGAAATAATGTAGGGCGAACCTCCGTTTTGAAGTCAACAAAAGGAGGTGGGATCCCCTTAAAGTCAGAAAGGGGCCCTATTATGCTTTTTGGGGGTTTCCTGTTCCTGTGTGTTCTGTAGGTTTTGGTGCATGTCAATGGTCTGAAAGGCTAAATAAGCATAACAGGGCCACTATAAGTCATGCTATACTTGCTGTCTTCGATCTAGCATCAACTGGAAACATACTGTGGTTTATTTCAACCATCTTGTCTCCATAGGGTCTTCTTACAGTGTCACTAATTGTTGCCAATTGAATCAAATAAAAATCAATACTGTGAATTTGCTATATTTCCTGGAAGATAGAAATTGTAAAATAAAGTATAACATTCATATATTAAACAAATAACCCCACAAGGATTGGATTATATATCGTTATGTCCTTGCCCGTTCAGGATTAAGACGGCACAGACTTCTCAAGCAATTAAATGTCATGTGTGGGCTTTATATGCATACTTAGAGACAGATGAGTTTGCCTTCAGCAGCAGCATTTACTGCTGGAAGTTGTTCTCCTGGGAGCAATATGCATCAAACAGCCGATTGTACAAGTGATATACGTCAGAGCGCCTGTCATCCCCTCTCTGTGACTCTTTGCTGAGTATCCCACAGAGCATAAAAGCCATTAAATAATGATAAAAACACATTTCTCCTCCAATGGAGCTAATGCTGTCCTTCAAAGTGAATTTACTGCATTACTTTGATCTGAGTCACATTCACAATATCCTTCACAGTCGTTTTGTGGCGGTCAGTAGTGACGTCTACATAAAAGAGCATTTAGACACATTCCTCTACTTCCCCCGGTTTAACGGCCTCGTCCATCTCCTCCTCTTCTCTAATGACCCATCAGCCATGAGTAATCAAACAATTACCTGCCAGGCAGCGGAGTGTTAAAACTCGGTGGCTTCCTTAGCAGTAATGCGGAGGACGTGTTAGATCTGATAAGACATCGGGCAGGCGTGTCTCTTGGACCCCACTGAGTGTCACGACCCCGGCACAAAAGCCCTCACCTGTCCCCCGATGAGATAAATACCGCGCCATCCTTCTCTCTTTTCAGCCGTGATGAAAGGAGCAGAAGTGAGACAGAGCGCTCAGCAGACAGCGGCGATGAGCGGAGGGTCAAAGTCAGCGAGAAGAGTTTTATGGCAGCAGTCAGACCCCTCAGATTGATCTCCTGCGGCCACAGGTAATGGCTGATGAAAGGTAAAGGGAAGTTAAGCAGCTGTAAACTTGACTGCTCTGGATGGTACCTGTTCTACATGGAGTGATTTTTAAGTGTGTTTTAAAGAGCTTCATTAAAACAGATAAGGCCTCTTACAGTGCTCAAGGTGGGCGGTGTACCGAGTCTTCTTATTCAGCGGAAATGGATCTGACTGAATCTAAAATGGCATGTTATATAACAACGTATTTCACTAAAGAACGATCTACAGCAAAGCCTTTTTAATATCACCACCTGGAAGCCTATACAACGAGCAGTCACTATATTGACTTCATTAAAAACAGACATTCATTGTGATTCCATACCCATCAAAGCACTTAGTGAAAGCTACGTAAAAAGCAGGCGACACAATACGAGCCTTTTATCAATTACCACTTCCCACCTAGCAGACCTTTAGAAAGGTGTAATCAGGATAATTGAGCAGAGTAGTAAACATGTCAGATGTTGTCAAGTGCAGTCACATGGGAACACAAGGACGTGCTACCCTGTTTGTGACACATGGGAAAACCTGAAGTAAATCTAGCTTTTTATGGAGCTTGTTTTTTAGGAATGTCACATATAAAGACATCTTCATATAAGTGACACATCCTCTGATGAGTAATTACATGAAGGAGATCTTTACAGCATGAAGTCTGATGGGGGCGTGAGAAAAATAATAATAGGGGGAGAATAGGCCAGTATCGAGTTTCATTAGGATAACACTGCACTTTTCTCCAGCTATTACTCCAAAAAACTAAACAAGAAGAACATGTGTTTGCATACACAATTATCTGAGCACACATTGACATACAGACATTCAGTATCTCCATGGGGCTTAACCTTCCTGTTGTCCTTAGGCGTATTCACACCGCAGTACTTTTCCCACAAAGGTTCATCAGAACTTAGTTCATGAGAACTCTTTAGTTCTCATGAACTAAGTACAGATCGCGTTCACACCGGAATAAGTCCCTGGGGGAGGATTAGGTAAATGAAGCCGCTGACGTCACTTCTTCTTCTTCTGCTTTGGGTTTACTGGCAGGCCGCAAACCACTTCACGGCGTATACTGCCACCCGAAGTCCCCGGCCGGAAGTCCCCGGAGTTGGGGACTGGCTTCAGTAGAAGCTGGAAGCCTTCTGAGTAAATCGCCAGAACGCCGACACCTCCTCAACTCCACCGCTCCCATGTTTTATTTTGTGTTGCTATAAGTTAGTCTCTCTGCGTTTGTGCGCTGGGCTAATGCTAATAATGCTAATGCGAGGATAATAAAATGGCGGCTTCACAAAACGTTTTGGGAGTTTTACGGGGTGTGGTTTGCAATCCGCCCAGCCAATCAGAAATAGGAGCCTTTTTCTCCCACGAAAGTCCCTGCTCT
This sequence comes from Pogonophryne albipinna, assembly GCA_028583405.1. NCBI lineage: Eukaryota > Metazoa > Chordata > Actinopteri > Perciformes > Artedidraconidae > Pogonophryne > Pogonophryne albipinna. The sequence goes on from CM053252.1 coordinate 6,861,222, forward strand.
CTAGCAGGGACGGAAAAGGGGGTGAAAAGGTTCTCATGAACACATTTTAGTTCCGGCTCTTTTTGGTGTGAACGCAACATTTCGGAACTATATCGGAACTAAAGTGGGAAAAGTACTGCGGTGTGAACGCGCCTCTTGAGTCAGATTTGACCCACTGCATGATATGGCTCTGTGTGCCAACGGCTGGTGTTTTTTGGGGGGTTTCTGATTCAACAATGAAGACAGTGAAGACAGACTGAGATCCTCACAGCTGATTGGCTCTCTTCAGACAGTGTCTCATTTAAGCTGCCCGGGCCAAATGTGTGTCTGTCGGCGTCTTTGCATCGACTTTACATGTAATCACACTGCCAAAAAACCTGCTTCTCACAATATGGCTGGAATCTTGAACATAGCAATCACTTCATTTTCCAACATAGGATTGTGAATTAAAGTGTTGAAGATATGGGTTGTAATAGGTAGCTCTTTATTTGCAGTTAGGACAGCTTGCACCCTGACATGCTGTAAATCTGTCAGTGAATGCATCGTCTCCATGGACCCATGCATCCTTTTAGCTGTTAACCATCCTCTGCCTCATTTTTCGGATTATTTGTACCCTGCTTTCCATTACAAAAAGCATCTCACACACACACACACACACACACACACACACACACACATTATCGTACCGCCACTCAAACACAACCAGGTCTTCGTTTGAAATGCAAAGCGTCTTCGGCAGCCATGCATTTTCACCCTGAGCCTTTCAAGAGCGCTTTGTCAGAAACCACATCCAACTGTCTACTTTCTCTCTGTCGCTACCTCCGGACAACATTAGAAAGACATTTTTTAAACGCAAACCTAAAGGAGATGATGATGGAAGTCAGTGGAGCCAACATCAGTAATGGCTGCATTTTAAAGAGTTCTCATTTGAGGCGGCGGACTCCATAGCTTTGGTGCCGTGATGCTTGTCACTACACTCTGTAAACATTGCCTTAGTCCAGATGTGGCGTTTAAATTTAGTGGTAACTGCTGTTTTCTGTTAACTCCTGAACAGGGTTATGTTTATTTTGTTTTCGTTTTGTTTTCCGTGCTGTGACGGCCCCAGAGCCTGTGTGCAAGGTGTGTTACAGGTCTTACGGTGGGGTGGAGCTGAAGAGGCCAATCAGCGCGATCGCGGACACCTGGCCGGCGCCGAGGTGCTATTAATCCCAGCTGCCCGGAGTCACAGGGCGGCCCTGACTCTCTCCAAGCTGGCCGCAGGAGGAGTAACACGGCGATCCTCTCCCCTCGTCTATCCATATTGTACATTATACTGAACAATCGCAATAAATGTGCCGTGGCTTTCTGGCAGATCATTCCACAAGTCAACCACACGCAGGCTGAAAAGTGGATAGCCAGTCTTGAATACTGTTTCTTCAACTTGAGGAAGTGTCCACGAGTCCTGGTGTTATAATCCCGTTGTAGTGGGCATGATGTTGTGGAGATATTTGAAAACTTCGATCATATCTCCCCTCGCCCTTCTATAATACATACTCGGGATTTTAAGACTTTGCAGTCGTTCTTGATATGGTAGGTCCTTTAGTTCTGGAACCAGCTTCGTTGCCCTTCTCTGTATTTTCTCGATGAGCTCAGCATCCTTTTTGTACATGGGGGACCAAGCGACATTCCCATACTCGAGGAGTGGCCGTACAAGACAATTGTACAATTTGTTATGTCATAGATAGTAAGAATCTGACGTCTGTGAAAGATGTGTGACTCTGATCAAGTTGCAATCCTAGCAACTGCAGCATGAATTCAGATAGCGTTGTCAGGATACTATGAAGGGGGACGGGGAAAAAAAGTCCGTATTACGATGCTCTTTTTGAAACAGGCACCACAGTGGGAAATGCCACATCCCACAAGAAACAGCAGGCTGTTGGACAAAAAGCGGCACACAATAAAGCACACACACAAACCCATGGCTCACACAAACATTTCTTGAAAGCTCAGCAAAACAACACGACACGCAGCTGTCTGCTTCTAAGCGGCGCTGACACCCATTGTGGAGCGAATCCCCGGAGATCACAATGCTCTGAGAAAAAAATCTTTATACACCTTCCTGTGAATTTCCAATATGGCTTCTGATGCCCCTGTGCTGTATGTCTCCAGGAGTTAAAGGCAGCGGGAGGAAGAGGAAAGGCATGAAGTGGGAGAGAGCTTCCTAACAACAACAGATGCTGACTCCTCTCCTTTTGTTTTTAAAGCAGTAAACAATAAAAGCGATTCATCAAGGCGATGGAAAAGAGACAGCAATCCCATCATAATTACGGCTGGTCCACAAGGGAATAGTCTGGCACTAAGCGCTCAGTCTTCTTCACTCTGTCGGCCCCTAATTACTGCAGACCACATATCACATTTCCTTAATTTCCAAACCAGGCCATTCCATTAATTCTATTACAAAAGAGAAGCTGATGTCTTTGTGGTACAACTGAGGAAAGAGGAAGGAGAACCGTACGCTTTCACATTACATCTCACAGTCGGCCAATTAGCCTACGAGTGGTTTGCACATCGGAGGAAAAGCCCATTTGCTTCGGTACATTTCTGCTGCTCCCCCCCTGAGAGATGAGTAAGAGCAAGGACAGGACCCTTGTTTAACTGTATTTGACGAGTCCACTCCCTTAGCAGGATACTCTTCCATAGTGAAAGGACAATGAGGCAACTCAGCGCGCCTTAAATTACTGTTTTACTTCGGTAGAGATGCACAAAATAATTGTTCAGGTTCCCTTGTTCAGCAGTGATTTCCTTGCTTGAGCTTAACTTTATTCTGACGTTAGTCACATCCCATTGTCACTGAGTTGTTGCACACTCGGGACAATAGTGACGTGCATGAGTTTGAAATACATTTCTTGTACTTTGTTTTGTTCTGAAAGTACAGAAACACATCACAGCAAGGTTTGAGCAAAATGTCGGCTAGGTCTAAATAAGTAATGTATCTGTGTAAACATTCAATCTTAAACTTGCATGAGTCATACTGTAAAGGTCTGCTTGCAGTTAAACACACTGACTGATCATATTCAGCACAAATACACACCTTATTATTAAACTACAGGTGGTCACATTACTGATATAAGTCCATACTCCTGCTGATGTTCAGGTGTATATCAGTATGTAGTGTCTCTACTTTAAAGAGTCCTCTCCTGCTGATGTTCAGGTGTATATCAGTATGTAGTGTCTCTACTTTAAAGAGTCCTCTCCTGCTGATGTTCAGGTGTATATCAGTATGTAGTGTCTCTACTTTAAAGAGTCCTCTCCTGCTGATGTTCAGGTGTATATCAGTATGTAGTGTCTCTACTTTAAAGAGTCCTCTCCTGCTGATCTTCAGGTGTATATCAGTATGTAGTGTCTCTACTTTAAAGAGTCCTCTCCTGTTGATGTTCAGATGTATATCAGTATGTAGTGTCTCTACTTTAAAGAGTCCTCTCCTGCTGATGTTCATATGTATATCAGTATGTAGTGTCTCTACTTTAAAGAGTCCTCTCCTGCTGATGTAACCAGAGCCCAGTCTGCTCTAATTGGTTAGCTTGCTGGCTCTGTTGTTATTGGTCAACCGCTTAGAGATGTCCCGCCCCAAAAAACATAAAAGGGCCTCTTTAAAGGTTAATTAATATCCCCCAAAAAAACAAAACAAAGTGCTCATACAAAATACTGCAGTGTCCATGTCCATTAACATTATTAGCTACAACATTATTGTGGGTCCCACCCAGTCCAGAGAAGGAAGTTCTCCATTTAGCTGCCACTCATTTTAAATGTCACGGCTTTGGAGTATACATTCCCCTTTGACTCAGCTCAATGTAGACGTTTCCCTGCGCTGACACTGACAGGTGTTTCATCTTTAATGAAAGACTGTTTCCAATGTTCCAAGTTGTCAAAAAGAGGGCAGGAACTCTGAGCAGTAATGGCATGCTACTGGAGTGGAAATGACACGTGATTGGCTGTGTGCGGAAAGGGACAGGAACCACCATAATTGTTTTATCCCTGTCAGTGTCGCCAAAACTCAAACATGTATTGTTCCCATGAGTTTATGTTGCACCGACACTGATGTACATTATTAAAAATGACAGGAGCCTTGTTGGCTCAATTTATGACACACCAATGTTGAGGCGTTTCACAAACACAATCAGACACACTTGAACGCGGCGTCTGCACACGCTCACAAACACCGCTGGAAGAAAAGACGCAATTAATCTCAGTGGTGTTAATCAAGAGCCATACAACTTTAACCAACATCTGTACAGCCTTCGTGAACAGCGCCATGGCAAATGTGTTTTCCTGTCACCGACGACAGGAGACGGATGACATCATTACCTCAAACTCACAGTAGCTCCCATTTGACTTTGAAGGCTGCATTAGGCACACAAGGGGCGAGAGAGCAGGGAAAAGCAGCCGCTAAAGCGTACAGCACATAATAGGCTACATTTTGTCACATGAAAGAAACTGTGGAAATCACATTGAGTCCTGATGTGTTCATCCTCGTGTTGCACTCTCCCTTCTTACCATACCTTTACAATATTAAAAATGTCACTTCTATTCCCTTGCTGTCTCTCTGTGTATATCCTCCGGCACTGCCAGTCAAGCTTTAAATAGCATTTGTACGTTCCCTCTTAGGCACCCTGTCCTGTGAAGACAGCACAGCTTCCACAGTGCATCGCTAAAGCAGAGCCAGTGTTTAACTGTATGTTGTGAGTGTGATCTTAGCTTGTTGGCTCTCTGCCTGCTTGATCTCTACATGCACCAACATGGCATAGCAACTGTGTAGCAACACTGGGTCCTCATGCTATAATCAGCAAATGCTATATAAAGAGTATCATTAGTCAAATGCCAAGTCTAGTATCCAAGGAGGAACATTCATATTCCAGCAGTTAACAACCGAGCACAACACTAGTTTGACCTTTATATAGATTAATTTAGCAGAGTCTGGGAATCAAAGTGGTCGATTGGAGTGTAGTTATGATGTTTTTTACATTAATAAAAACCCTTTTACCCTTTATATGTCATACTATAATTAGGGATGCCAGCGATTATTCGATTATTCGAATATTCGTTACAGTCTCCATAATCGAAAATTATTTTTAAAATTCGATTTTATTATATATTTTTATATATATTATATATATTTTTTTATTATTATTTATGTTTTTTTTTCGTGGCTTAGTTTCAACCAAAATATAGACTAATGCTAATAATAGTAATAGTATTAATAATTGTAAATGGCCATTGGTCACACCACCAGTTTGTTTTACTGTAAACTTGGAGGAAGCCAGCAGCGCAGGCTGCGCAGAGTGCAGACTGCTGCACTCTGCGCAGCCCTTCGCTGCGCTGCTACACACCGACCCCGCCCCCCCCCCCCTCTCCGTCACACGTGCGATTGATTTATTGGAGTGAGAACACAATAGTGATGGGAATTTCCGATTCCCTTCGGGGACACAAATCTTTTGATTCAGTTCACTTGAAAGATTCGTTCACTGATTCGTTCACCGGTTCGCGAACGACTTCTGGTGATTTGCACGTTCGCGAACGATTCGTCTTTGTACTTAATTCGTTCAGTGAGTCTTCACTACTGCAGAAGTCCGTACAAGAAGTTTGCTGGCGTAACATGTATGATATTAAAACACATTTTACACCTCACCTTGTTGCCCCATGAATTATGCTCTGGGAATAGGCTACATATTATTTAAGAAATATAATTGGCCATTGTTAAATCTCTCATAAATGTGTGCCTGACTATACGATGTATTACAGCAGACTAGCACGTTATACTTTCAAACCCATGCACGTACTATGTGGCCTAACTTAAATCCCAAAGCATTAAACTCCATTTGGCCGAGTTCAAAGTGAATAAAAAAATATATCCTCTACATCGGTGACGATTTATTCATATTCTATAGTATGTACCCATCTATGTTTACCTTTAGCTAGCGGATAAGCTAGCTGGACGCTACGGAGCCCAGCTATCCGCCCTCTGAAGCTTTTAGGGCCGACAGGGAGAGGAGAATGTCCCGCTAACGCTGTGTGTGTGTGTTTCACATTAGCGGGATGCTATGGAGCTCAGGTATCCGCCATCTGAAGCTTTTAGGGCCGACAGGGGGAGGAGAATACAACGCTGTGTGTATTTATCGCTAAGCAAGCGGCTAAGCTAGCTGGACGCTACGGAGCCCAGCTATCCGCCCTCTGAAGCTTTTAGGGCCGACAGGGAGAGGAGAATGTCCCGCTAATGCTGTGTGTGTCTGTTTCACATTAGCGGGATGCTATGGAGCTCAGGTATCCGCCATCTGAAGCTTTTAGGGCCGACAGGGGGAGGAGAATACAACGCTGTGTGTATTTATCGCTAAGCTAGCGGCAAAGCTAGCTGGACGCTACGGAGCCCAGCTATCCGCCCTCTGAAGCTTTTAGGGCTGACAGGGGGAGGAGAATAAAACGCTGTGTGTATTTATCGCTAAGCTAGCTGGACGCTACGGAGCCCAGCTATCCGCCCTCTGAAGCTTTTAGTGCCGACAGGGGGAGGAGAATACAACGATGTGTGTATTTATCGCTAAGCTAGCTGGACGCTACGGTTCCGGTATCCGTCCTCTTTATTGCGGACAGGTTGAGGAGTGTGTGTGTGTGTGTGTGTGTGTGTGTGTGTGTGTGTGTGTGTGTGTGTGTGTGTGTGTGTGTGTGTGTGTGTGTGTGTGTGTGTGTGTGTGTGTGTCGGAGCTCAGGTGAGAGGGCTCTGATTACAGTACACTGTAGGAAACAGTTCAGAACTGTAGGAAACAGTTCTGAACTGTTTCCTACAGTTCTTTAAGTTCGTCGTTCGCGAACGACTTCTCTTTAGCTTTTGGCGGAAGGCGGCGACTCAAACAAACGAATCGTTTTGTGGGAGGAATCAGTTCATCTCGTTCACTTCAAAGATTCGTTCAAAAAGAACGAATCGTTCACGAACGACCCATCACTAGAACACAACTAAAGATGAACAAAGGAAAGAAGAGTTCCTCGTGGAACTACTTCAAACTGACAAGTGCAAATGAAGTCAAATGCAAGCTCTGCGAAAAGACTTTGGTGTACCACAGCTCAACATCAACAATGCGTTCGCATTTGAGTGCGAAGCATGCCAAAGAAGTGCCTGCAGAGAAAGACGCAGCGCAGCCGGCCATTACTAACTTCACTTCAAGGCCACGTCGTTGTTTGCTTTGTACTGTTCTACCTGAAGAGCCCTTTTATTTGTACCATGTACATGTTCCAGTGAAAGAACACAACGGAATTCCATTTGACTGTGTTTTTTTTTCTCTCCCGCGGGGGGGCTAGTGGAGTACTTCGTGACCACAGAGTGTGAACGTTGTGATCAGCTGTTTTAGCGCAGTTTTCCAGTGAAGGGGGGGGGTCTCCCTCCGCAGCCGGTTGGCTTGGTTTTGGCACAATTCCGTTGTACAGACCGACGTTAACAGCAGCCCTTTTTTTTTTCTCCCGCTGGGGGGGGGGGGGGCGGGGGGCGTCGAATAATCGATTATTATTCGCCAGGGCTGTCCGATTTTCGATTTTGATCATGGTCAGTTTCTGGCATCCATAACTATAATATAATGAAATTGTTACTTTTTATGTAATGTACTCAATATTATTATATTATGCTCATTTTCAGGTAAAAACACATGAAAACACAAAGGTATTCGTACACGTTCTGTTGAATAAAATAATAATACATTTGCTCATACATGCTACAGTATCTCCTACCGACTGAGATCTTTGATTACCATTTCATGTTTGTGTAGTCCTTAAAGAACACTATCGATTAAAAACAACCCTTATATGTATACATAACAGTCTCATAAGTTGCAGTCAACATAAATGTAATTTAACTTACTGAAAACCCCTTATTGTAAAAGGCAGATATCGTCATTTTGGGGAGTTCTCTCAGTCAAAACCATGCACAAAAAAACGAAAGTAATCGTTTTCTCGAGGGCATTTCCTAACCTTTTTGTTTTTTTCTAGATAGGAAAATGTTATCTTAGTGTGAATGATGCCCAGAAGGGAGATAACATTATTAGTTTCTCTCTGCATGAGATTGGACATGGGCTCACATCCTGGCTCTAAAGCTTTTTACGATTTGAAAACTGAAGGTGTGGGACATAAAAAACAAAAGGAACAAAACTGCAAATGGAAGAGTTCTCACAATTCGTTTTCCACAATCATCACTTGTTTGCTTTGTCTCTCTCTCACACACACACACAATCTCTGTTTGTCATCAGCAGCCAGTCAAGGTCAGAGTTTTTTATTTTTAGTCGTCCAATAACAAAACAGCTCGTCCGGCCCGACATTGAGAGACACTTTGAGCGTGAGTGTCTGTCCCCGTGGCCCTGCAGCATTTAAACCAAGAGCCCGGCTGCTGCTCCCCAGACACACACACACACACACACACACACACACACACACACACACACACACACACACACACACACACACACACACACACACACACACACACACACACACACACACACACACACACACACACACACACACACACACACACACACACACACACACACACACACCTCATCACGTCACTGCTGCCATGGACACAATATCCAAAGACACAGGAACATAAACAACACAACAGTGGAGTAGCCCAGCATGCCTCACTGAACAAACCAAAGACAATATTCCCTCTGCTTCACACTCTCTGATATCCAGCTGGGGACATCTCTTAAAAAAGTCCAGTTGCACACAAGACAATTAGACTGCTGAGACAACTCTACACTTGATATTCAACCTCAATAAACCCTTTTTTGAAGAGTTTACAGCCTCTAGTTTCAAGTCTTCTTCAAAACACCATGTTGCTCTTTTTTTAATGACGATTCAAATTAGAGTAAAAATAAACAGTATAAATTAAATAAGTAGATATAAAGAAAGTGCAAAGGCGGGGCTACCTTATGATTGACACCTGGTCTGTGTGCTCTCCATGTTTTACTTCACTTGTGTTTCAGGTTGCATAAAAATGTCTTTCTCACCTTGATTTGTGAAACGGCCCATTAGAATAAAAAGCGCTGAAAAGATGGACGTTTACATGATGATAGATTAAGCTGTAATTTTGCCCTGAATAAAAGTGATCGCAAAGAGGGTTCACCCCAGGTATTACATTCATTATTCTGGTAATAACACTAAAAAGAGATTATCATGAACGACATTAGTTTGCATGGAAACTGTTAGAGGGGAATATTGAGCCGTTTCTCTATGCTGCTAAATGCCATGTCATTAAATCAATCAATCAGCGGAGGTGTAGTACTCCTGCTATAGAAATACACTACAGTGATTAATGGGCTCACCTGACACCCCTTCAGAAGGACATGTGTTCTCAGGCCTGTGGATCCTCATAGTGGGAGGACTCTGTGTCATGGGTTTGGATTTATGTTTTCCACCTTTTATTTTGAAATGTTTTCCTCCTTGTGTCTTGTCTGATGCTACTTCCTGTGTCTGCCTTCCTGTCGTTAGTTTCTCTGGTGTGTCTGATTGTGTGATTGTGTTCACCTGTTGCCCTTGTGTTTCTGCCTCCCCTGCCCAGCTGTGTCTTGTCCTGTGATTACCCTTCTGTGTATTTAGTCTTGTCTTCCCCTGTGCTCCATGTCTGTTCGTCATCTTTCCATGTCCATGCTACCTTGTCTCTTCGTGTCCTTGTTCCCTGCCTCGCCTATGCTCGTCTTTGCTAGTCCATGGGTGTTTCTCAATGTCGAGTACGCTTGCTTGGTAGCACATGTCTTCCGAGTCACTTGCTTCAGAAGCGAGGCAAAGAATACTTTTGCTATAGATTGCTGACATCCTCGTGGATTCATCTTCTTATTACAGACACATGCATTTCCAAACATTCGGTCTATATGCTGTAAAATGTATTATCTTTTCATTTTACACACGGCATCTATTGCACGTCTGTCTGTCCTGGGAGAGGGATCCCTCCTCTGTTGCTCTCCCTGAGGTTTCTCCCATGTTCCCTTTAAACTGTGGGTTTTCTCTGGAAGTTTTTCCTTGTACGATGTGAGGGTCTAAGGACAGAGGGTGTCATATTGTCATACTGATATTCTGTACAAACTGTGAAGCCCAATATCACAAATGTAACATTTGTGATATTGGGCTCTATAAATAAACATTGATTGATTGATTTAATACTTCCTGGCATTTGGAAAACAAAGAGTGGAACAGGCTAGCAAGTGTGCAGGTGTGCGTCACATGAGAGGCTCCGCCTTACATTTTCCGCCACAGATTTGGGGAAATTGGTCCGTGCGCAAAGCATTGTGGGGATTTTAAGACCGCGGAGTCTACACATGTGCAGCCTCGAAATGTCTTCAAACGAAGTACGCCGGGCTCGGTAGAATTCCAAGTATGCTGGACATTGGAACAGTCCTTTGGCGGCACTCGATGACGTAGCATCCTTGAAATAGTGGCTCTGGAGCAGCTTTACTCGACATTGAGAAACACCCCATGTCTCCTGCCTGTTCCCGCCTGTAAGTTTGTTCCTGTCTGTCGTGCTCCCCAGTTTTGTTCATGTTAATTGGTATCTTGTTTTCTTTTGTCATCGGCTTTTTTTTTTAATAAAGCTCGCTTTTTGTCACCTTACCATTTTTAGTCCTTTAAACTGCACTTGGGTCCTATTTTCCCCAAACCCAGTATGCTTAGATTGAAGTTCTTGAAGGATGGTTCGAACATCTTCTAAAATCTTAATTGTTCTAATTTTGTCAGGATTGATGGCTGCTTTCAAAAGTGTTTCTTTTCCAAACGATCAGTCTGACAATCACACTAACTTTACTGAGCAATTAGCTTAGCATGCAGTAGCAATGTCTCTATCTAACGATGGTTTTTCTTTTTGCAGACGATCAACTATGTACTATTCATGCAGAACTATTTGCGCCACAGTATTGGAAAGAAACCTCCGCGTTAATTTTGTAGGAAACTTCACAACAGATTTTTTTTAATGTGATAGCGTTCCTCAATCTAGATCATTTTGAGTTTGACGGCTTAAGCGAGAAAATCTCAGCCTCGTGATGTTGATTTTTACTTTTGCAGATTAACATGTCGTTAAAGCTTAACAATTGTCCAACTGCATCATAGAGCATGACTAAAAGCCTGAGTTTAGCTTTTCTACCAATTAATTGACCATATTTTTAGCAAAACTACGTACTATTCATGCAGAACTATTTGCACTACAGTATTGGAAAGAAACCTACACAAAATCTAGATCATTTTGAGCTTGACCTTTGCAGATTAACATGCCGTTAAAGCTTAACAATTGTCCAACTGCATCAAGCATGACTAAAAGCCTGAGTTTTGCTTCTCTACCATTTAATCTTTTCAGCAAAGCAAATGTTTGTTTATTTTTCCGTGTACTTGTTCACACCTCAAAACTGTATGAAACAGCACTAGAGGGAAATAACCGTAAAAAGACCACCCAGAGAAAAACCCTACCAGTAATGGAGGTGATGGAATATATGTCGTAGTAAACATGGGATTTCCCCCACGGAGGATTGTGTCCATATTGCACTTGTCAGGGGATTATTTTTCTGTTAGCCCTACCCATGAGCCGGGAGCTAAGAAAATCCCTCATATTCCTCACAATCCGCTGCAACTCATCCTCACTCCAAATGCAAATAACACCTCCATCAGACAACGTAGACAAACAGCTCGTAGCCGCCGTCTGGGCCTGAAGCCAGACGCTGTTTAAATCACTTTTCCTTATTTTGCCTTACTTCACAATGGAAGAGACTTGACACATTTAAAACACATTTGCAAGACAAATCCAGTTGCCTCCAACAAAAGATTGTCAAGAGGACAATTTAGAAGCTATTAGATTCAAAAGGGCCCTATTCTGATCATTTTCAGGTTGATATTTGTATTTTGTTCCTCTACTGTGACATGTCTCACCTCTTTTCACCCTCTGTCTGAAACCAGAGTCCAGTCTGTTGTGATTGGTTAACCGCGAAGAAATGTCCCGCCCCTTAGCCAATCACGTACAATGTGTTGGAGTCCAATGGAGGCGTTTCATGCAAAACAATAGGCCCCCTTTAATAGTGTGCAATTGTTTCACTGAATACAGACGTGGAAATGTTACACTGCAGGTCCTCAACTAGTACCGTACTAAAATAAGTACATCTACATTGATCTGTATCCCGAACGAATCAGCTTGTTTCCTCTTCAAAGCGAAATACCTGGTTTCATAAGCTCTTCCAATTTTTTTCTGCCAGGAGAATGGCGGGGGCTCGTAACCGCTTAAACCTCATCCCAGATGTTAAGATAGAGAAGGAGTCAAGAGTCAGCTGCTGAAAGATTAATAAATGCTGCTGAAAAGCACGATAGAAAATGCTTTTAGAGGTACTCATCCCGATGGGGGTGGAGAGGCATTGATTTTCCTGTTTAAGCCATCGCTGTCGTTTGGCAAGATGATGCTTTGTGAGCTTTTCATCATAAAAGGCCCGGCCCCTCAATGACCTGTGAAGTGTGCCTGTTAAAGAGGCGCGAGGTATTTAGCACGCCCTCGATCAGAAGCGTTTTCTTCTCCTCTTTTGATTTCAGATTCGTCTTTCCGGTCGTTGCCCAGATTTCTAGCGGCCAGATCGATGTCGGGGGGAAAAGTGACATCTAAGTGATGGATCGATATTACGAGTGGGTCTCCAGGCGGAAGGCAGGAAAAATATTATACTTATTTTTATCTGCGTACAATCCTATGACATTATCACACCGAAACACGGCCTCCATCACGCAGATCAATAGAGATGTTTTCGATTCGAACGGATATCAGAAGAGGGAGTGATCCAGTGCTCGCTCACAAGGAGACATCACACGAGGAGGCTGCAGTGTGTGATTTATAGTATTGTACACATAAAGCAGGATGAGAAGACACAAATAACAGAAAAAAACAGATGTAATCCAACAAAGAGGGAGATGGTCATGGTCAGACAACGACGGAGATTTACAGCACCCACTGAGTGATATATAAAGTGTAAACAAACGACAGATTGCTTGCCATACACCCTCCCACACACACACACACACACACATTCCAGTCCCAGGGAGCCGGCCGTTGCCCCTAGCAGCCGGTGCTGTAATGGCGCTGCTCTGGCTCAAAAGTAGCGCAGCATGGTGGTGTCCAAGTGATAAAGCGTGCAGGCAGCCGGCTGAATGTGGCAGAGTTGGTCTGCAAGGATAAGGAATGAGAGGTCTGTAGTTGAAACACCAATATCATAGAATAACAAAAGCACAAACTGGGTAGAAATTAAACTGCAGTTACTGTTAGTTATATAGCGAGGTAAGTTATAGCAATGGCCATGAAAGCAGAGTTTATATAGCCATGTTTGTTATACCTGGTCACATCTGCAAACATAAATATGAATGTATTCACTTTTTCAGTTATTGTAAGAGGTTGTCTTTGTTTGATATCTGCTTGTAAATTTAGAAGCTCCTCCATCTCTTCATCTTGAGTTCTGTGGTCGTCTTTCAACCAGAAGTTGTCGGTTCAATCCCAGCCAGTTCAGTTAACATCAATGTGTCCTTGGCCAAGATACTGAACCCTGAGTTGCTCCTGATGGCCAACGGTGTGTGAGGGTGTGTGAGTGTGTGAGTGTTAGCTTCTTAGAGCAAGTGGCACTGCTCTGCATGAATGAGGTGTGAAAGGGTGAATGATGACATGTAGTATGTAAAGAGCTTTGAGGGGTCGGAAAGACTGGATAAAGTGTTACATAAGTACAGTCCATTCAACATTTAAAGGGGACCTATCATGCAAAATGCACTTTCTGATGTCTTTGATACATCAACATGTGTCCCCGGTGCGTCAGGGAACTCACGCAGCGTCAGGAAATAAAACCCTCTCTCTTTTCCTCCGTACCCAAATCTCTAAAAACGGGGGAACAACGGAGCTGATCCAGATTTGCGTCCGATATGACGTAATATCTGAAATGTGGACCCACGGCCCAATCAGAAACGTTGCTATCAGAAACAATGCCCGACTGTTTTGGACGTAATATGGTCGGTGTTTACATTAGCATCGCTAACACTCAGAGCTAACCTGTACTGGAGAGCATGTGTGTGAAGAAGCAGGAAGTAAAAAGGAACTCACCTTGTGGTATAACCGGCAAGAGAGAAAGCCTTTGAGCTCCATACTGTTTCAGATCCTTGATAATCCATGATATGGCGTTTCATCACGGCAGCATTTAGTTTAGACAGTAGCTGCCGGGTCCCGCATGAGCTCAGACCCCTCCTTTTTTAAAGCTTTATACCCCAAATCAGCACTTTAGAAACAGGAAGTGAAATAGAGGGATATGAGGCATGGCTAGAATGGGGGATCTGTTTGGTATTTTGAGCAAAACACTTCATAGACATGTTTTTTATATATTCGTATACATCTGAGACCTATGCTATTGCCTAAAAATAGCATGATAGGTGACCTTTAAGTTTCGCTATGATAGGACAACAATACAATATTTGCTGTTATCGCAAAGCCTGATTCAATTTATTTCGGGGGCGGGCAACGCATATAATATGTACAGCTATTAGTTAAAACTCTGTAGGAGGTGTGCTTGGACAGAAATGGTGACGTAAACGTGCCATTGAAATTTCAAAATAAAGGCAGATCTGTGAGATAATGATGTGATAATATTGGACTGTCGTTCATTAAATTGATATATCAGTCTAGGTAAATTAACTGTATCATAATCATTTATTTAATCCGAATATCTCTTGAAAGCTGCTGTTTATACATTTCACATGTGCCATTGAAATATTACACTACATGTTACTTGTTAGACGCTTTTATTCAAAGCGACTTACATACTCAGTACTGTGGACAATCCCCACAGGAGCAATTTGGGGTGAAGAGTCTCAGGGACACAACGACATGCTGACTGCAGTGGGGTTTGAACCTCCCTTGATCCGAACACCAACGCTCTATCCACTGCGCCACACGCCTCCTAATATATCAAAATAAAGGCGGACCTTTGATGATATGATAATATTGGACTGTTGTTCATTAAATGTATCTATCCAGACAAAATGTACCGTCACACCATTAATAACTCCTTAATCCCAATATCTCTATAAAGCTACTGTGTATACAATTTAATGAAACAACATATATCTGCAAATCACTCCATCTCAAAGCGTCTATCATCACTATTTTCATAATAGTGAATCAAATGACTGTGAGAGTTATCAGCTCCCCTCAGCTTCACGGAGCTTTTTAATGAGCCAGGCCCACAACTTTACCGTTTTATCTTCTCGCTGCATTGTTCACAGGAGGCAGCTGTTTTCAGTTAACAAGCTGCAAAAAACTGAACGCCACCTGTTCAGCTCACAACAGCCGAGAGACAGAGTTAGAGACTAGCTGGTGAACGGGGCGGAGCATTTAGCAGCTAAGGAGCCGTATATTTCCCGCAGGAATTGGAAGAGATCGAAAACAGAGTAAATATTGGATTTATATTCACAACGTGGCAAAAAAATAACACATTCAAAGAAAAGTTGCTTTGTTAGCTTCTGGAAGTTTTAATTTAACAACTATTTGCGAACGAGTTTACGATATTAAAAGGTAATATGTCGACATGATGTTAGCAACTTGTTTCTGCTGCCCCCAAGTGGCCAGAAAACAAATAAACTATCGCAGGTTAAAATACGACAAATCGAAATGACTTTTAACTCGCAGACCTACTTTAAATGACTCAAATTTGAGTGGCCCAACATTTCAAACACATGAAAGGGGCCCTATTATGCTTGTTATATGAGTTATATACAGTAGGTTTTTGTGCATGTAAATGGTCTGGAAAGGCACAAATACGAAAGTTCCCTACAGCCTGAAACGCCTCCATTGGACTCCTCTGTTAGCATCCGCAACATAGTGACATCACTACGTAAAACTTGCGCTTCTCTTGGCTAGCACTCCAACACATGTAAGTGATAGGTTAAGGGGTGAGACATCTCTAAGCGGTTGATCAATCACAACAGAGCTGGCCAGCTAACCAATCAGAGCAGCCTGGGCTCTGGTTTCAGACAGAGGGTGAAAAGAGGTGCTGCAGCACATGAGAAAAATAAAGAGCTTTTTGAACATTAAAGCATGGAGACATGTCCCAGTAGAGGAAAAATAATACAAAATATGAACCTGAAAATGAGCAGAATATGTCCTCTTTACATGTGAAATGTTAAGACATTCAGTGTTGGCTTGAAATATCCACAGTCAGCAATCTAAGATAAAAAAAACTATTATTATCATCCTTGAAAACCTGAATCGTTTTAACCCTAAGGCTAAAAAACACACACTCTCACACACTCATCGTGCGCCCGTTCACCCATGTAACTTTATGGAGACCTTCCTGTCCATAAACCCAGGAGATGGGACTGAGAGGACAGGGGATGTCTCGGAGGGAATTGCCCAGTAAAACACTGCACCCTAATCTCTGGCTACCAGCTCAAATCCTCTGCTATTAAATGCCCTCTCTCCCCTCTTGATAGCATTTTATTAACTGTATTTGGTCACTGAGACCTTCAATTCAGCTCCACTTTGGCCATGACATTGGGAGAGAAGTGCAAAAAAAGCAGAAATCATGAGCCATGTTGTAAAAGTGGGCATCGTAATAACTTTAATCCTGCAAATAAAGACTTTCTATTCAGCGGTGATCAATAAAGCACTGCGCTGACAGCGAGTGAGTTCGACTGGGAGAAGACAGATACATAAAGAGAAACAAGGAGACAAACGGGAAGATCAGAGCAGAAGAAATGAAATGCACACATGTTAAACTGACTGCCTTTGCATATTTGGGTGTCAGATATTATAATTATTCCTTTAGCTGTACGACACTATAAGACCCGAATGCTTTCACATCAAACTAAATGTGCTTTCCACAGTGTCACAGAGTGCAGGTTGTAATCCTCCTCCCATTGCCTCTGCGTCTCGACACCACTACCTCTGTGTTTCATCATGCAGCTTCAGATACTCGGGGGAATAGAGGACAGACAAAAACAAGTTTGAATGTAAGGAGAGCGAACAGAGCCGGGTGTTTACTGAAGGCTCAGCTGCTCCGGAGTGGCTGGGCGCACCTTAGAGAACAAAGGTGACTCACTTCAAGTTATATCAGTGTTTCATGTAATAAGACGTTTTTAACATTTGTTCTACAGCTTGAATCAATATGTACTCTTGGTCAAAGTGAAAATGTACATCCCGGGGCCATTTGTAAATGTGTTTTCTACAGAACATTTAAAACCAATCCTGTAAAAAAAGAGGTACAGCACCCGTGAGTGCAGTGAATCGAGCGAGGGTGTGATTTAGTGTAAAACTTTAACCCTTAGATGCCCTTAGAGTGACTGGACCCCTTCCATAAGTGGGTCAAAAAGGACCCGTATTAGAATAATGTGTGTTTTTATGCCATTTTGGTTAAGAAAAAATCACTTGTATAATATTTAGTATTATATTTTGGTTCACACTAGAAATATGTTATATTTAATTGTACATTTTGAAAAAAAAATGAAATTCCATAGAAAATGCATGCGTTTTTGACCCACTTATGGAAGCTTGGGGTCGTGATACAAAAACTACAATTTCTTACAATGTATAAAATGTGAATGGCTTGATATCCAAAACATGTTTTTTGAGGAATAGCTGGAATATGAAATGATAAAAAAATATAATTACAAAGATACAAGAAAACTACCTCACCGGGTCAAAAAAGACCCACTTATGCATCTAAG
This sequence comes from Pogonophryne albipinna, assembly GCA_028583405.1. Lineage (NCBI taxonomy): Eukaryota > Metazoa > Chordata > Actinopteri > Perciformes > Artedidraconidae > Pogonophryne > Pogonophryne albipinna. The sequence goes on from CM053252.1 coordinate 6,878,925, forward strand.
GGTTAATGCAATTTTCATTTTGACCACGATATTAAATACTTTGCCACAAATGCTCTATCTTTGTTTATGTTGGACATGTTTTTTGCCTCAAAACGTTGTCCACGCATACCCTTGCATTAAAGGAAGAATGCAATGTTTGAACCACATTGTAATTATGTATTTTCTGACGACAAATTAAGTTGCAAAATAATGGAAAACATTGTAGTCCATTCTCCAAGTGTCTGTGATATTTTATTAAACACGTGCACCAAAAGTAAATCTACATTAAGGGCTACACCATCTTTAAAACAGATGAGTTTGATCAAACTGTATACATCATTCTGTTTCTGAACCAGCCTCCACTAACACCAGCAGATGGATGCCGAACAAGTGATGTGTGTCAACTGTTTCCTCGTGTAAAGGTGTGAGAACCAAATACCAACTTTCGTGTTGAATTTTAAAGGTCACCTATCAGGCTATTTGTAGGAAATAGCATAGGTCTCAGATATATACAAATATATAAAAAACATGTCTATGAAGTGTTTTGCTCAAAATACCAAACAGATCATTCTAGCCATGCCTCATATCCCTCTATTTCACTTCCTGTTTCCAAAGTGTTGATTTGGGTATAAAGCTTTAAAAAAGGAGGGGTCTGAGCTCATGCGGGACCCGGCAGCTACTGTCTAAACTAAATGCTGCCGTGATGAAACGCCATATCATGGATTATCAAGATATTATGATATATTATCAGATCTGAAACAGAATGGAGCTCAAAGGCTTTCTCTCTTGCCGTTTATACCACAAGGTGAGTTCCTTTTTACTTCCTGCTTCTTCACACACATGCTCTCCAGTACAGGTTAGCTCTGAGTGTTAGCGATGCTAATGTAAACACCGACCATATTACGTCCAAAACAGTCGGGCATTGTTTCTGATAGCAACGTTTCTGATTGGGCCGTGGGTCCACATTTCAGATATGACGTCATATCGGACGCAAATCTGGATCAGCTCCGTTGTTCCCCGTTTTTAGAGATTTGGGTACGGAGGAAAAGAGAGAGGGTTCTGTTTGCTGACGCTGCGTGAGTTCCCCGACACACCGGGGACACGGTGACATCAAAAAGTGCATTTTGCATGATAGGTCCCCTTTAAGTCCATTTTAAATCTCGTTATTTGATAAAAGAAGCCAATTTTTTTTTTCTGCACACCAGCAAAGTCTGTTGACAGCTGCAGATGGTAAATGTCAAGAGAAGAAGGCGAAGCAGCAGAAGGAGGACGAAATGTTCATTCAGTTTATTCAAAACAGGCTTGAAAATATAATTCAAAACACTTATTTATATGAAAATGCAACAGATAGCATCTTTAAATGTGAAAATCTCCATCCAATTGGCTGAATCTCTCCCTGAACTGCGTTCACTCCCCTCCGTCTCTTTCTTCTTACCTGAGTATGTTCTTCCTATTTCAATTTCAGCCTGTCACTCAGCCGCTCACCTATTGTCTGCCGCTGCCCTCTAGCAACAGCCCGTCACAGATTTCCATCTCTTATTTATTTTTTTGCACATAAACCCCCCCCCCCCCCCGGGGAGCTGGAAATGGAGAGAAAGCGGCGAAGGCGTGATTACGATGTCAATTCATAACCACCGCTCCCTGAGAGACTGCATGGATGAAAGCGCCAATGCCACGGGAAAATTACCCACCACGCCGGGACAAGTCATTTGCTTCACAGTGGAGCAAAACAACAAACACTCTGACGCCGGCGCACACACACACACTCACACACACACTGGCATACACACACATACACACACAAAGCATGAGTTGCAAACTGCAGGCAGGTTAATAAAAAGAAGAGAAGAGTGAAAATGAATGGGGGCAACTTAGAGGTGGAGAAGTGCATCAAGAATTTAGATGTGTGTGTTCAGCTCTCTACAGGTGCTCTTAAATGGAAACAGCAGGGGGGAACTGTCTAACACACACACACACACGTAGCCATTTCATGTGTTCTTTGAGCATCAGGTGGCCGTAAATACCACCTCTGAAATGCCACACAGCTAGATATAATCTATTTGTTTGAAGACCCTCAGCATAGCATAAAAGAGAAGACTCATTGATATTTAAATGGTGTGTGTGTGTGTGTGTGTGTGTGTGTGTGCGCGTGCGTGCGTGCGTGCGTGTGTATGTAACACTGGGAGAGAGAATGGCAGCAGCTGTGCAAATGCCAGCAGCAGAAAAAGTGTGATTTTGAGATGTAGTGGAGGATTAGAAAGTAGATATTTCTCTGCATTTATGAGGCAGAGATGGATTGTTTCCTACTTGCTCGATATATTCAAGCACGACTCGTAAGAAAAAAAATTGTACTGGAGGAAAGCCTGAGCAGATCAGTTTCAAGACGTTCTGGTGGGACACATTCAGCAGGGGGAAATGTTTCAAATCACCTGCAAAGAAGGTGCTTACGGTACTTTAAACATCATTTATAATAAATTGTTTTGAAACCAAAATGCCTTTTAGAGAATCCTTCTCAGATGCGTTTGCGTCATTGACTGTGCAGAACAGCTGGCTTTCTTTCACATTGTGTGTGAACTATGAGAAAGACACTAGACTTGTTCATTGAGGACAGCAGGGCAAAGGGAAGACCAACTACGCCCTCACTTCTCTGAAAGTCTCTTTTTGAAAAATAAATGACAGCAAACATTTCAGAGAGGCCCTATTAGGCTCCTTTTCTGTTTCATATCAGTATGTAGTGTCTCTCCTGGGACATGTCTCATACTGCCTGTGCTGCACCCTCTGGGTGTTTCTCAATGTCAAGGAAGGATGCTCCAGAGCCACTATTTCAAGGATGCTACGTCATCGAGTCCCGCCGAAGGACTGTTCCAATGTCCAGGCTCCTTGGAATTCTACCGAGGCCGGTGTCCTTCGTAGCGAGAATTTTCGAGGCTGCACATGTGTAGACTCCGCGGTCTTAAAATCCCCACAATGCTTTGCGCACGGACCAATTTCCAAATCTTTGGCGGGAAATCGCGCTCCATTTAAGGCGGGGCCTCTCATATGACGCACACCTGTTAGCCTGTTCCACCATTCTTCGTTTTCCGAGGCTAGGAAGGATTCTTGCCTCACTTCTGAAGGAAGACATGTCCTACCAAGGACGGGTCCTCGACACCCTCTGTCTGAAACCAGAGCCCAGTCTGCTCTGATTGGTTAGCTGGCAGGCTCTGTTGTGATTGGTCAACCGCTTAGAGATGTTCCGCCCCTTAGCCGTGCAATTGAAGCGCATGTGTTACACAATGATGTCACTTTGTTTCGGAAGTCTATTGGAGGCGTTTCAGGCATGGGGAGGGTGGTTAGAAAGCTATACAACACACTACAGGGAAAACCCAAGGCTTCACATCTCAACCTGCTCCACAGAAAGCACCACCGCACTGAGGGATGAGCATCTTCAACAAACACTAAGTTTGCTCAGCTTTACAAATAGGAACCAGGCTGTGTTAGAAAAGAATACATTTCTGTACCCTTGATGAATAAAAGAAGATCTTAATATTTGCCCAGAAAAACTAAATATATAATCAAGCTCAGATCTCAAAAGACATCCAAGTGTTTCCCAGCACAGCCTTGTCATATTATTTGAATGTAATCCCGTTAAATATTAAAAGTTCTGTGTGTAGTCATTTGTGTTCCTCGAAGTCAAGAGCACATTTCTTAGAAGCTCGTGTTCCCCGTCGCAGAGCCGATGTTGGAACGTGCCTCTGCTCTCTGGTGTGCGTCGCTGCGGTTCTTTTCTGCTCAAGAACACAGACATGTTGGGAGGGATTTCCCCCCTCAGCCTTTCACTCTTTCCACCATCTGTCGCTGTGAGGAGTTATGAAAGCACATCATGTGAAGTCCTCTCCAATTTCTATACTTAACATCTGAATGCTTTGTCACATAAGAACATGCACTTGGGATGAAGGTTTTGCTGATCATTTCTTAACAGTAAACCTTCAGAAAAACAGCATAACACTAGCTGAGAAACTCACTATAGGTCCACATGATCATCACCTTGGGCTAAATCAAACTGTTTGCTTCAAATAGTGGCTTATTTTTCTCTAACTGTGGTCATAAATTGTTACCTGAACTCAACGGCAGGGTTATGTTTGTTAATGAAGGTGTGGTAGTCTTCACAAAGCAGCACACTTAACTAAAACCATTCTACCAAGTTATGTGTGTCCCTCAAAGAAACTTAAACAAAGCCTGTCATTGATTTAACAACAGCTTGGTTCAGTTTTGGCCACAAACATATGGCACACAACAGATGTGCACTATCAAATAAAGTCCAATTGGCAGACAACACATGTTGAAGCTCCCCTATTACCTTGCGCATGTATTTGCAATAATTGTATTTTGGTGACAACTCAATACAGAACAGGTAATGTATCTCCCGTCAAAACGTAACATTCGACACACAGTGTTGAATGCAGCAAACTGAAGGACTTGTTTTGAATGTACGGTCAAATTAAAATGTCAATCTCAGAGTTGATTTGGAATACAATAATAACAATAAGTTGTTGTCCTCCCTATCTCTGTTTCTTATCCTATATCTAATAGAACTGCTCGGGTCTTGATGGATTGAGTGGGGAAGTTCATGAGATCTTTCTAGAGGGTTATCAAGAATAACTTTGATCCAATGACCTTTTCCCTCTCTGTCTGTGTCTGTGTATTCTCTTGTTCCGATTAACCCAGCCAAATCTTTCTTCTTGTTTTGTATCTATATCTACGTCGGGATCCGGAGTCGAGGCTGATCCTCTTGCTGTAGTCCTGTGTCTTGGATCCTCTATCCGGAGTTCTGGATTAAGTCGTGGACTTCGGGTCGTGGCTGAACCTGTCTCTGCGGTCCTGCCTTGGGTCTCGTCTTGCTGCTTCCCTGATGGCTTCCACAGGATTGTAGCGGACATCCTCGTGGATTCATCTTCTTATTACAGACACATGCATTTCCTAACATTCGGCCTATATGCTGTAAAATGTATTATCTCTTAGATTTACACACGGCATCTATTGCACGTCTGTCCGTCCTGGGAGAGGGATCCCTCCTCTGTTGCTCTCCCTGAGGTTTCTCCCATGTTCCCTTTAAACTGTGGGTTTTCTCTGGAAGTTTTTCCTTGTACGATGTGAGGGTCTAAGGACAGAGGGTCTAAGGACAGAGGGTCTAAGGACAGAGGGTGTCGTTTTTCTCATACTGATATTCTGAACAATCTGTGCTGTTGTATTTGCTGTAAAGTGTCTCTACTGAAGGCTATTTTGATTATATGTACAGCACTTTGGCTCGACCAAAAATCGTTTATAAATGTGCTATATAAATAAAACTTGATTTTGATTTGATTTGATACATAGGAGAACTTTTCTGCAGTGGTGTGTTTGTTTTGGAGCGGGTGTTTCCTGGCTAGCGCTGGGCGTGGGGCTCCTGAACTCTCAGAGACAGATGTTGGGGCCGGGCTCGGACATCCACTCGCGCCATAATGAGAACTCCAGGGGCCAAGGGGCGCGCGCACGCGCGTGCACGCGTGCACACACACACACACACACACACACACACACAATCATACCTGCCACATTCACACATGAGCAAAAAGTGAGAGCCAGGGTTGAATTTATGATTTAATAATGATGTGCTGGTTATAACAGTGAGTGACCTTCACTCTCTCACACACACACACACACACACACACACACACACACACACACACACACACACACACACACACACACACACACACACACACACACACACACACACACACACACACACACACACTGCTTTTGTGTGAACATACAGTGTCTCTAAGTGACAAGATATTCAAATAGAGGGCAGGGAGAGATAGGAGGTGACAGAAAGGTCTTGAGAGAGCGGGATGGTGTGTGTGTGTGTGTGTGTGTGTGTGTGTGTGTGTGTGTGTGTGTGTGTGTGTGTGTGTGTGTGTGTGTGTGTGTGTGTGTGTGTGTGTGTCTCCTGCCAACCATGTTGTAGGTGTTTAATGAATGAACATTGCTCTTTAATTATTCACAACTCGATTATTAGCTCCCAGCCTGCGATGTCCGAACTTGTACGAGCGTGCGAGGCATGAGATTAAACGTGATTAAATGCTTGTTTTGAGTTTACATATATTCATATATTCATGTGTTCATGTGTTTATGTATGTGTGACCGGGCGTGCATTGAGGGTACGTGAGAAATACGCTTGTGTGCATGCAAAGATGTTGATGTATGATAATGTGCATGTTATTGCTTGCAGTATCTTCAGGGTTAACAAAGCACAGCCAGCCTAAGCCAGTAGACAAAAGCTTCTCCGATGGAAGAACTAAAACAAGTCAGATTAGAAATATATTAGCTTTTAAATGTCCTTAACCCAGCGCCTGTCTCCATGGGGTCCTGGTGTGGGAGGCAGGAAGTGAAAGAGAGAGAAGGGGGGGAGACGGATCCTCAGGGCGGGGGGGACGACAGTGTGATAACGCCTGGCTAAGCCTCGCTGTCGGTAATTACCTCCACACTAATACTACACCAGGAAATCCCAGCGGGAGCATGGAAGAAGATGAGGACGAAAGATTGAAGAAAAGAGTAGTGATTGAATTTGTGATATTATGGGCAGCGAGATTAGACACAAAGAAAAAACATGGATAGAGAACAGAGGAGGAACGAGGAGGCAAAGCGGTGGGAGGAGCAGGGACACGGTGACCCAGATCCTCCGCCCGGTAACAGAGGGGGGGGGGGGGGGTGCTGCTGTCTGCTGCAGGATGAAGAGATGCAGGACGAGAAGCAGCGGCCGCAGTGTGACAGCTGCTCTAAATCAAACAAGCCGGGACATTCAGGTTTGAAAACAATCAAATTGTGACAAATGGTGTTTTTTTCCTCTCACTGCTGGAGCATTGTGGGGCTTCTGTGAGAGCTGAAAGCACCTTGGTGATTCCTCCCAAAACACACAGGTACAGACGAGGCCCTGAGCATCCAGATACCAAATGAAACAACCCAGCAGAGAGTTCACATCTCTCAGGGTTTGACCTAGACACGGGTAAACACACACACAGATATTTTTCTATACGCTTTTGGGAATGCAATTACTGAGCTTGTGCTACAGGGAACTGAGGAAAGGAGAAGTTCAGTGTGTGTGTGAGTGTGTGTGTGTGTGTCCCAGATACAGCAGTAGGATGAAATTGCTGCATCAGAGACAGGCTTTCTACACAACGATGGTCCCACCTGTTCAGTTCACATGCTGCACCTGTGCATAATTGTGTGTGTGTGTGTGTGTGTGTGTGTGTGTGTGTGTGTGTGTGTGTGTGTGTGTGTGTGTGTGTGTGTGTGTGTGTGTGTGTGTGTTCAGTCGCTACAGATGTACATGGATGTATTTAAAGTCCTCTAGGACTTAAAAACGTGGATGACCTTAAACTTTTTGATGTTAAACACGACCAAAACTGAAGTTATTGTACTTGGCCCGAAGAATCTAGGAAACAAATTATCTAAAGATATACTAACTATGGATGGCATTAATTTGGCCTCCAGTGAGACTGTAAGGAATCTTGGTGTTATATTTGATCAGGATTTATCCTTTAACGCCCACATAAAATCAATTTCAAGGACCGCCTTCTTCCATCTACGTAACATTGCAAAAATCAGGCATATCTTGCCTCAAAACGATGCAGAGAAACTAGTCCATGCATTTGTTACTTCAAGGCTGGATTATTGTAACTCTTTATTATCAGGGTGTACCAAGAAGTCAGTCAAGTCGCTTCAGCTGATTCAAAATGCTGCAGCTCGTGTACTAACCAGAGTTAGGAAAAGGGACCACATTACTCCTGTTCTGGCTGCCTTACACTGGCTCCCTATAGAACACAGGATAGAATTTAAAATTCTTCTTCTCGCCTACAAAGCCCTTAATGGGCAGGCGCCATCTTACCTTAAAGAACTCATTATACCCTACTGTCCTACTAGGGCATTGCGTTCCAAGAATGCAGGGTTGTTGGTTGTTCCTAGAGTCTTTAAAAGTACAATGGGAGCCAGAGCCTTTTCTTATCAAGCTCCACATTTGTGGAATCAGCTTCCAGTTTGTGTTCGGGTGGCAGACACCCTATCCGTTTTTAAGAGTGCGCTTCAGCCCTTCCTTTTTGATAAAGCTTATCGTTGATAAGAGAATCTACTAAGAGTGCATTGACGTAGACACGTTGTGCCTCTTCACCTATACATCTCAGTTCTTACTCTTTTTCCTTACTGATGGTATCATGTCGTTTGGTTGTGTGTAGACGGTGGAAGCAGGGAGAGGCATACACGTGCCTTGATCCCTGCCGAGTCGACACACAACTGTTGATTGTGTCAGTGCCAGAAACACCTTTTAGGAGCGATGCGCTCATGGTATAGATGTGGCGCATACATCTTAGTTCCTACTCTTTTCCCTCAACCTATCCTACGGGAGTGCATGTACGCAGACACGTTAGTTTTGCTGCTATAGGCTTAGACTGTCGGGGGACACCTTACTTCTTCCGTCTCTCTGTCTGTACCTGTGAACTCTCATGTTCCGAATAACCCAGCTCCCCCAAATTTATTTTTGGTGTCTATCTACGCCGGGATCCTGAGTCGTGGCTGATCCTGTTGCTGCGGTCCTGAGTCCTGGATCCTCTATCCTGAGTCCTGGATCCTGAGTCCTGATCTGAGTCCTGGACTTCGAGTCGTGACTGAACCTGTCTCTGCGGTCCTGCCTTGGGTCTCGTCATGCTGCTTCCCTGATGACTCCCACAGGATTGTTGAAATTACATTACAGACACATGCATTTCCAAACATTTGGTCTACCTATGTTGTAAATGTATTATCTCTTCGATTTACACACGGCATCTATTGCACGTCTGTCCGTCCTGGGAGAGGGATCCCTCCTCTGTTGCTCTCCCTGAGGTTTCTCCCATGTTTCCCTTTAAACTGTGAGGTTTTCTCTGGAAGTGTTTCCTTGTACGATGTGAGGGTCTAAGGACAGAGGGTGTCGTATTGTCATACTGATATTCTGTACAAACTGTGAAGACCACTGAGACAAATGTAACATTTGTGATATTGGGCTCTATAAATAAACATTGATGGATTGAGGTTTTGAGCAACGTCCATTCATGTGTCGAATCTCATCACAAAGCCTCTGCAGGACTCCTGGATCAACGTCCAAAGGTTCCTATAGCAAGATGAAAATATGGCCGAGCAGCCGCTATGTGAGAATTATTGGCCACAACTCAATTTACTTCAGACTGTTGGAGCAGGATTTATTTTTAGATGCTTTACGGCTCTTGGCTCTGAGGCCCTGCTGCTGGAGAGAGAGAGAGAGAGAGAGAGAGAGAGAGAGAGAGAGAGAGAGAGAGAGAGAGAGAGAGAGAGAGAGGAAGAGAGAGAGAGAGGAAGAACTGGAAATCTTGGGGTCGTGTCAAGATGGTCTCTCAAATCCCCTTTAATCTGATGTGTATTTATATGAATCTTAATGTATTTTCAATGCAACAAGTTCATAATTATGTTGGCTTTATTTGAATTTGTCTTAGTTACTTTTCTTCACGTCATTTTAAGTTTAAGGTGTACACTAAGGCGTGTTTGTTTTGTTTTATTTACAATGTATGTAAACAAGTGTATATTGGGAGCAAAACACATGTATGGACACATTATAATTCAAATAATTAAACGTTTAAAAAAAGTGTGTTCATGTACTGTAAGAGCTCATCATTCATAGTACGAAGCTGATGGTGAAAACATGTCCTCTAAATGAGTGTAATCCCCCATCACACATTGCTAAATCACTGTTATGTCTCACAGTTTAAGAGCCAACTGCTTGAACTAAGCGTCGTCATCATGACGCTGCACATTTCCCGGGCCATTTTCACCCCTCCATCTGTCACTCATCGATCACTGCTCAGCCTTATTACCGCGGTGACAGCCTGTCAGGTCCCTGCTGTGTTCTCACATATCTCCGCCCCGACAATATTTCTCACACACTGGTGTATACAAATGCCCACTCACACTCACACGAGCTAATGGCAAGACAAAGAGGTCCACTCGGTCTGCTTTCAGCACCACGGAGAGCTCTGTTTCTGCAGATTCTCGCTGAGCGTCATTGGCTCGTTCGAGACCAAGGACAGCGCCTGGCGTCATGTCTGCTCCTGGCTGAATGACTCTGTTGTCCTGCAACTCTCAGAGAATGTCAAGGGCGTCACTTTGTGTTGAAAAGACAGAGACTTAAGAACTCAGAAGATGTATTAAATGGTCTCTAAAAAGGCCCTATTGTGCTTTTGGGGGGTTTTCCCTTTTCCTGTAGTGAGTTAAGATATTGAAGTGACTGATTTTGTATATATTGATTGTTGTTGTGTTTTTACCTTAATGTGTGCATATGTGTAAATGTGTCTGTTGATTGTGTATATATAGGATATACATATTGTATACATATTTGTATATTTGTATTATTGTATTTTTGTATTCGGGATTGCTGGAAACGTTATTTCGATCTCTGTCTGTACACACAAACTGAAAGATTGACATTCAAGTTGACTTTGACTTGGTTGTAGAGGTTTGTGTGCATGTTAATGGTTTGCAAAGGCTAAAATACCTATTGGCTAGTGCTTCAAAGCATTGTATGTGATATGCTAAAGGGCGGGACATCTCTAAGCGGTTGACCAATCACAACAGAGCCTGCCAGCTAACCAATCAGTGCAGACTGAGCTCTGGTTTCAGACAGAGGGTGACAAATAAAAAGCTTTTTGAACATGAAAGCATGGAGACATGTCCCAGGAGAGACACTAATATTAACCTGAAGCTGAGCATAATATGGCCAATTCAACATTCCATTTTAGGCAATGTAATTGGTCAGTTTTTGAATAGTTAAATACCAATAGTGAGAAAAAACAAGAAGCTATGTCAAGAAATTGTCAAAGTTACTGATCAATATTTCCATAACTTTTACTCGGGGGGGATTTTGTTGTTGTTGAGATTGCACATTGATTTAATATTTACATTTCATGTTTTCTTATTGTGCAAATAAACCTTTCTGAAAGCTTTTTCATTTGCAAGTGAACATTTTGTTATTTTCTTCAGAAGACTTTTTTATAAATTATACTGTGCAAAAGTAAAAGGGAAATCTCCCCAGCGTCTCCAGTGTAAATGACACCTGCAGAGAAAAACAAACACTCTCTGCCACCAAAACAACAGCGGCTTTCAAAGCTTTTAGAGTAATCTAGGATGCATCCAGATATATTGAAGCTACACAGGCTTGAAGAAACACGGTATTAGCAAGATACATGTGTGGCTCTTACCACTCATATTTCAGTAAACAGGAAAAGAAAGCAGTAGTGGTTCAATAATGGCAGAGATAATGTAAGTAAACAGACAGAAGGCAGAAGACCTTGTCTCCAATCACTTCCCGTTGTCACCTCTGCTGGAATAACGCCAGGAGCCCTCGCTCTGTAACTCACACCAAGCTGCACTAAACAACAAGGCTTTTATCACAAATGACAAGAAGACTACTCAAATTGAAGGAGCAATACTAAAAGTGTCAAAATATTCTGTTACGACGAGTAAGACCTGCAGGTACTTCACTCAAGCAAATGTATTGCCATCAGAATATACTTATAGGTACAAAGATTAAAGTACTTAATATGCCTTACGGTGGCCAATCAGTGCAAACGCGCTTCCATTAGGAGAAACTGCTGCTTCAGAAACGATGTAAATATAAAAACACAGATGTGCCAAAACACATGCAAATAGGGAAAAGCAATCTGCACCAATTTAGCAACACATACGCAGCATTTAGAAAACATTCCCAAATTATAATCCACGGTTGTCAACAAGCGCTGTCTTATTTCGAGCTAAGTTATTTTATATTTGCAGCGTTTTGATTTTAAGAAACGCTGAGCATACATGTATTTCGTTCTGATGTTTCTTCATCTTCATGTGTTTTTAGCACATTTGTGTTATTTCACATTTGACTTTTTATATTTGCATCGTTTTTGAAACTGCAGCGTGTTCCTCCTGATGGAAGTGTTCAGGGCTTTTGTAACGCGTTCGAACGTACTTATGGAACATTTTAGAATCATGTAATTACTTGATTATGATCCATTAATGTGTTTGTCACAGCTTGTACAGGGTGTATGCAGGAATCCTGAAGTCAGATGTAAGACCTTTTAAGACCTTTTTTAAAACCCTTCCCATACATTTTAAGACCTCATCGCCACTTTCAACCGGTTACCTTGGCGACACGCTTTACCTCACATTGACTATATACAGTATTGATTGTCCTTCCTCCTTATCTTCCAACCATTTGCGGTATTTTTGGAACTTTAAGTATTTTTGGATCTTTAAGTATTTTTGGATCTTTAAGTATTTTTGGGAACTTTAAGTATTTTTGGAACTTTAAGTATTTTTGGATCTTTGGACCCTTTCCATACATTTTAAGACCTCATCGCCACTTGGAACTTTAAGTATTTTCGGATCTTTAAGTATTTTTGGAACTTTAAGTATATTTGGAACTTTAAGTATTTTTGGAATGTATGGTATTTTTGGAACTTTAAGTATATTTGGAACTTTAAGTATTTTTGGAATTCACGGTATTTTTGAACTTTAAGTATTTTTGGATCTTTGGACCCTTCCCATACATTTTAAGACCTCATCGCCACTTGGAACTTTAAGTATTTTTGGATCTTTAACCTCTTAAGCCCTGAGCCTGTTTTTCAGGTTTCAGGCTCGAAAATGCCACTAACACAACACAGACTATATCTTCACTTCTAAAAGGGGTAAATTAATAATCTTTTCTCTCAAAGCAAGGTTACATCTGTGAGTTGGATGTAGAAGTGTCAGAATCAATATAGATGTTTTTATTTTAAAGTAAATTCAGTTGGAACATAGTAAAAACATGTAAATTCTAATGTCCGCCTAAAACAAAAACATTACTTATAGTAAAAACCACCCTTGAATGATGGGTTAGTAGACTAAAAGCTTTAGGAATCCAAACTATAACATATAATAAGTACCCTGTATCAAGATTGATGCAAAACAAGTTAAATTTGACCTTTGTAGAGAGGTTTAGAAAAATAAAGTCCAGGCGGACTCACCTCTGGGTAATTTGGGAACCATCAGTTCCATTTGAACTTTTTCACTGTAAAAATCATTTTATTACTTTGAATTATCACTATAGGTATTCATTCCATCCAAATACAACTGTTGTGAAAAAAAAAAATATATATATATATATATATAAAAACATACTCTGTTATCCTCTTAGGCAAGGCAAGGCAAGGCAAGTTTATTTATATAGCACTTATAGGCCCCACGGACCGAAATTGCGTCATTTGCAGGAAACAACGTCTAAGGAACCTTACTATTTAATAAACTATGAATATTTTATATCCATGTAACGGGAAAAAACTCATTTAACTGATCTTTTTCATTTATTTTTTCAAAAAAAACACACAATGCTAACAGTGACCCTTTGAATTAGCCCCGAGCGAAAAATGCTAACCTATTACTGCACCAAAAATCACTCCTAGCTCCCTTATTACTTATCCTAGCTCCCTTATTACTTATCCTAGCTGCACATCCAACACATCGTTTATGATCGTAAAGACACAGAATCTATCGGTGCCCACCTCAACACTGAAAGATACAAACTCGCGATGTTATCAACAAAAACGTACATCAAAACAAGTGGCGCTAGGTACTAACATGCGCTAGGCTAACATGGCTCACCTTCCTCTTTGCCTGGTCTAAACTGGTCTTCAATGGCATTAAAACGATAAAAACGATGATGTAGTTAATCCATAGGTTAATATCCAATGGGGCTGTGTCCCCTTTGAAATGTTCTGATAATCTATAAGCAATAAAACTGCAATTCCGTTATCTGCTGTCCGCTCTGTGCTCCGTGTGCTCCGTGTGCTCTGGGTTCTGCTGTAATGCCTGCTGTTACGTAGTAAACAATAAATGAAGTCGGCTGCGTAATGTACTTAAACTGGCTGGCATTCTTTATACTTTACGCAGGACCATATCTCTGGAACCCATTGGTCGATTTGTGTGATTTACACCTTTTTCTTAACCATCAGAACCAATAGAATCGATGGGCAGTTCCCAAATCCACGTAAACATTACCATAGCGGACGTAATCGAGAAGCGAACAAAGCATATCTGAAAGTGCACGCCTGGACTGCAAAACTTTATACCCAGTATATTGCCATAAATATGATGAAGGATTATCAGTCAAAATGTCTACGTGACACAAAGACATTGGATTAACCTTGAGCGGCGTTTTTATTCCGGTGAACACAACTTTTGATCACAAATCAAAAAAGGTAAAACGAAATTATTGTAATATTTTTTACTTTCTCTTTTCTGGCTGATAGCTCCGCAATTTCGGGGTCGTACAGTGATGATATTACATATCTGGAATCTGTGGAGTCTCAGCTTTAAATCGTATATCTTGTTTGTGCAGTTAAGATAGTAATAAGGGCATTTCTACCGTGAGTTCTTTGTAAAAAAGCGTTAGCATTAGTTCGAATTTTTTCGCTCAATGCTAATTCAAAGGCTTGGTATTACTCTTGTGGTTTTTTTAGCTAAAAATGGTTCACATTGTCAGTTAGCTGAGTTTCTTACCTTTAAAAGGGTATGGAACATTAATAGTTTCATAAATGTTAAGAAGCCCTGAGACATTGTCTCGAAAAAAAACTGTGGGGGGGGTCCACTGGGGGGACCTTCGGGCTTAAGAGGTTAAGTATTTTTGGAACTTTAAGTATTTTTGGAATTTTAAGTATTTTTGGAATTTACGGTATTTTTGGAACTTTAAGTATATTTGGAACTTTAAGTATTTTTGGATCTTGGGACCCTTTCCATACATTTTAAGACCTCATCGCCACTTGGAGTTCTAACCGGTTACCTTGGCGACAAACTTTACCTCACATTGACTATATACAGTATTGATTGTTCTTCCTCCTTATCTTCCAACCATTTGGACGCAGACTTGCATTTCCCCATAACAATGTTGTTTAACAACCAGCGTAAACGGACCTTCACGCTATCAAGCAGTGAGCGTGCGATGTCCTGTTCAGATGACGTCAAACCCAACGGGATGCCATCAATAAACTACACAGAATCACACTACACACCTACGCAATGATTACATTCAGGCAGACTGTAGAATACAACCTCTTTGGACCATTTATATACTTATTGGAAACAAGCTACAAAATGTAATACCTTGGAAAATGCCGTTTAATACTTTTTAATAGCCTTCATTTTCGCTAAATTGATTTATCAACTTTTAATACTTTTTAAGACCCCGCGGACCCCCTGTGGTAGAGGAGGAGGAGGAGGTCAGTTTATTTATGTGAACACTACTGAAAGATATGTTAAGCTATAACTATAGCAAGATGTATTTATTGATTTAGTCAAGCTGCGGAGTGGAGAACAAATTCAAATAGTGGCTTCTTATATGTAGAGGAGAGCATAACGTAGCATAACATTTAAATACTCGTGCAAAGTAAAACTAAGTCAACATTTTACTTAAGTACTTGAGTAAATGATTCCAACAATGGGTATTCCTCCTGCAGATGTTGACAGTTTTAATAATCAAAAAGTACTATTAGCCTGCAAACAAGTGAAGAAGATGGTGTTGATGTGTTTACAGTATATACTCCATATAAGCAACAGTATGTGTTTCCTTTATTTATTTATCTATTTATTTGTGTGCGTTGAGAAATGTTTGGGAGTATATCATAAGCTCTGCCAGCTTCTGCTCAGCCTGTAAGTGGCCAACATATGGAACGACAACTGTTGCTTTCACGGGGAAAACAGAGCAATGCATTGAAATTGAGCACAGATAGGAGAACAGACACGCAAGTGATGAGCACTTAACACGATCATCAAGGCAACATCACACAGGGGCAGCGTGTGTCGGTGTGTGTGTGTGTGTGTGTGTGTGTGTGTGTGTGTGTGTGTGTGTGTGTGTGTGTGTGTGTGTGTGTGTGTGTGTGTGTGTGTGTGTGTGTGTGTGTGTGTGTGTGTAGACTAATGAAGAAAATAAAAATGAACGCTTGATGAATTGTGTGCGCGGGCAGCCGATACCTGTGGATCATCATCAGCTTTGGAAACCATTAGCAGATACACAGTGCTAATGGGGGGGGGGTGTGTGCAGACTGACAATCAAGAGGACGTGTTGCTGCTGATGGTGTGTGTGTGTGTGTGTGTGTGTGTGTGTGTGTGTGTGTGTGTGTGTGTGTGTGTGTGTGTGTGTGTGTGTGTGTGTGTGTGTGTGTGTGTGTGTGTGTGTGTGTGTGTGTGTGTGTGTGTGTGTGTGACCTAGCATTACTATACTTGTGGGGACCTAAATCTGTTTACACAGTCACGTGTGGGGACTCGCCTCCCTTATGGGGACAAATTGGAGGTCCCCATGAGGGGGATCATTAATTTTAGGGTGAAGACTTGGTTAGGTTTAGGATTAGGGTAAGGTTAAGGTTAAGGGTAAGGGTTAGGCATGTGTTGGTTATGGTTAAGGTTAGGATAAGTCTCCAGGAAATGCATGTAAGTCAATGTAATGTCCCCTGAAGTGATGTATACATGGTATGTGTGTGTGTGTGTGTGTGTGTGTATGTGTGTGTGCAAGTGTGTGTTTTCTTGAATGCCATTAACTACCAAGGGACTGCAGAGGAAAATGAATCTGAAAGGCCAAATGTGGCACACTTAATGAGTGCTTATGTTGAAGGAAGTATGGTGTCGCTGCGAGTCCTCACGTACAAACATGACTCTCCAGATTTAATACAAATTATTAATTTAGTACAAATCCTATTTAAAAAAAAACCATCATGATCAATTAACTTGTTGACATTCCCATTAAATCACATTGCAATGTCTTTAGCATGAAAAATAATCATGATTATTCTCGTTATTTATTTTCAAACTGTGCAGCTCCATGCATCTGGTGTGTTTGGTCAAATGCACGTTGACATGCCACAAAATAACATGTAGGAACTTTGTGACCAATACAAAGTCCCCTCCTCTCCTCATGGGACCCAGCCCACATGAAGTAAGGATGGATCTGTAATACATTATTTCATTTCATATTCTGTTCTTGTACATATCCTATATTCTATTTATATGTAAATACTTTTTGCACTACTTTGTATTTTGTATTTTTGTATTTCATTATATACGTTGCATTGTTGGAGGAGCTCAGGTCAGAAGAATTGCATTGCCATTTCTACACTGTAGCTTTGTGCATATGACAATAAAACCTTTGAAATAGTTTTCCCACAATGGTAACGTCTATAGGACACTCAGCCACTCTGTCTCTGCGTCCATTTCAAGAGTCTGCACTCCACTCAGAGCGCTCAACTTGTCATCTGTGAAGATGTATGAGACAACGATCTGCAACGCTCTCCTCGACCCTCCCTCCTCTCCCTCGCCCTCTGATCATTTCCTCCGAGGTCAGAAGGACCCAGCTGGTGGAGAGGGACAGGTTGGAGACTATCGGTGGCTGTGACCCTCTGCTACTCATCATCCTGCCTGAGTGTGAGTGTGTGGGCTCCTCATACGTGTCATCACTCGGCGCTGAAAAGCAGGAGAGAGGGAGCTGCTGATATTGGGCTGGAGGTAAGTGATTGGAGGAAAACCGGAGGGGTGGAAGAGAGGAACACCATGGAGAGCTCTTGGGAGGGGTGTGTGTGTGTGTGTGTGTGTGTGTGTGTGTGTGTGTGTGTGTGTGTGTGTGTGTGTGTGTGTGTGTGTGTGTGTGTGTGTGTGTGTGTGTGTGTGTGTGTGTGTGTGTGTGTGTGTGTGTGTGTGTGTGTGTGTGTGTGTGCTGAACAATTGCATTGAAAAAACATAATTTAAAAACAAGTTACTTATTAATTTGGGCACTGAAATATTGTGAATAAACACAGCAACAAAAAAATTGCGGTCAACGCCAAAAGACAGCGACCCTCATTGTGTCTGACACACACACACACACACACACACACACACACACACACACACACACACACACACACACACACACACACACACACACACACACACACACACACACACACACACACACAGGTAGTAATAATAATTAGATTTAGAGCACTTTGCAGACACATGTTACAATTCATAAAACATTAGCACAAAACACGTCAAATATACACGAGAAAATATATTGCACTAGCAGCAACTAACCACCCCATTGGATGACACAATAATGAATCACAATTTTACAAGCACTGAACAAGAAACTTCACCACTTTGTGAGATTCATGGCTCCTACATCTCTAACAAACTTGATTATCCTGAAAAAGTGGGGTCCGACAGAAGCAGTGAGGACACACAAAAACACATACACACACATACACACACATCTGCATGCATAGTGGGCAAACTGCTGATGAAAACGAATGAAGGAAAAGTCAGAACAAGTTGACCTTTTGTGCCGTGTCCAAGGTCATGAATGCATTTTTTTAACTACATCTGTTTTCTCTTATCTTCGTTTGCCTGTCCCATAAAATCAATTTCCTTCTTTTGTAAGTTCCTTCCCTTTAATCTGTCTTCAAAAACACCTCACAAAAGGTATACTGACTTAATTCTGCAATACACACTCCAGTCAAATCCTCTCTCTCACACACACACACACACACACTTTGTAGGGCAAATCAATGAGCCTTGGCTCTCTGAATATCTGCTGCCAAGTATGGTCAGCCGTGACCGCTCAAAGACTCTTAAAGAGAAAGAAAGACAAGGAAGACGAGACACCCACTCACTGCGCTGAGCACCCAGTTCATTCAGCTACTGAACTACATGCTCACACACACTGTGACTCCACTCCACATCCCCCCTCTCCTTCCACATCTAAAAGAGTTTGAAGAGACAAAAATACAGGAGGCAGAACAGAAATATTCAGAGAGCAAAGATGGAGGAAGATGAGAGCGTTACATGCCTCACTACACTGAGACATGTGAGAACAGATCTCAGGGTCACAACTCCCTTTTGTTTGTGACAACCAACACAACTCTACACCCATAGCAACACATCGAAGCAGAAAGGAATGGCTTTATCGAATACTGCACGAGTTGACTAGAAGCTAAAGTAGGGCAGCACCATTAATCAAAATGTTATCAAAAGGACTGATGCATTTTTTAAATTGGCGGTAGCACAATATTTGTTAAATGCTGAAGTGTTGAAATACCATTTTGAATGAAGTATTGTGGAGCTGCAGAGATCGCTCGCCCCCTACAAATGCTATTTAACAGACAGAAGAAAGTGTATTTGTTTTGGATAGATCCTCTCAAAGGGACCCTATCAGGCTGTTTGGGGTTGTCCCTTTCCTGTGATGTGCTATATAGGTTTTAGTGTCTGCAAAGGCTACAATATCTGTGAGTTTCTTTCATCAACAATCACAGGAACCCTCCGCATAAGTGAAGCACCCTGACTCACACTCTCACTCTATCTTGTGTGTCTGATGGTTGTTGTACTGCACCAGGATCAATGCTCTTCCATTGCCTCCACTACTTCTTAAATGTAATTTGGCTCAGTGAAGCTTGACAAGAGGACAAAGCAAGTGTTTGTTCATAAAGAAAAGAAACAAAGTCAGTGATGCTCCTCGGTGTCTCTAAGCCCTCTTTCCTCCGACCCGACAGAGTGCTGCATCCTGTGTCACAGCCTCGTTGGAGGATTTATAGAGTGCTCCCATAATGCACTTCCTCTCTCCGAAGGGGGGACATAAATCTACCTCTGTTATTTTTGTCAACCCCCTTTTTTGTATTTGCTAATAGGAACCTTAAATTACTATCCTCCTGGCTTTCTTCATGGTATTGTGCAGAAGCTTGCATGCAGACGGCCTATATAGAAAACCATACATAATAAAAATAACCTGCGTCAATTAATCCTGCAACTTTACAGTCATAAGAAAATATCGCCACGGCTTGAAGTGTGTCGCCCTAAAGGGTGAATATAACACATGTTTACAGACTGGGGAAATATGTACAGTGTTTTTATCAGGACATAATAAAGCGGCAAAAAGGTTCCACCTACAAAGAGCCAGGGTGGTTAAATTAAAATACACTGCGCTGGTAATGAGCTATCTAAATTCAGAGTTCATATTTGCTTGGAATTACACAGAAGCGGGTCTCTGGGCAGCGAAAAAACTCGATAGCTCTTTACGCTTCGCTGCCAAAAGATCCTCCCGTTCGGCGTCACGCTCCGTCCTGAGGAAATCGTCTGATTCTCAGCACGCATCCACAATAATTCCTTTGTAACAGACATCCCATCCTCGCCCATTTTTTTGCATATAGGCCTACTTGGCGGCTGTCAACATGTTGCCTGCACTTTATCACTCTCTGCGGGGCACACACACACACAGGGGTGTAAAAGCGTTAAGCTCTGATTACTAACAACTCTGAAACACATACTAAGCAGATACGTGGACATGTAGCGACACACTCGCATGCTAATTCTAACGGGGTGACTCGAGGGTGACGGTGATTAAAGGAAGTTGCACATCCTTGCTTTCCTGGAATGAAACGGTGGCTAAACTCGAAATGACAGGAGTGGCGGCGCTTCAAAGTTATCAGGAAAACAGCTCCACATGTTGGCATCCTTCGCCACACTTAATAGGAACGGACTATTTCAGTCATCATTTTGGTGGAGAAACATCCAGGGGAAGGAAATGGGAAATTATTTCGGGGTTTTTGGTGCTTCTTCTCATGAGTTGTGCTTCCTGCCAGGGTACAGGGATTAGAGAAAGGCAGGGAGGTTCAGTGTAGCAACCGATCCTGAACACAACACACTCACATTTTCTCCCGGATTCAACTACACTGTGGCCCTTTGGGAATCAATTAGAATCATGGTGCGCCTGGTTTCTCCACCCTTATTGACTCGGCAGCAATTTATTTACTCCACAGCCAGCTCCTGATGCAAACATAGAACAAATCCTTTCTATAAATGCAACTTTTTCCTCCTTCTGCGTTACATGTGAACAGGTACATTAACTCCAAATAGGGAACAAATAGTTAACGCTTTTTAAAAACAGCACAAACATATTCATATTCTAACCCTATACAGCTCATGATAGTCACTGCGGCTCGCAAGTATTTAAATGAAAGTGCATGTGAGGCAAAAGCTTGACCTCTGAGTTAGGTCAAGGCCTACAGCGGCTCCAGCATATGTGTCACACACACACACACACACACACACACACACACACACACACACACACACACACACACACACACACACACACACACACCATGTATACATCACTTCAGGGGACATTACATTGACTTACATGCATTTCCTGGATACTTATCCTAACCATAACCAAGTCTTCTCCCTAAAATTAATGATACCCCTTATGGGGACCTCCAATGTGTCCCCATAAGGGAGGTGAGTCCCCACACGTGACTGTGTAAACAGATTTAGGTCCCCACAAGTATAGTAATGCTAGGCCCCACACACACACACACACACACACACACACACACACACACACACACACACACACACACACACACACACACACACACACACACACACACACACACACACACACACACACACACACACACACACACACACACACACACACACACACACACACACACACACACACACACACACACACACACACACACACACACAGAGACACAGATTGCAGCTGCAGCCAGCCGACCAGCCTCTTCCTGAGTCAGGAGGATAACAGCTCATCTCTTTGACAGGTGTCCCCTTGTGATTTCTTTTTTCAGTTTTCAAAACCTCCAGCCTCCATCTACAGGGAGTTGATTAGCAACAAACAAAAAACTTGTTGCCACATTTACCTACGACACATGCCAAGCCCACTGAGGATGGAGGTGTCCCGCTGCAGTGGGGATACCGACGGACCTAACAATAGCTCAGCGTTTGGGTACATTTACAAAAGCTGCTGCTTAGTAATGTGAATATCTTACATTCATTTAAGATAAGTCATAAATGTGTGATAATACAGGTAGATAAAGTTGAATACAGTCATCACAGTAGGCAGGTAAGAGATAAGCAGGTCATTTTCTTGTTCGCTTCAGCATAGATTAACCTTAGCGTTCAATTAGACCTCCCTGTCCCACTGAGTTGAATGAATTTAAAAGTGGATGATCTCCATTAAAAACACCAGATGCATTCTGGCCATTTTAATATGTTAAAAGGCATCAGAATCAGAATACCTTTATTAGTCCCACAGAGGGGACATTTGCAGCGTTACAGCAGGAAAGAGCCACAGACAGCTTAGTGTTGCATAATACAAAAAAAGAACTAAGTTATAATATAATAAACAATATCCTAAAAAAGTACTAAGTTATAATATAATAAACAATATGCTAAAAAAAGATAAAAACTAAAAAAGTTACATAATTTTCAAAAATACAGATCAAAAACAAATCAAATCACATCCTGTAGCAGTTCTTAGGATTATACTTGACAAAATGCTACCTCTTTGCAGGTTCCCACATCAAACTCCACTTCCCTCCTGCATCTTCACCAGTCACTAACTAACAGGGCAGATCCATGCATCAAAATACAAGAGAGCACTATCATACCAGCATTGCAACTCCCTAAATCAACACTACAGTGAATCCACATGAGATTAACCCAGAAAAGTAGGCTTCAAAAAGGTCACAGCGAGCTCCACATTGAACAGAAACACTCTGTATCTCCATAGAGCTGCAGTAGGGATGCCAGGAAAGATAAAATAGACACCCTCAAGTGCTATAATACAGTTATAATTATGAAGTGTCTCCACAAGTCCAAATAGGAACACTGCAGGAAAGAACATGAAACACACACGCAGCATGTAGCCTGATCTGTATCAGATGGACATTTCTCTGCATCCAGCGATAATAAAGCTCGCACTCGCAGCGTGCGCCACAAACACACACACACGCGCACACACACACACACAGCAGGCAAGTTGCCCTTCACCTACCGTACCTTTGGTGTGAGAAGCGCTCAGACCCAGAGCCAGGAGAGCCAACACGCCGGATATTCTCAGCATCTTTCCCGGTGGAGGATTCAGCGACGGCACGGCGACTTCTCTCCTCTCTTCTGCTCCTTTCTTTTCTCCTTCTCCCTTTCCTATCTTTTGCGCGGAGTGTGGAAAACAGTTCACTGATATGTGGGACAACTAAGACGCGGAGTGGAAGAACCAGGAGGAGGAACACCGGCGCGCCCGAAACACACCTCACCACGTCGGATATAAAGGAGAGTGGATGGAGGAGACAGCTGCTGGAGCTTTCTGCTGAAACGGGACCGGAGAGCAGCAGCACCCCGGGACCAGACCGAGCCACGTCACAGGAGGAGGGAGATTCAGGCGCCCCCTCTTTCTCTCTCTTTCTCTCTTTTTCTCTCTCTCTCTCTCATCCTCCGCCCTCCCCTCCCTATCTCCTCTCTCTGGAGCATTCAAGCCTCCGAGCAGGCATCTGTAATGAAAGCGATTGAAAAGCATCTTGCTTAATTGACTCCATAAACAAGTCCATAAAGAAACCATCACATGAATGAACAAGATATTAAAGTAGTGTGTGATATAGAGTGGTGGGTGCTAGCAAAGTACTGTTACAAGTACAATTTGAGGTACCTGAGTATCTTCAGTTAATGTTACTTTATTCGTCTACTCAACAATATCTTAAAAGCCAATTTTGCCCATTTTACTTTCATTACATTTAGTTGACAGCTTTAGTTATAGATAAAATTATTAAGGTTGACATATGGCAGTATATAAAGTTAGCCTATACACATTTATTTCACAGTAATGCATCAATAATCATATGTCAGTGATTTAAAGGGGCCATAGTATGCAAATGTTCAAGTTCATATTTGTAATGTGTGTCTTTAATGTTCAAAAAGCTCTTCTTCTTCTCATACTGCCTGTGCTGCAGCACCTCTTTTCACCCTCTGTCTGAAGCCAGAGCTCAGTCTGCTCTGATTGGTTAGCTGGCCGGCTCTGTTGGGATTGGTCAATCACCTATGTCCCGCTCCGCCCCTTAGTTTATCACGTTCTATGTGTTGGAGCGCTAGCCAATAGAAGTGCAAGTGTTAGTGATTGGCAGGGGGGAGAGAAACTCCCTCTGGTGGGAACTTTAGGATTTGAGCCTTTGCAGACTATTTACATGCACACAAACCATTAGCCTACAGGGAAAGGGAAAACCCCCAAAACATATAAGGGGCTCTCTCAGGAATATTTTGAATGCAGTACATTTACTTGTAACTAAATATCTTTACAATTTAGTAGCCTATGGTTACTTGACCATACTAAACTTACTACTTGGTTACTAAGTTATTTAAAAGTACTTGTCCACCACTGATCATATTATACATGTTGATAATATTAATGTCTACCATGTCATAATCAACTCTCTCAGAAACACTTGGTGCATAAGTACAACTATATTTAGATGAGTACAAATACAGAAGTATCCATTCAGAAATTCAAGAGGAAGCAGTGAAGTTCACTGTCAAGGTGTAATATAAATATATAAATATTAAAATCATATGTAAGAGAACAAATCCCATGCAATGAATTCACTGTGAAACTCAGACTGCACAGTATTTCGTATTTACTCGCCTAAGGCTGCAGCTATCCTTCATATAACATCCTCATTATGATATATTTGTAATTGTTTATTCAGGCTAAGAAATGTTATCAGCTTAACACCAAGTCTCAACCACTTGTTTTTTTCATTTTCTTAGAACTATGTCATTTTAGTTTGAGTTTCTATGAAAGGGAAAGATAACCAAATGTTATATAATGTAATAGTTGAATGTAAATGTTATATGCAAATCGAATGCATTTATTATAACCTGAACTCTTTCTGAGACATGGCTCCCATGTTTCACTGAAAACAAGTCTTATTTATTACATTATCAATCTGATGTGTGTGTGTGTGTGTGTGTGTGTGTGTGTGTGTGTGTGTGTGTGTGTGTGTGTGTGTGTGTGTGTGTGTGTGTGTGTGTGTGTGTGTGTGTGTGTGTGTGTGTGTGTGTGTGTGTGTGTGTGTGTGTGTGTGTGTGTGTGTGTGTGTGTGCATGTACAGAGTTGTTGTTTTTTCCGTTGGTGCTGGGCAGAAGGATTAATAATAACTTTTTCAATTTTCCTGAGTAGCCTATCTCAAAGGAACTTTTCTCTTGGACTATCTCCGCTGGTTATGGATTATTCCGGGAGGCAGAGAAAATATTGCCAGCGTTATCTACAGGGAGAGGGAAATAATACAAACAGATGACAATGCACAGATTTGAATCCACACCGTGCAGTGCGAAATTAAATTCGGTCTTCTTTTCACTGACAAATGACCTACGTGGTTAACAGCAACAAAAGGCTTTCCTGGGCTTGTGTGCAGAGAAATGACAGCAGTGTTTCTCAAACCGAGGTGTTGGGACCCTTTAAGGGCCTCGGCTGCGTGAGGAATATTGATATCATCCATTATGGAGTGGTGCAGAAACAAGTCCTTATATCTGGAAATAACTGAGCATTTTACAGCTTCCGCTTCCCTCGTCTCCAAGTTTGAACATTAGATGCCTAAAACAAAAGGTCTGTGGTTAAAACAAGTGAAGAGATGTTTCATTTTATTCTACGCCATACAAATATGTCAGTAAATACACCACATGTAAACGCCCGAAGCTTCTATATGTCATAACAACAGCTAAAAGTGACTTTAAGAGACACAAAACTCCATCACACCGACATGAAACATTAGCGGTAGTGACGTGAAGTCATGTGACCGTGATGTAGCCTAACGTTAGCTTTTTACTTCTGGTCGATTGCTATAACGCTTTAAAAAAAGGTGGTGTCAATATGTGGAGATTATCCTGTATCATTAATGTGTGTTTGTCACAGAGTTATTGCTATTATTTTTAATGCAATTTCCCTAAATCCAATGGAAAAATCCTATTGCTTTGTGTTGAGGGAGCGATGCTAACTTCCGGGTCGGCCTAAAAACATTCATTTGTACACATATCATAGAAAATCAAAATGAGTGAAAATAGAGGTCCCTTTTCTTACACTGAACCGTCACTTTCTTTAACTTGTATTCTCGTGTTTTAAACCTGTCTTGTTCTATTTTCATTTGTAATCTCGTGGCTTTTTAATGACTGTTTTAAATCGTTTTTTTCTGAGTCCGTGACCTGGCCATTACCTGAGACTCTGTCATGGCAGGTGTATCATGGTGTTGTTGTTTTTTATAATATGTTCATGCCGCACGATATATGTTTGGCATTTGGAATTGCATTGTGTAGAAATGTGCTGAATAAACTTGCCTTATTATCAAAAGCTTTTAAAGAAGATTTAAGCAGGCTAATATATTCCTTAAGGCTTTACAGCACAGCCGTATATCTTCTCCAAATCACAGCCATTAATCAACAAAAACTAATGTGGCAACACAAAAAAAGTCTGCACGATAAAACTAGTAATTTGATCGTTGAGCATGGCGGGTGATTTTCTGAGTTTAATAAGGCTCTCTATATCAGTGACCCAGCCGCATCAAGAATATACTTCATTTTCACCATCAAGGCCATTTTCTAAATTATCACCTGCTGCAAATGGGCAATTTTGTAAGAATTCCACTTCTGCGCTGTATGATTTTTTATACTTTTTTTCACACATTATGCCCACCAGGCTACAATAACCACCACCCTGGGAAAAGTGAATTGCAGCTATAATGCTAATGTGGTCTCACACCGTGTCCGTCTGTCTGCTCACAGTCCAGAGGAATAAAACCAACTACGTTTCTTTCATAACGTGTGTGTGTGTGTGTGTGTGTGTGTGTGTGTGTGTGTGTGTGTGTGTGTGTGTGTGTGTGTGTGTGTGTGTGTGTGTGTGTGTGTGTGTGTGTGTGTGTGTGTGTGTGTGTGTGTGTGTGTGTGTGTGTGTGTGTGTGTGTGTGTGGTTTAATGTGCTTTCTCTGTATTTCACCTGTGGGAGAGATCAGTGATATACATTACTGCCAGCCATTTCCCGTGTAGGTTGCTAAATGATGATGGAAACAATAAGAAGATGAGGATATTAGTTTCAGATTGATGAGTGTAGTGTAATAAATGCATAATGTAAGCTGACAGAGTGTGCACCTCCCTGAATAAGTAAAGCACTAGCATCGATTTAAATAAGATGCTTTTGAAAGCGCTGCTGCCTGCAGGGGAGGCGCAAGGACAACCTAAAAATATCACATAACACTTTGCATACCAAAAAACCACAGCGTCAACAATGGCCTCTGATGCTTAAAGGAAGTTTGATTGTAAATGAATCTGTAATGAAAGCAGAAGACTGGCTCTTAAAAACAATCCATTACCCAGATAAAGTGAGATTAATATTAGTGAAATTGCTGTAATGACTTCATCTGGATTAAGTCAAAATTACCCAACTTGTGCGTATTTGAAGGGTCTCATTGATTTTAATTTCCATCTGAATGGGAATGAATGGAAACCAACCAGAAAGTAAGGGGTAGTTTCAAGGACATTTAGGGAATTTTACTTATTTGCTTAAAGAAGCCCTGACAGAGGCAATAAATAAATCAAATATGAACCTCAAAATGAGCATAATATGTGCTTGTTAAGTATAAGCATGATTGCATACGTTAAGGCAGTGCTTCTCAAACCTTTTTCAGTAATGTTCCCCCTTTGAAACATTTTCTCAGCCAAGTACCCCCTGACCAACCCCGGACATTTTTGATCGAAAAAGCCTATATAAATAATTACAATAGAGTGATGTTCCCTCAGCGTGTGATTCATTAACTCCTTCGTGCATTACAACAAACTAAGGATATTTTCATCTTCATGCATGAACAAAAATAACATAAGGAAAAAAAATTAAAACAGATTTTTCCATGGAGTTTTTCAACTGAAGTAATATATGTTTAACAAACCAATGAAAACAATTATATATTATGCAAAACTATAAAATACAATACACACATTTGACATTGTTATAGGAATATTTGATATTAAATTGTGTTTTCTATTTAACTTATTGTTCTAAGATTGTTTTTGTAATCATGCATGGTAATTCTTTAACCTTTTTTTTTCAAGTCTCACGTACCCCCTGCAGTCCCCCAACGTACCCCTAGGGGTCTGTGTACCCCCATTTGAGAATCACTGCGTTAAGGTGTCATCTCATATGCAGTCTCTGACATAACGAGATTAATTATAGCAACTGAAAAATAAAATAGTTGTCAATAAGAAGCATTTTGCAAGTGCCTCTGCTCTATCTATAAGGGTTCAAGGTTAAAATATGATCGATAAACCCATTGTGCTAGAGTGACACCAGTTTTTGGAACGGTCAATCATTAACGCTGTAATGAAGACCATGTAATCGCTGTGTGTCATATTGATTTCTGCTCTTCAAGCAAAATCTCAAGGCTGCCCTGGGCTCTTTCCAAATCATTTTATGATGCAGTGCTGCTCAGCGCCGCGCTGCATAATGAGTCGCCCTCGCTGCACCTCCCTGACATTTCACAGAGCCGAGCATATATTAGCTTTTGTCAGTAAGCAGACTTACAGCCAGAAGTTACCCGACGTAAGAAATATATCACCCGCTTTACTGAGATTTATGAGTTAACACGTCATTGAACACAGAAGACTAGCACTTTGTTTTCTTTCTGCAGCGATTACGTTTTTTAACCTGGTCCTTTCACACGATAAATACTATAAGTTGATGTTTTGACTGGTCACTGCTGCACACAGGTGACATGCAGGAATATGACATGCATAGAAGTCTATTTCTATTTTCAGCCACGGGGGGAATACACACACATGAATACCGTCACACAGTTTCCTCTCTGTGCACAGTGAGTGTGACAGATAGAAAAGCACACTCATGCATCTTAATTTGATCATTTACTGAACACATGGAGAGAAGCCATCTTCTTCATCTCAGAAACCAATGGGCCAGTGTGCTGACAAGCATTTCAATGTTTGCTCACATTTGGTTTCTTTGAGATTCGCTCTTTGCTCTGCATCGGCTCATTACTTATTTGACTGCGAGTGGGACCCTGCATGGTACCCCGAAATAAAACCCGCCTGTTTGCTATCCTCACTCCAAAATAGGGGACGTCGGCAAAAAAGTCCACAATGAATCCCAGACTGAACACCTGTTTGTATGCACCTTGGCCATTAAAGGGGTCCCATTTTGCTTTTTGGGGTTTTCCTTTTCCTGAAGTTTGTAATAAGAAAGAAAAATAAACAGTTTTTTGAACATTAAAGCATGGAGACATGTCACAGTAGAGGCACTGAATACTAATATGAACCTGCAAAACAGTGTCCTCTTTAAATCCCCCCCTCCAAAATAATGGTTTTGCCCATTCAAAGCCAATAGAGTGGCGAAGTCCCGCCCATCTACTTCCGACCCATGGGACCTTATTTCGGAAAAAAAATGTATTGAAGTCAGTGGAGAGAGAAAGATTATCTTTCGATCCCGTTTGAATTGTGCCACGAATTACACTGTTTGTCTTAAAAAATAATTTCCATGTCAAAAAAGTTACAGTTTGTCGTAAAAATGTTGAAATATAAGACGATGAAAAATACGCAACTAGAAAGACTACAA
Organism: Pogonophryne albipinna; assembly: GCA_028583405.1. Lineage (NCBI taxonomy): Eukaryota > Metazoa > Chordata > Actinopteri > Perciformes > Artedidraconidae > Pogonophryne > Pogonophryne albipinna. The sequence continues at coordinate 6,908,428 of CM053252.1, forward strand.
ATCTCAGAGTCCCGGTCCCGCATGCTGGCTCTTAGGAACCGACTAACTCCCCTTGTGTGTATGCACAGCTCTCAACGTGCCCAGACTTTGAGTGATTTTCACCTCTTTTAATACTTTCCGCCTCATTCTGAAAGAAAGAAGTGAAATGTTTCAACGTGACGACCGTCTTGGTGTGTGGTGCGAGATGGGAGATGTAGTTCATTGAGCGGTTTCACACAAACAAAAGTGTTACTTCGCAGTTTTACGACACATTTGAATTTTTTTGACTTGCAAAATTATCTTTTAAATTGACAAACATCATATGTGTAATTCGTGGCACAATTCAAACGTGATCGAAAGATAATCTTTCTCTCTCCATTGACTTCAATACATACTTTTTCCGAAATAAGGTCCCATGGAGCTCCCCGGAAAGGGAGGGACTTCGCCTCTCTATGCACCAGCGACCTTACAACGGGTTGTCTTACTTGACAGGAATGTACCTGTATCTTCATGGTTTAATGCACTAAGACGCTTTGGAGGAAATGTATTGTAATGTAATGCAGAGCAGGTTAGAGATACGACGACTCTTCTGTTGTTGTCCTCTGTGTCTAACTCTGTTCCTGGACACTAGATATATCTCCTAAAGCCTCATCGTCCATCTCTGAGCCACCAACTATCCCCTTCGTCCTTTTCTTATCTGTCCGTCAACCGAGAGGTCATTTAGTCTCATTTAATCCCCCTCCCATGTCCCGTCTCTCATGCTATATCTCCTCTCCCACCCTGTCTTTGTTTCGGCCCATGCCTCTGTCTTCTCCTCAGCTGTAAACATGTCCTAATCACTCTGCTGTCACTGAACTCAGACCTCTCTATCCGCCCTCTGTAGTGTGTGACAGAGCGCAGAGCCCCCGCACACTCCCTCTGACAGCTGGAGGACGAGGGGAGGGATGAAAGGAGGTAGAGAAAGGCAAAGTGATGGACCCTCATCCCCCTGGTGTCCGCCCCCCCAGGCTCTTTCTGAGCAAATGTCTGTGGTGCCGCTTTGATGCCGCCCACACGGTGCAGAGGTCTGACGCTGAGAGAGAGCCCACTGGTCCCAGTCTGCCTCCATCGCTGAGGGAACTGGGCCAGAAGATGTCATCGGCTCAAAGCCTCGCACATCGCTCAATCCCATTACCAAAACAAAACACTGTGAGAAGAAAGCAGATCATTTCTATGTTATTCTGTTTTTTTGTATTTTCTGTGGAGCAGCAGGACTTATATCCTTATGGTGACAATACAGTCGTATTTTTACTGAAGTAAAAGTTGGAGCATCTAGTGCAGGGGTATTCAACTAAAATTCAACGAGGTCCAGTTAGAGAAAATCTCCCCATGCAAAGGTCCGGAACTTCAAAATGTCTAAGTTGCTTTATGAATTAGTGTGATATGTATTGAAGCAGCTTTATCAACGTCTGCATGTAATCAACAACTGACTATGAGGGGCCGTACAGGCCGTAATTCATACTGGTCCTCTCACGCACATACATTCTCCTTATACATACACACATTTTCACTCTTACACACATACATTCTCCTTTTACATACATACATTTTCACTCTCACACACGTGTATATTTACACTCACACATTCATACATTTTGCTCTCATATTATCATATTTCAATGCACACATTCATATATTGTCACTCACACATTCATGCATTTTGTTCTCATATTCATATATTTTAATGGTCATATTTATACATTTTGCTCTCATGCACATTCATTAAATGTTTACATTTAATATTATAAATAATATATGCATGTATGAAGACAATGTATGTATGCAAGAGAAGAATGTATGTATGTGTGAGTGAAAATGTATGTATGTATAAGGAGAATGTATGTGCGTGAGAGGACCAGTATGAATTACGGCCTGTACGGCCCCTCATAACTGACTGCCAATCAAATAAACAACAATATTTATTGTCAATGAACATTGAACTACACAGATGTAAATACTGTGGATATGTGTAATGTTCCTCTCGGGCTGCATTTATAAATAAAATAGCTTTTGAAAATGTGTGCATCTTTAAAGTGCTTAATTTTAGATCAATAAAATAAAGTGTAGCAGCAGCTTGAGTTTCCCTTTTTCTTTGTTAACCGTTTCACATCATGACTTAACAGTTTCAGACGATTATAGAACAATATCAGTCTTTACACATCATAACAATTGAACAGTTTTAAAGTTTCTCTTTCTTTCCCTCTTATATTGCAGTCCCTCACTCACTTTGTTTTATTCAGTGTGAGAATTGAGCTGGAGCTTATTGTCCTGCCAGGAGTTTAGATCTGGGCTGAAATGGAGTCAGGGCCATTCTCATACACACATGCAGGTGCTCATTGGTTAGCCTCGGTTAGCCTGCCCTGGAACGAACCACGGTCCGCCTGTTGCCGACCCCTGCTCTAGTAGATACTAGATTATGATTATTGATCCATTAATTTGTTGATCACAGCTGGTAAAGATCGTGGTCAGATTATTAGCTAAAACAAACTAAATAATATCAATTAAAGGAACTGGGCCAGAAGATGTCATCGGCTCAAAGCCTCGCACATCGCTCAGTCCCATTACCATAGGGTTATGGTCTTTTCTATTTTGTCTTTTTTTTCCCTTTATTTTCTGTGGAGCTGCAGGACTTAGCTGCAAACAAATATCCTTATTGTGACAATAACATGTTATTCTATTTTTACTTAAAGGGGGGGTAGGTAAGTTTCAGAAACCGGCTCGAGTGCACTAAAATTTGAAAGTACACAGCCGAAAAGAATCCGCCCCTTCCTTCAGACTTCCTTACAGAGCACCTCCTCCAACACACATGAACGCGCACATGACTTAGGTTGGCTATATAGTTCAGGGGAATTGTAAACCATACAAAACCTGTCCAAGAGAAAAAGAGCGACCACGGCGTCAGATTTCAACTCGGTGTGTCTGGGGGTTATTCCCTATCTTTATTCAAGAGCGTGGTACTTACATTTGAGAGCATACTTTATTGATTTCCTTCACTCAAACCCTGTCATCGCACCAAAGACAAACCAAAGAGTAACCGCCCTTACGGGACGCTGTAATAAGTAAAACGAACGCACCCGCAAGGACACCTGGCCTCCTATTGGTTGAGGGATTTTGACAGGATTGTTGCACAAAAGTTTTGAGCGCGCAGAGAATAAATCTGAGAGCAGAAAAAATCCGTAAGCAGCAATATATCTGAGTGCAAGCGTACAGTTTGAGCAGAAGCAAATCTAAGTGCAAGCAAGCACTGTTTGAGTGCGAGGACAGGGTTTGAGGGAAATAAATACATAAAGTATGCTCTCAAATTTAAATACCACGCTCTTGAATAAAGATAGGGAATAACCCCCATAGGTGTGTTGCATCAGTTGTCGCCATCGTTGAAAAGCAACTCCGATATTGACTGCTCTGTTAAGAGCATTCCATGGAATATAACAAAAAGTGTATCTCGAGCCGGTTTCTCAAACTTACCTACCCCCCCTTTAACCATAAAAGTAGCAGTACTAAGTTGTAAAAATACTCTATTTCAAGTCCTGCATACTTAAAGGGGGGGTAGGTAAGTTTGAGAAACCGGCTCGAGACACACTTTTTGTTATATTCCATGGAATGCTCTTAACATCCCGATAGCAATGCATATCTTAAGTGCTTTGACAAAAAATCCATAAAAAAATTTCATCTGTGGAAGCCGTAATACTGTAAAAAGTACGACCAATCCGTTTAGCCGGGCCGGCTAAACGGATTGGATTGCCGTCCTGTCTGTCAGCCTTCCATCTCGTGCACGCACAAATGTATCTCGTGCCCTCATTGGGCGTGCCGTCATTGGGCGTGCATTGCAGCAGTACTTCAATGACTCGCCAGCAACAGGCGGCCACTTTCACCATGGCAGAGTTAGGTTCAACATCGTCTACTGGTGGCAAAAGAAATAATGTAACGGAGCAAATTAGGAACAAAAACAAAGTGGAAACTAGGAGAATTCAAACCAGAGTCAATATCGGAGTTGCTTTTCAACGATGGCGACAACTGATGCAACACACCTATGGGGGTTATTCCCTATCTTTATTCAAGAGCGTGGTATTTAAATTTGAGAGCATACTTTATGTATTTATTTCCCTCAAACCCTGTCCTCGCACTCAAACAGTGCTTGCTTGCACTTAGATTTGCTTCTGCTCAAACTGTACGCTTGCACTCAGATATATTGCTGCTTACGGATTTTTTCTGCTCTCAGATTTATTCTCTGCGCGCTCGAAACTTTTGTGCAACAATCCTGTCAAAATCCCTCAACCAATAGGAGGCCAGGTGTCCTTGCGGGTGCGTTCGTTTTACTTATTACAGCGTCCCGTAAGGGCGGTTACTCTTTGGTTTGTCTTTGGTGCGATGACAGGGTTTGAGTGAAGGAAATCAATAAAGTATGCTCTCAAATGTAAATACCACGCTCTTGAATAAAGATAGGGAATAACCCCCAGACACACCGAGTTGAAATCTGACGCCGTGGTCGCTCTTTTTCTCTTGGACAGGTTTTGTATGGTTTACAATTCCCCTGAACTATATAGCCAACCTAAGTCATGTGCGCGTTCATGTGTGTTGGAGGAGGTGCTCTGTAAGGAAGTCTGAAGGAAGGGGCGGATTCTTTTCGGCTGTGTACTTTCAAATTTTAGTGCACTCGAGCCGGTTTCTGAAACTTACCTACCCCCCCTTTAAAGGTCCCATGTCATGCTTTTCCGGTTATCACCCGTCCCCTTGTGTGCTATGAAGGTTTTTCTGCATGAAAACGGTCTGCAGAGTCACAACCCTCAAAGTACACCCTGTAGCGAGTAAAACTCTAACACAGAGAAGTCTATGCTGCCCCAGAACGCCTCGTTGGAGATTTCTCTTTTTCCATGTATTTCTTCCTGGTCTAAGTGACGTAACGACGACCCAATGGACCAATTGGTCCAAATAGACCAATCCGTGGAGCTCCTCACACAAACCAGGATCCCTTGGCGTCACTATCAAACGCAACTATCAGCATAGAGCTTTTCTCAGCCGCAGCGGCGTGGATCTCCACTCACAGTTCTCCACACACTCACCTGTGTGTGCTCAGGCTGAGTTTCGCCGTGTCTCGCAGACCCCACGCAGCAACCAGGAAACAACACCAGTAATCCAGCTCACACTGTCAGCTCCTCGAGCCTCAAAGGGCGGAGCAGCGAGCCTCGCAACGTCCCGCCAACACGGCACCCAGACCCCACGCAGCATTCTCATCTGTTTGTCATTACTGGGGTCATTTTCTGCTTGCTAACAAACGCCATTGTAACACATAAACACACATCAGAGCACAGTGGGCTCATAGGGAGAGGGGGGGGGGGCAGGTGCTCCAACAAGCCGTTACACGAATACACACATAGTATACAGAGATGCTGTTTGAGAAACCAATGTGAGTTTGGAAAATTGAACAATGTAAATCTATTCTAGTAGACCTCAACAACAGAATTATGATCAGTAGAAATGGCCATAAGGACATTTAAGTACAAGTACAAAAGTATGGACATAAAAAAAGTACCCAAAAAGTAGTCGTTATGCATAATGCCACATTTCATCAGAATCCTGAATATGAAGTTACTAGATAATGATTATTGATCCATTAATATGTTGATCACAGCTGGTAAAGGTGGGGCTCATATAATATTAACTAAAACAAACTAAATAATAGACATTTAAATAAAAGGGGAAACGAGTACAGTAAGAATTGGCTTCCAAAATGTAGTGAAAAGTTTAAAGTAAATAAATTCTCAAGTTCTTCACTAGATTTCACCTCACTAAAAAAAAAGGAGTTTCTCTCCAGTCGAACTACGGAAATCAAGTTTTAAAATGTCATATTTTTTCCTATTTTCCTCTTTCCTCCTTCCGTTTTCCATTGACAAAATAAAGGGTGTTGCAGTTTTATTCATATACATTACAGCTAAATATTCAGCGGCTCACGCCTTGTTGCCTCAGCAATGTTAATCTATATTATCCTTTCCAAAGATCTATTGTCATCTATTCATTTTAATACAATGGACCAAAAAAAAGTGCTGACTCTTTAAAGCAGCCTAAATAGTGCCATCCATTACAGCGATAAAGTGAGATTAACTTGTGCTAAAGTTACATAAGTGTCCTGACATTGTGTTTTTAATCTGCCTTAACACTAAAGCAAGTTTTAAGAGTCTCATTGATTTACATGTTCATCCTGATTGAAATGAATGGACTCCAAGCAGAAAGTTGGTCAAACGATACAGCCTGAGGTCAAAGTAGTCAGGAATCATGTAAAGAAATTAATTCATATGCAAGTTAAAATGTAAGGATCTTAAGTTAAAACACAGTTGGTCCATTTATTCCATGCTCTTTGTCTTCCCGCTTCAATTCTCTTTTTTTATGTATTATGTATTTTTCTTATATGCAGTTTAGTTCTCCGATATGAGTTTTGACGCAACTGAACAATACAGTTGCGTAGTGTCTCTACTTTAAAGAGTCCTCTCCTGTTGATGTTCAGGTGTATATCAGTATGTAGTGTCTCTACTTTAAAGAGTCCTCTCCTGTTGATGTTCATGTGTATATCAGTATGTAGTGTCTCTACTTTAAAGAGTCCTCTCCAGCTGATGTTCAGGTGTATATCAGTATGTAGTGTCTCTACTTTAAAGAGTCCTCTCCTGCTGATGTTCAGGTGTATATCAGTATGTAGTGTCTCTACTTTAAAGAGTCCTCTCCTGCTGATGTTCAGGTGTATATCAGTATGTAGTGTCTCTACTTTAAAGAGTCCTCTCCTGCTGATGTTCAGGTGTATATCAGTATGTAGTGTCTCTACTTTAAAGAGTCCTCTACTGCTGATGTTCAGGTGTATATCAGTATGTAGTGTCTCTACTTTAAAGAGTCCTCTCCTGCTGATGTTCAGGTGTATATCAGTATGTAGTGTCTCTACTTTAAAGAGTCCTCTCCTGCTGATGTTCAGGTGTATATCAGTATGTAGTGTCTCTACTTTAAAGAGTGCTCTCCTGCTGATGTTCAGGTGTATATCAGTATGTAGTGTCTCTACTTTAAAGAGTCCTCTCCTGCTGATGTTCGGGTGTATATCAGTATGTAATGTCTCTACTTTAAAGAGTCCTCTCCTGCTGATGATCAGGTGTATATCAGTATGTAATGTCTCTACTTTAAAGAGTCCTCTCCTGCTGATGTTCAGGTGTATATCAGTATGTAGTGTCTCTACTTTAAAGAGTCCTCTCCTGCTGATGTCCAGGTGTATATCAGTATGTAGTGTCTCTACTTTAAAGAGTCCTCTCCTGCTGATGTTCAGGTGTATATCAGTATGTAGTGTCTCTACTTTAAAGAGTCCTCTCCTGCTGATGTTCAGGTGTATATCAGTATGTAGTGTCTCTACTTTAAAGAGTCCTCTCCTGCTGATGATCAGGTGTATATCAGTATGTAATGTCTCTACTTTAAAGAGTCCTCTCCTGCTGATGTTCAGGTGTATATCAGTATGTAGTGTCTCTACTTTAAAGAGTCCTCTCCTGCTGATGTCCAGGTGTATATCAGTATGTAGTGTCTCTACTTTAAAGAGTCCTCTCCTGCTGATGTTCAGGTGTATATCAGTTTGTAGTGTCTCTACTTTAAAGAGTCCTCTCCTGCTGATGTTCAGGTGTATATCAGTATATAGTGTCTCTACTTTAAAGAGTCCTCTCCTGCTGATGTTCAGGTGTATATCAGTATGTAGTATCTCTACTTTAAAGAGTCCTCTCCTGCTGATGTTCAGGTGTATATCAGTATGTAGTGTCTCTACTTTAAAGAGTCCTCTCCTGCTGATGTTCAGGTGTATATCAGTATATAGTGTCTCTACTTTAAAGAGTCCTCTCCTGCTGATGTTCAGGTGTATATCAGTTTGTAGTGTCTCTACTTTAAAGAGTCCTCTCCTGCTGATGTTCAGGTGTATATCAGTATGTAGTGTCTCTACTTTAAAGAGTCCTCTCCTGCTGATGTTCAGGTGTATATCAGTATGTAGTGTCTCTACTTTAAAGAGTCCTCTCCTGCTGATGTTCAGGTGTATATCAGTATGTAGTGTCTCTACTTTAAAGAGTCCTCTCCTGTTGATGTTCAGATGTATATCAGTATGTAGTGTCTCTACTTTAAAGAGTCCTCTCCTGCTGATGTGCAGGTGTATATCAGTATGTAGTGTCTCTACTTTAAAGAGTCCTCTCCTGCTGATGTTCAGGTGTATATCAGTATGTAGTGTCTCTACTTTAAAGAGTCCTCTCCTGCTGATGTTCAGGTGTATATCAGTATGTAGTGTCTCTACTTTAAAGAGTCCTCTCCTGCTGATGTTCAGGTGTATATCAGTATGTAGTGTCTCTACTTTAAAGAGTCCTCTCCTGCTGATGTCCAGGTGTATATCAGTATGTAGTGTCTCTACTTTAAAGAGTCCTCTCCTGCTGATGTTCAGGTGTATATCAGTATGTAGTGTCTCTACTTTAAAGAGTCCTCTCCTGCTGATGTTCAGGTGTATATCAGTATGTAGTGTCTCTACTTTAAAGAGTCCTCTCCTGCTGATGATCAGGTGTATATCAGTATGTAATGTCTCTACTTTAAAGAGTCCTCTCCTGCTGATGTTCAGGTGTATATCAGTATGTAGTGTCTCTACTTTAAAGAGTCCTCTCCTGCTGATGTCCAGGTGTATATCAGTATGTAGTGTCTCTACTTTAAAGAGTCCTCTCCTGCTGATGTTCAGGTGTATATCAGTTTGTAGTGTCTCTACTTTAAAGAGTCCTCTCCTGCTGATGTTCAGGTGTATATCAGTATATAGTGTCTCTACTTTAAAGAGTCCTCTCCTGCTGATGTTCAGGTGTATATCAGTATGTAGTATCTCTACTTTAAAGAGTCCTCTCCTGCTGATGTTCAGGTGTATATCAGTATGTAGTGTTTCTACTTTAAAGAGTCCTCTCCTGCTGATGTTCAGGTGTATATCAGTATGTAGTGTCTCTACTTTAAAGAGTCCTCTCCTGCTGATGTTCAGGTGTATATCAGTTTGTAGTGTCTCTACTTTAAAGAGTCCTCTCCTGCTGATGTTCAGGTGTATATCAGTATGTAGTGTCTCTACTTTAAAGAGTCCTCTCCTGCTGATGTTCAGGTGTATATCAGTATGTAGTGTCTCTACTTTAAAGAGTCCTCTCCTGCTGATGTTCAGGTGTATATCAGTATGTAGTGTCTCTACTTTAAAGAGTCCTCTCCTGTTGATGTTCAGATGTATATCAGTATGTAGTGTCTCTACTTTAAAGAGTCCTCTCCTGCTGATGTGCAGGTGTATATCAGTATGTAGTGTCTCTACTTTAAAGAGTCCTCTCCTGCTGATGTTCAGGTGTATATCAGTATGTAGTGTCTCTACTTTAAAGAGTCCTCTCCTGCTGATGTTCAGGTGTATATCAGTATGTAGTGTCTCTACTTCAAAGAGTCCTCTCCTGCTGATGTTCAGGTGTATATCAGTATGTAATGTCTCTACTTCAAAGAGTCCTCTCCTGCTGATGTTCAGATGTATATCAGTATGTAGTGTCTCTACTTTAAAGAGTCCTCTCCTGCTGATGTGCAGGTGTATATCAGTATGTAGTGTCTCTACTTTAAAGAGTCCTCTCCTGCTGATGTTCAGGTGTATATCAGTATGTAGTGTCTCTACTTTAAAGAGTCCTCTCCTGCTGATGTTCAGGTGTATATCAGTATGTAATGTCTCTACTTTAAAGAGTCCTCTCCTGCTGATGTTCAGGTGTATATCAGTATGTAGTGTCTCTACTTTAAAGAGTGCTCTCCTGCTGATGTGCAGGTGTATATCAGTATGTAGTGTCTCTACTTTAAAGAGTCCTCTCCTGCTGATGTTCAGGTGTATATCAGTATGTAATGTCTCTACTTTAAAGAGTCCTCTCCTGCTGATGTTCAGGTGTATATCAGTATTTAGTGTCTCTACTGGGACATGTCTCCATGCTTTAATGTTCAAAAAGCTCTTTATTTTTCTCATACTGCCTGTGCTGCAGCACCTCTTTTCACCCTCTGTCTGAAACCAGAGCCCAGTCTGCTCTAATTGGTTAGCTGGCTGACTCTGTTGTGATTGGTCAACCACTTAGAGAAGTCCCATCCCCTTAGATTATCACGTACAATGTGTTGGAGCGCTGGCCAATAGAAGCGCGAGTGTTACAGTGATGTCATTATGTTCCGGTTGTAAGTTCTGCACCAAATGAATGCAGGACAAACAGGAGACAAAAATGTAGCCGAAACCAAACCTTACTCCTTTGTGGAGGTAAAAATGTTGTTGTTGTTTGTGCTGTTGTTGCACTTTTCCATCTGTTTGAATAATCTTTGGGTTCTCTCAAGGCTTCACTTTGTGGAGGATTGTCGTTCCTCGGCTCTTTGGTGTCTCCCTTCTCCATTCAGAAGATCGGCATTTGTTTTTTGTGTGTCCATGTTTTCCCTTTGCTCTGCTTCTCGCTCTGTGTTCCTGACTCACGACGTGCTGCTGCTGCTGCTGCTGCTGTCTTTGAAAAGCCGTCCTCCTCTGGTCCAAAGCACACTTGGCTGCAGCTCAACAGGCTTGTTTTGTGGGTCTTGGCAGCGAAGCATTCAGTCCTAAATGTACCTGTTCAGGCTTTCTGTGGTGTCTGAACCTATGTGTATTTTGATGTGTATTTTGATATGTGTATTTTGATGTGTGTATTTTGATGTGTGTATTTTGATGTGTGTATTTTGATATGTGTATTTTGATATGTGTATTTTGATATGTGTATTTTGATGTGTGTGTGTGTGTGTGTGTGTGTGTGTGTGTGTGTGTGTGTGTGTGTGTGTGTGTGTGTGTGTGTGTGTGTGTGTGTGTGTGTGTGTGTGTGTGTGTGTGTGTGTGTGTGTGTGCTAAGGAAAGGGAGAAATAGAGCATCACACACACACACATACAACAACATGTGTATTTCCTTTTACTTTTGGGGGGTGGTAGAGGGTCAGCTGACTGGGATATCAGTCCTTTACAGACGGAGCTCTAAACAAACCTGACCTTAATACACGCATACAGATGAAGGTACATAGACATGTCAATTGGTAAAAGTAAAAACACACAGAGAGGTTGTAAACCACTTTCCCATAAATGGAAATCAAGCCAATTTCAAACTGTTGTATGGCTCCAAATAAACAGAGGTTGTGTAGAGTGCGGTGTGTTTTCCTGTTCAGCCTCTCACTTCCTCCCGTAAAGGTCACACACTGAGGTCACATTAAACATATGAACAGCGGCTCGAGGGAGGAAACAGCCTCCAAAGCTGGGCTCCAATTTGTGAAGGGTCATGATGATTCAGCCGCTCTATGGATGACCTGACTTTATTAAGAAGGCAATTCTTTCATAAATGCTTTTTCTTGTTTATCTTCATAACTAAAGGGAGCGAACGTGTTAAAGCCCAGATAGCAGGACGCTGCGGTTTTGCAGAAGTTAAACAGTGATGTGGTTTCTTTGGTTTTCCATCAGTGGCCTAAGTTAAGGAAACAAGAAAAAAGAAGATGTGTGAAAGGGCAGCGTTCTCTCATGCGGCTTTGTTTCCATGACGTGAAGGGTGTAACTCATGCAGAGCGTCCTAGTTGTAAATTCCCAGTGTTCGGTGGCCTACAGATGCAAACATGGTACATCGGCCAAAACACATTTCCGTTTGCAGAAAAGTAAAAAAAAAAACGATGCAGATATAGAAACTGTGCCAAAACACATGCAAATGAAGAAACATGTGCACCGTTTAGAAAACATTCACCAACTTCACGAAACAAATGCTGCAAATAAAAAATGGATTCTCCAAACACAGGAAAACCAGGGGACATTAAAGGTCCCATGTCATGGCCATTTCTACTGATCATATGTCCATTGTTGAGGTCCACTAGAATAGATTTACATTGTGATTTTCCAAACTCACATCGGTTTCTCAAACAGCATCTCTGTAAAGTATGTGTATTCACTCTCTGTCCTACACGGCTTGTTGGAGCACCAGCCCCCCCCCCCTCCCTGTGAGCCCACGGGTAATAATGGATTTTGACGGAAATGTTACGATCCTGTCCGTCAAAATGACTGGCAGCGAAAAAGTCTAGCGCAACCTCTGGTCGTGACGTTGCGACCTCGTTACTGCTGCGAGGATCGGACAGGTTTCCGGGTCGGCGATACAGCGAGACACAGCGAAACTCATCCTGAGCACACACAAACACTCACAGCCGAAGTAAAAACAAAAAGTGTGGCTTGATATTGAGAAAGAAAAAGGTTTCTAACGCTGTGAGAATGGGTCTGCAGAGAGAATTTCTCCGCCATCCCAACTCGTCTATTACCAGGGAGCTCTATGCAAGTCAATGGGACTCCCTGTTAGTTAGCCAAGGGATCCTGGTGTGTGAGGTGCTCCGCGGATTGGTCCATTTGGGCCAATCCGGTCATTTGTTGTTGATTTGAGTTTTCACACTTCACAGAACCCAGGAAGCAAACAATGGAAAAAGTGAAATCTCCAGCGAGGCGTTCTTGGGCAGCATAGACAGGTCTTTTCTGTGTTAGAGTTGTATTCGCTACAGGGTGTACTTTGAGGGTTTTTGACTCCGTTTACATGCAGAAAAACCTTCATAACACACAAGGGGACGGGTAATAACCGGAAAAGCATGACATGGGCCCTTTAAAAAGTGATGCACGCAGCTGGGACAGGAGCGCTTGTTGACGTTCAGGGTTATAAAGTGTGCCATCTGTCCCTGGATTCTTACTTGAAATGTACATTTAGCTTATTTTAGCAATGTGATCACATGATTCATCTTGATGTTATAGCTAGCTAAGTAGCCAACCAAGAAAAGTAAAAAATACTGACAAAACAGTTACAATTATAAAAACAGACTAACTCTGCCAACTGTGAAAGTTTGCCAATTTAATAATCCCTGACCGTTTACAAGCGCTCCGGTGTGCATCACTTTTAAGTGTCCCCTGGTTTCAGTTGTATTTTTAGCTTCTTGCAGCTTTTTGTATTTGAAGCGGTTTGTCTATGCAGCACTTTTAGAAAACACTGCGCATGTTTTGTCTAGTTAGGTGTTGGGAAAATACTGAATGTCCTCCTCCAACATGAGAGTAACATGATAACAAAGGTATCCCAACTGTAGCTGTGAACATGACAGGATGTGTGATTACCTAGAAGAGCATCAGGACTGTTTGAGGCATATGATAGCTATGTGATTAACATGATGATTCAGCCTCTATGGAGAGAGACATATGACAAGCATGCTCATTTCTGACGTGGAGCTAATCTGAAGTAAACATTGAATACTGCTTTCTATTCATCCATCTTGTGACTGTGTAACTCCCTCTCTTGGATATCAGCATGTGAAGGACACTGCTCAGGAACTAGTTGATGCTCTGTATGTGATGACTACTTCCATTCTGGAGAGGATCACAAACACATGGATCCTGAGATTGAAGCTCAAGTCGGTGACGAATGATATGTGTTCTAACATAATGGAAGATGTTTCTCCATTTGCATGTGTTTTGGCACATTTCTGTTTCTATATTTGCATCGTCTCTGAAGCTAAAGCATGTTTCTCCTACTGGAAGTGTTACAACCACCGCACCAGTGTCTACGTCCAGACGTTACATCTGGATTTTCTCAAAATCTTTTCTGGATCGATTTCTGCAGGCGCATGCAGCTGCCTCTCCATTTGGCAAAAGCTTCCAGGACTTGGGCGATGCTGGCTGCTGTTCTGAGGCTCTGACAAAAAGCACAAAGGCATCACAGGATTTATAACCAAAGACCCACAACTCGGTGCCAAATTATGTTAAAAGGATTCAAAGGAAAAGCTAACTAGGATGAAGAAGGATTACGTCTTATCACTTAAATTAAAGTAGCCATAAGCATTTTTTGATGCCTCCTACATGTCTTATAACTGATAATCACATACAAAATATGGCAGATGACAAAAGCAAAGAACTGAGCGCAAAAACAACAAATACAACCTACATCAATTATTACTGCAATTAATACAACTTATTTGTGCATGTTATCTAAGCATAAAGAAATATTATCAGAACATATGAGTTCTTCTGAAATGAAATGTTGTGTTTGTGTTGAAAGGACTGCTGGTGTTATCAGAACTAGTCACATTAGAACGACATCCTGCGGGGTTTTATAACCGTGACACTGTAGAGAAACACCTCTACGTGTTGTGATTGTATCTCACATGAGGATGCACCTGCTCTCTGTTACCTTTTAAGTTTTTAAAGAAACATAGCAGGATTCCCAGCATGGATTTGTTTGAGGTTAAAAACCACAGAAACCTTATTTTTTGTGGTTTAAAGAAAAAGTTAATTCATGTATTTTCCTGTGATAGTTATGGAAACCACACAAGTATTCAGTTCAGTCAGACAACTCACGTGTTTCTTAATATGTTTATTATAAGCAGCATGTAGTTTGAGTTTGGCGTCTAGGCTCGGGCCTCATCACTCCACAGATTTACAAAGAACATTGAGTGATGATTAGATAACTATCCCCCGAGCCTACAGGTGGAAGCTGGGGTGGTGGTGGGGCAGCGAGCAGCAGCAACATGAAACACAGCAGCAGGAACATGAACGTAGCAATAGCAAGAGAACGTAGCAATAGCAAGTGAACACAGCAGTGGCAGGAACATGAAACACAGCAGCAGGAACATGAACGCAGCAATAGCAAGTGAACACAGCAGTGGCAGCAGCAGGAACATGAACGTAGCAATAGCAAGTGAACACAGCAGTGGCAGCAGCAGGAACATGAACGTAGCAATAGCAAGTGAACACAGCAGTGGCAGCAGCAGGAACATGAACGTAGCAATAGCAAGTGAACATAGCAGTGGCAGCAGCAGGAACATGAACGTAGCAATAGCAAGTGAACATAGCAGCGGCAGGAACATGAACGTAGCAATAGCAAGTGAACAGAGCAGTGGCAGCAGCAGGAACATGAACGTAGCAATAGCAAGTGAACACAGCAGTGGCAGCAGCAGGAACATGAACGCAGCAGTGGCAGCAGCAGCAGCAGCAGCAGCAGCATAGCGAGGCAGGAAGACCTGAAAGCTTAAATAGAGCGGCATGTTTAGGAGAATGTGTTTGGTTGGTTGTTAGAGGGACGAGGCGCGTCACGTGGTAATGTATCATTGGTGCTGGAGTTGACTGCCTGAGCTAGCTCGCAGGCTTCGCCCCATTTGTAACAGGAGCACACAGATCTAACCACAGAATGACCTCAAATACAGACTGAACTCAACAAGAGTTTTCTTTAAAGAAATATATTAAATGTTTTGTGAAAATAGGAAACCCCTTTTGTTTCACAGGGAAGCATTTGTATTTAATACATCTCACCAAGATGCCCGAGGATCCAATGTTTAGATTTTTGCAGCTCCGATGTGAACTGAAATAAAAATGAGTTTTCACACGCGCAGCTGTAGCTGTACTAAGGTCATGTGTCTGATGAGTCGACTGCTATCTGGATCAGTATCTCTGTGTCAGATCACTAAACAAACATTTTCATCAAATGAACAAGTTAGTTTTGATGATAAAGTGAACATTTTATTCGTAAAATATACAATAATTCAGTTTTTTGGCCTTTATGTCACATCCACACACACTCCAATGCATTCTGTCCTCATCGAATTTTATCACGCACTACTCTCTCCCACCAGAGGAATTAGCATCCTCCTTTCTCTTCCAGAAACCATCAAAGGAAAAGTAATACAACAAAGGATCCAGGCAGCAGTTCACACTGGCCAGGCATACCAATGGAGTCAGAGCAGGTCCCGTTTTTTTAAATACAACAAACAATGATACAGGCAAGATAAACACGCTGAACATTATCAGATTCATGGCGAAAATCAGCATGACGTTAACCTTGTTGAAGACCCTTGCCGAGTCATTCAGGTGTCTGCGGAGAGTCCGAGAGACGAGAACCGTGGACACCACGTTCACTGCCAGCATGGCGAGAATCAACACAAGCTGAACGTAAGACATTCCTGATCTCGGGTGATCCTCGAATTCGAAACATCTGGATGTATTGGAGTAAAACCTCGAAAACTCCACGCTCTCCGGGATGTTCAACCCAAACAGCAACACCCAAACGAGCACAACAGCTTTCCAGGCGTTTGAAGAGGTTCGAAGGTGGCGCGACCGCAGAGGATAAACCACAGCCAGCAGCCGGTCCACGCTGATGAAAGTCATGAAGATGGAGCTGGAGCGGATGTTGTTGCGAAAGAGCATCGTGATCCAAATGCACGTCATGAAGCCAAAAGGCCAGGACCCCGTGGCGTAAAAGTAGACCCTCAGGGGTAAGGAGAAGGCGAGCAGCAGGTCGGAGATGGCTAGGTGGATCATGAAGATGGTGCTGGGGGATTTGTGGCTGTGGCAGCATAACAGAATCCACAAAGACACGGCATTGAGAGGAAAACCCAGAGCTGTTACAGATCCAAACACCACAGCGTACGCCGTGTTACTAAAGTCCGGCTCTGTTCCATTCGCCACTGTAATGTTGGACATGTTTTGCGTCTGTGAGATTTACACAAGTGCAGGCGAGGGACTGTGGGTGCAAAAGAGAGCACAGTCAAACCACCTCCTCACACACACACATCACATGTGTGAGTGAAAGGTTGTGGCTATGCTTGTGGAAGTGAGTGTGTTGAAACAGGAAACAACCGTACACGATTAGATCTGCTGTTCGAGTCAAACAGAGATAGAGTGGGAGTTCAAAGAAGCTTCTTGAAAGTCATTTTCTTTACGAAACAACATATTCATACTCAAACTCATGCGTATTTTGTATCACATCGAGTCATTCTGTTCAGGAGGTCCCGTTTCTGTAAACTGTAGGAAACAAGTAGAGTCTATAAGCTCCCCATCTGTTCTGCACTAGCAGAAATCTGATGGTGAAATACCGTCTGAACTGGCAATCATGCTAATTAGGTACAAACTTTTATGCACTAATTACTCACTGAGCAGGGAAGAGAATTACAACCAGGGAAATCTGGTGTCTCATATGACATTTAGCCACGTGTGTTTGTAACTGATGCACTTCGATGTTGGCCATACCTGTTGAATGCGACATCAGAAACTTAATTAACAGGTTTAAAATATAGATTTTAGGGAATCAAAAAACAGGTTTAAATATCCTAGGTTCAGGGAATCTAAAGAAGTTTCTGGGAAAACTTCTTAAACTTCTGTAATCTCATGTATTTTATATATGGGTTATTCTTGTGTATCTTATTTTCCACTGCACTATCTCTTAATGCTTTTGATTTTCGTAAAGCACTTAGAATTGCCTTGTGTTGAAAGGTGCTATATAAATAAACTTGCCTTGCCTGACTTCGTTTTTTGGTATTTTGTAGAGCTAGAAGTAACTAAAAAAAACAAGGTCTTGCAAACTGTGGAACTAAGAGTGTCAAGGTTGTACGAAAGGCCACTATTAGTCTATTCAGGTAAAACTGTCCTTCACGTTCTCAGAAGTGAATGGGGTACGAATAGAACATTTGAGAACAGCACAACTCCCCCTCTCACTAGAGCGCTAACGAGGTCAAGTTTTGTTGGAGGTCTAACACGGCCAAAGTGATAACGTGACCATGTCAGCAAACATCTGAAAAAAGGGTTAGAACTAAGAAAATGGAAGGTGGTCCATCCTCCTTCAACAAGGTCAACCAATGAAAAGCAAGGATGCTATCGCTATAAAAAGGCTAATACACCTGTTTTCTGACTTCTGGATCTGCTCAGGTTTTTTCGTTGCTTTTTGACGAATAAAACTCTATTGCAATCAAATGATGTTTGTCGTCAGTGATTTGGTTCTGACCTTGTTATGGATGCAAGACCTCATCAACTACACAGAAGTTCAAATGTTGGGGAAGATGTCCCGTTTCTTCACCGGTCAAGAACCAAGATTTTCAAACTCTACTTTTCAAAACCCTTAACAGTAGGTGGTTTCGATCTGTTAGTGTACTCAGTAAATATACATGTATTACTGCTAAAAGTCATGTACATCAATACTGGCAATTTGTTTCATATTGCGCTGTTGCTTCTGCAGCTCTTTTCAGAAATCTTCAAGCGTCTTTGTTCTGCGTTATTTCTGTCTCACCCCGTTGAGCCTTTGGAGCAAGTAAGACAAACATGATTAACCATTGAATGTAAAAACGGCAACTGCATTGGTCTGACTCTTCTCTAGGACTATTCTCTTTACCATTTGCCAGACCACTGTAGTGATAACCTGTTTCTCTTCTGCATGACTGCCTGTTTTCACACTCACACCAAATTCACAGGAATTCACCCTTTAGTCACACGACAGATTAAATCAGTCTTGAGGGAGAGAGAGACGATAAGAAGTGCAAGAAAAAAACAAGACGAGTGGAAAGACATGCAAGACATCCTATTGGCTGCATGTGAACAACAGTTGCTATCATCTGAGAGTCATATGTACTAGATTTGACACAGGATGTAAATTGAAATTAAACATAGAGTCTTAAACCAACGGACACATCTTTGCTCGTGTGCTATGTCCTACATGTTATGCTATTTCAATCAGAACGAGAGAGTAGATATTTCTGTGAGAGCAACATACTGTTTACTCTTGAGAAAATGTGTGTTTGGTAGTGACCACACACATTCAAATGTATGATACAAAATTGCTTACCAAAACTGATAAGAGTGACAAATCTTGCAAACACTTTGGGTTTAATATGTTCTCCACGTAGGGAGGCGTGTGGCGCAGTGGGTTGTGCGTTGGTGTTTGAATCAGGGGGTCACAGGTTCAAACCCCACTGCAGTCAGCATGTCGTTGTGTCCCTGAGACACTTCACCCCAAATGGCTCCTGTGGGGATTGTCCACCGTATTGAGTATGTAAGTCGCTTTGGATAAAAGTGCCTAACAAGTGACCTGTATGTATTTTTTTTGGACTTAAAGTTATTCTTCTAATTTTCTGGTACATATTAGTATTTTCTGCCTCAACTGAAACGTGTTTCCATGCTTTAATGTTCAAAAAGCTCTTCATTTTTCGGCAGCACCTCTTTTCACCCTCTGTCTGAAACCAGAGCCCAGTCTGCTCTGATTGGTTCGCTGGCCGGCTGTGTTGTGATTAGTCAACTGCTTAGAGAAGTCCCCCGGAGGGAACACAGGGATTTTAGCCTTTGATGACCATTTACATGCACAAAAACTCTAAAGGAACGGGAAAACCCCTGAAAGCATAATAGGGTCTCTTTCTTTGAACGTTTTTAAAGGGATAGTTCCACATTTCTAAAACCACACGTTTGTTTTTTGCAGAGGTTATATGAAGATACAGCAAGAAGTTGGTAAGCTTTGCATACAGAATTGAAACACGGGGACTCAGCTAAGCAAAATGCAACAACATCTATCAGCATTTCAAGGACCGCCTTCTTCCATCTACGTAACATTGCAAAAATCAGGCATATCTTGCCTCAAAACGATGCAGAGAAACTAGTCCATGCATTTGTTACTTCAAGGCTGGATTATTGTAACTCTTTATTATCAGGGTGTACCAAGAAGTCAGTCAAGTCGCTTCAGCTGATTCAAAATGCTGCAGCTCGTGTACTAACCAGAGTTAGGAAAAGGGACCACATTACTCCTGTTCTGGCTGCCTTACACTGGCTCCCTATAGAACACAGGATATAATTTAAAATTCTTCTTCTCGCCTACAAAGCCCTTAATGGGCAGGCGCCATCTTACCTTAAAGAACTCATTATACCCTACTGTCCTACTAGGGCATTGCGTTCCAAGAATGCAGGGTTGTTGGTTGTTCCTAGAGTCTCTAAAAGTACAATGGGAGCCAGAGCCTTTTCTTATCAAGCTCCACATTTGTGGAATCAGCTTCCAGTTTGTGTTCGGGCGGCAGACACCCTATCCGTTTTTAAGAGTGCGCTTAAGACCTTCCTTTTTGATAAAGCTTATAGTTAGGGCTGATTATATTCAGCCCCTAGTTTTGCTGATATAGGCTTAGTTTGTCGGGGGACATCTTACTTCTTCCTTCTCTCTGTCTATACCTGTGTACTCTCATGTTCCGATTAACCCAGCTTCCCCAAATCTCTTTCTTTTTGGTGTCTATATACGCTGGGATCCGGAGTCATGGATGATCCTGCGGTCCTGTGTCCTGCATCGCGAGCCCTGGATCTTGAGTCGTGGCTGTGGTCCTGGATCATAGGTCCTGGATGGATATCCTCGTGGATTCATCTTCCTATTATACACACATGAATTTCCAAACATTTGGACTACCTATGTTGCAAATGTATTATCTTTTCAATTTACACACGGCATCTATTGCACGTCTGTCCGTCCTGGGAGAGGGATCCCTCCTCTGTTGCTCTCCCTGTGGTTTCTCCCATTTTTCCCTTTAAAACTGTGGGTTTTCTTCAGAAGTTTTTCCTTGTACGATGTGAGGCTCTAAGGACAGAGGGTGTCGTATTGTCATACTGATATTTTGTACAAACTGTGAAGTCCACTGAGACAAATGTAACATTTGTGATATTGGGCTATATAAATAAACATTGATTGATTGATTGATTGATCAGCACATTACTCTCAAATTCAAAATAACACAGCACCTGGGAAAAATGAATGTGTTTTTATCTGCAATCAAAACAGAGCAGTAACTTCCAAACTTCAAGCGGCTCACCTGATCACTCAATCGGCGTTTACCACTTATACCATTTTCCTTTCAAACTCTCTCCGCTGTTACCTTTTCAAAGCTTAAAATCAAGAAGGCTGCGGTAATGACAGCAATTATGTGATTTTGCCAGACTCACTCAAGAGAGCCTCAATTGATTTATTCGGTAAATGCAAGGATGCTTCTTTCCCAGAGCCCTCTTTTTTTTAAAGAAACTTGAGTGCTTCTGAAGACAGTGTATCTGTGCTATTAGTTTGCCGGGTAAAACACAGCGAGAGATGGACAGGCAGAGGTGGGAAAACAAATGTGGGAGGAAAGCGTGCGTGCGAGTACACATTTCCCCCTTGCTTGACGTGAACTTGAGAATAAATATCTGTATCTCTTGTATCTTTGAGCATAAGTGTGTGTGTGTGTGTGTGTGTGTGTGTGTGTTTATCCTGTGTTTGTATTCAACATTGCACTTTTTTTTTTTAAATCTAGCTTCCCTTAGCTCCTCATGTTACTTATATTCTGCTCGTTTTCATCCTGTTTTGTCTGCCTGTTGGTTGTCCAGGTGTCAGGACTAAAGTGGATTTTGTGAAATAATCAAATTAAATAAAACACACTTCTTACCAACTGTAGCATTTAAACTATATTCAGGTTCCAAAACACAACCTCCACATAACAGTGTTATATGCTACCTGCTCAGCTAGAAAAAAAGAGAAACGTGTCTGTTGAAAAGTTGGTGAGCCAAATAAAAAAATTGTTTTTCTCAAGAGGAGAGTGACACACCACCCTGCAGCCGTCAGTCCACAGATCTAAGGCATAGCACGCATGCATTTAAAAGTGGTCAGCAATAATGCAAAGTATTTGATTTTGACAATAGTTAATGCTACTGTAATCTATGCAATATGATCAAGTGAAAAAGGACAGAATTATTCTCCTTTTCAGCTCATCGTTTTTATTTTTTGGAGAAAGGTGTGAAAGGGCCAAAAGTGTGTTTACAGTCAAATCTGAATCGGAGAGAAACTTGATATTAAGTTCTCAAATTATAGAAAATCTTGTTTAATTTACTAGGTCCTTCTCCTGAACTGCTGATAGTATTCTGGATAACATCTGATGAACGGCTGCATAAATAAACCAGATTTTTCTGGCATTATTTTGACTCAATCGTCTATTTCAATGAGTTTTTGGGCCATTGAAATTGAAGTTGTGTTTTGTTTCCATCAAAAAGCTGCCCATTTTTCTTAAAGGTAGGGTAGGTAATTTTGGAAACCAGCTCGAGTGCGCTTGAATTTGAAAATACACAGCTGGAACAAATTTGCCACTTCCTTACAGAGCCCCTCCTCCAACACACACAAACGCGCACATGACCAATGAGGGCACGAGATAAGTTTGTGCCCAGATGGAAGGCTGACAGGCAGGTAGGCCATCCAGTTACTTTAGCCGGGGCGGCTCAGATGATTGGTCGTGCTTTTTACAGCGCCACGGCTTCCATAGATGACGTTTTTTAATGGATTAAGATATTCATTGCTATCGGGATGTTAAGAGCATTCCATGGAATATAACAAAAGTGTATCTCGAGCCGGTTTCTCAAACTTACCTACCCCACCTTTAAAGTACACAAAGAAAGTTGACTCTTTTTGACTAAATGACTTAAAGGTCCCATGTCATGGCCATTTCTACTGATCATAATTCCATTGTTGAGGTCTACTAGAATATATTTATATTGTGCAATTTTCCAAACTCACATTGGTTTCTCATACAGCATCTCTGTATAGTATGTGTATTCACTCTCTGTCCTAAACGGCTTGTTGGAGCTCCTGCCCCCCCCCTCCCCTACCTGTGAGCCCAGCCCAGTGGCCGTCTGCGAGACAGCGCAAAACTCAGCCTGGGCCAATCTGCGGAGCCGTTACGTTACGTCACTATACCCGAAATATGTCACTATACCCAAGAAGTAAACGGAAATGGAAAAAGAGAAATCTCCAACGAGGCGTTCGGGGGCAGCAGACAGGTCTTTTCTGTGTTAGAGTTGTACTCGCTACAGGGTGTACTTTGAGGGTTTGTGACTCTGCAGACCGTTCACATGCAGAAAAACCTTCATAACACAAGGGGACGGGTAATAACCAGAAAAGCATGACGTGGGACCTTTAAAGTAGGCTTCCCTGTCCTTCCCCTATGCACCGCAGAGGGAGGACATTCAGAACAAAGAAACAGTGAACGAGAAGTGTGTGAAAGATGAGCATGAATGAATGAGGTCAATGAGTGTGTTCCCAGTCTCCCTTTGGCACACGGAGGGCTGAAGTTATTGCGGGAGAGCCTGTCTGGAGTTTTTTTTTTCTACTTCTTCTGTATCTCTAATGAAATCACTGGTCCGTTTTTGTGTATAAAGTGCCATTCTCCCGAAAGCAGGAAGGGCGAGGAGACAACCACCGCGGCGCTCACTTCATTAAAATGTCCATTTCTGCAACCGCAGGAGTCACAATGAGCGTGCACTCGTGGTCTGCAGAGCAAACTTGTGTGTGCTCATGCCAGCATCGCTATGTAATTGCAGGGAAATGACAAAGCTGTGAATGTGTGTGTGTATCCAGACACTGTTTGACAAGCACGGATCACTTGGAAAATGGGCTTTCTCTTCCTCTGCAGCTTCACTCAGGTAAATATCGCTGTTGTAAACACGGCCAGTCAACACTGCTGTGGAGCGAGATGCTGCTTTCTGACTCCGCCTCTCCTGGCTGTTGAAGTCAGCATTGTGTGGAAGAGCCGCGGATTTGAAAAGATGATCTGCCTCAGACGATTTCTCTGCCATTACCAGCTGGGCCAAGGCAATTAATCCGCTTCACATGTTTCATCTGAGGCCAAAAAAAGCAAAGCAAGTTAATCGGTCCCAAGCTGCAGGAAACCGCACTTTATTAGTCCCACGCACAAAGAGAGAAGTTGGAAACGCAAGCTCAAAGGGGGCTTTATTGCCTTCCCCTTTCCAATTAGTGGCTGCCACCTTGAATCCTAACAGGTTCTGGAAGTATGGGCTGATTACATATGCAAATGAGAGGAAAGCTATAATAAAGCTGTCAAAATAAGTAAACGGGTTTAACAGAGGGGAGCGTTGCAATCTTGAGCATTACGAGCAACAAAGCTCCTGAGATGCTAAAAGTTGGAAAGGGAGAAAATGGACCAGTGGCGAGCCGTGACTTTTATACCCCTGACCCGATGGCGGGGTCATTCAGCTGATCCTTTGCCACTCCAGTTTATCATTGTAACTCAATCTTGAAAACGACTCGGTTAATAATTTCGCAACCATGTCATCACTATCACTGAAGTGAGCCATCATGAACAAACTTATGCTAATCATAAATCTATCGATTAGATTTATGATTCGAACATTATAAAAGTAGGATAGACATGTGGAGATTATCCGGCTGAACAAAACGTGCATCTATCAAACAGGTTCGTTCCACAGACCTTATTTCCAGCTATTTTCCAAAACCCTATGGAGAAATCCTACTGCTTTCTGTCGAGGGAACCAGCAGCTTCCTTCCGGGTTTTAGGACGCGTCACTGCACCTCTTGCATAGACTTCACAGAGGGCGGAACTTGTCATAAAGTCCGCGAAAATAAAGCCCACCCATTTAGAGGGAAGACATGATTGGTCAATTGTACTGTCATTTGACATTACTCTCTCGTTGAGTTACTGTACAGTCCTCTGTGAATTTACAGCAGGACCACCAATCAGCTCCTGTCTTCACAGTAACGTGCAGAGAGGGCTCAAGGAGCTTCTTTCATTTAACCCTCCTATTGTCTTCGTTCCCCCCCTTACTTTGGTGTTCGCGGTCAAATTTGACCGGTCCTGTTTTAACTGCTATTACATTAAAACACAAAAACCAATAATCATCACCAAATTTCATTTAACACCCTTTCAAACTGTGCATATTGTATCAGACTACTGGTATACATGAACAACTGCAGTAAATATACATAGAACAGACACTGAACATGTATTGCGTGTGCCAGGTGTGATCCATGTGGGGGGATGGGCACATAAGAGCGGGAAATGTGTCAATTTGTTCTGTGTGTGTTAATGTGTGCCAGGTGTGATCCATGTGGGGGGGTGGGCACATAAGGGGGAACACATCTAGAGAGTGTGTGTGTGTGTGTGTGTGTGTGTGTGTGCGTGCGTGTGTGCGTGCGTGCGTGGGTGAATATAAGACACTGTAAAGCATGTGTACTGCCTTCATGTTAGAAACGCTATCAAAAGTTTAGTCCATTTTAGTCCAATGAAGTTCTAACAAAGAAAGAACTTCTTGGCTTCCTTTACAGACTTAAATGTTGTTTTTCAACTTCTTCCCGTAAAAGGTTGGTCTCTGGCTTATTCCTGTCCCAGCTGGATTACGGTGATACCATTTATAGATTTGCCTGTCCCACTGTTTTGGCCAAACCTGACCCACTCTACCATGCTGCACTGCGTAATATATATCAAATGCACCCTATAGGACTCATAATTGCAAACTGTATAGCCTAACTGGATGGTCCTCACTTACTATGCGTAGGATGCAGCATTGGTTTTTATTAATGTATAAAGCCATTTTAGGTAAGCTTCCACTGTACATATGTGCCAGATTTGCTCCAGTTTGTGACTCTTACCTCAGATCCAGTGCCTGGATACGGGTCCAGGTTCCTGCTGTGCGGACTGAGGCTGGAAAAAGGAGTCTTTTTTATTATGGTCCTTGTCTCAATAGCATGTATTAAATTGAAGTTGTCTGAAGTCCTTACCACCAGCTGCTCTTGCAGTAATAAGTAGTGCACCTTTCTTACTGTCCTAATGTGCTCAATGTAGTGACTGCTTTTTGTCTTTAGTTTTCTTAGTTATGTTCTCTGTATTTTATACGTTTGTGTTATGTGTTATGTGTAACGTTGCTGCCTTCTTGGCCAGGTCAGCATTGCAAATGAGATTCTATCTCAATGCTTTTATCTGGTTAAATAAAGGTTAAATAAAAACAAATTTAAACATTTTTATCCGGCCCTTATTTCTTTCACAATAAAAAGGCCTATTACCAAAATGAAACGATTTACAGCTGCGTAAACTAAACGACTTCCTTCGATCAAGCTGAGCCAATCACAGACATGTTGTGAGAGCATTCAGAAATCAGTGCGCCGGGGGGGAAAATCCTTCCCCTTTGGTCTGAAAATTGAACTTATTCGATTGAACTTATTCGATTAAACGTGTTTGCTTTCATCCGGGATTGCATTTCTTTCAAGTTAGCCCGTGTGTCGGAGCACGCTGCCTCGGTAGATGTGCTGTCAGTGGGAGGCTCATATTAGTGGATTTGCACAGAACAGACACGCCCCCGCCCCCCCCCCCCCCAGGGAGGCGTTAAGCTCAAAATCACATGTAGCATATATCTCTGCCTGCAAGACATTTAGAAACATGCATCGACACCACACCGAGGACCACACAACAGGAAGGAGGTAGAAACATCTGTAATCACAGCTCCTGTGGATTGTATTTCTGTAATTATAGTGGCGGTACATTGAGCTACAAAGAGGCACTTTAAATACACATTATACCACTTATGCTAATTAAACACAAGGCATGACTTAATTGGTGGTTGGCCTGGATTTTTTTTTTAAATCCGTGCATTTAAATGGGAACAGGCAAAACATAATCCCTGCCTATCTCCATCTGCTCAATTTGATTCATACTATTCCCAGAGGGAGATAAAACGCTCCGAGAGACGGGGGGGTGCAAACAAACAATGCACACTTACCTGGATGTGTTGAAGAGAGAGGGAGGGAAGGAAAGGGAACATTGGAAGCTGAGGTAGCAACGATGTGAGAAAAGAAACAGGTGATGGAGAATATGTGCAAGCAGAGAGGAAGCTGCTAAGTAGAAGAAGGATATAAGAGAGGGAGGTGAGAGGAATTGCTATGCATGGAATAACAAACAAGACAAGGTGAGAGAAAGTCAGAGCGGGTGAGAGAGAGAGGAGGAGGAGGACAGCATCTAGGTAATACACTTGAAGTGAGGGAGAGTACCGTGATTATTACATTATGAGGATGGACAGTAGCACCCTTTATATATCACCACTCTGAAATGAACTTGTTAGTGTTTTTCACTTTTTGATATTAAACTTATTTGTATTCCTTTTTATTGTATTTACGATTATTTTAATATTGTTGTACTGTTTTCTGAATAATTACTTTATTTATATAATGTGTATTATGGTTATTATTTATATATTTTTTTATTATTTTCTTAAATATTTATTATGATTTTACACAATTTATTCATTTTTTCTTTTTTCTCTCATTCATGTAATAAACATTTTTTATTTAAGTCATGCAATGCATGCAAATGTTCTTTGTTTGCTTTTACTTGCACTTCCTGTAAAGAATAACGTTTTCTAATTTGAGCAAAAGTACATTTAAGGACAAACAATACACAATAGGACAAACAGTCAAATAATTCAATAAATAATACATTTAAAAAACAATATACCTGACGTGTTTGTCCTCTATGGGCTGTCGTGTGTGTGTGTGTGTGTGTGTGTGTGTGTGTGTGTGTGTGTGTGTGTGTGTGTGTGTGTGTGTGTGTGTGTGTGTGTGTGTGTGTGTGTGTGTGTTCATTGCTCTATGACAAATACAACTCTATTGCATTGAATTCTGTTTGTCGTCAGTTGTTTTCTTCTGAACTTAATCAACTACTCAGAAGTTAAAATGTGGGGGAAGAGCCGTTTCTTCACCGGTCAAGAACCTACTTTTCAAAACCCTTAACAGTAGGTGGTTTTGATCTGTTAGTGTACTCAGTAAATATACATGTATTACTGCTAAAAGTCATGTACATCAATACTGGCAATTTGTTTCATATCGCGCTGTTGCTTCTGCAGCTCTTTTCAGAAATCTTCAAGCGTCTTTGTCCTGCGTTATTTCTGTCTCACCCCGTTGAGCCTTTGGAGCAAGTAAGACAAACATGATTAACCATTGAATGTAAAAACGGCAACTGCATTGGTCTGACTCTTCTCTAGGACTATTCTCTTTACCATTTGCCAGACCACTGTAGTGATAACCTGTTTCTCTTCTGCATGACTGCCTGTTTTCACACTCACACCAAATTCACAGGAATTCACCCTTTAGTCACATGACAGATTAAATCAGTCTTGAGGGAGAGAGAGACGATAAGAAGTGCAAGAAAAAAATAAGACGAGTGGAAAGACATGCAAGACATCCTATTGGCTGCATGTGAACAACAGTTGCTATCATCTGAGAGTCATATGTACTAGATTTGACACAGGATGTAAATTGAAATTAAACATAGTCTTAAACCAACGGACACATCTTTGCTCGTGTGCTATGTCCTACATGTTATGCTATTTCAATCAGAACGAGAGAGTAGATGTTTCTGTGAGAGCAACATACTGTTTACTCTTGAGAAAATGTGTGTTTGGTAGTGACCACACACATTCAAATGTATGATACAAAATTGCTTACCAAAACTGATAAGAGCGACAAATCTTGCAAACACTTTGGGTTTAATATGTTCTCCACGTAGGGAGGCGTGTGGCGCAGTGGGTTGTGCGTTGGTGTTCGGATCAGGGGGTCGCAGGTTCAAACCCCACTGCAGTCAGCATGTCGTTGTGTCCCTGAGACACTTCACCCCAAATGGCTCCTGTGGGGATTGTCCACCGTATTGAGTATGTAAGTCGCTTTGGATAAAAGCGTCTAACAAGTGACCTGTAATGTACTGCCTGTTTTCACACTCTTCCTGTGAGTTCTGCTTTACCGTTCACACCACATTCACCAAAAAAAACAAAACAAGAGATGTCACAGGAATTCACACTTTAGTAAAGCCACGACAGATTAAATCAGTCTTGAGGGAGAGAGAGACAACCTATTGGCTGCATGTGAACAACAGGGTTATCGTTTGAGAGTCGTCTGAACTAGGTTTCACACAGGATGTTGATTTAAGTTCAACATAGAGTCTTTACGGAGCCCTGGAGGGTTCATAGAGAGAACAACAAAAAAAACGAGGCCACGTGTTATTAATTTGTGCGCACGATATACTTTCTCGTTCGCACAAGATACTTTCTCATGGTTAGACACATCGAACTGCCCGATTATTACGACATATTATTTGTTTTATGAAGATGTCCGGTCGCCTGTGTGTGTGTGTGTTTATTGGAGTACACATTTTCCCCTTGCTTGACGTGAACTTGAGAATAAATATCTGTATCTCTTGTAACTTTGAGCATAAGTGAGTCGATGGTCGTCTGTGTGTGTGTGTGTGTGTGTGTGTGTGTGTGTGTGTGTGTGTGTGTGTGTGTGTGTGTGTGTGTGTGTGTGTGTGTGTGTGTGTGTGTGTGTGTGTGTCAGTATCTGTGGATTCGGTCATGCTGTTGTGTTTTACAGGACAAGGTTCTGCAGGCCGGTCGACACACTGTTGATGGTGGCAGATTGCAAACTGTGATTTTAAAGCACCGTGAGGCAAGGTGACTGCGACCTACAGCAGAGCTCCTGTCAGCTGAGCTAAATAAAATGCTGTGGGAAAGAGGAACAAGCTGTATGACACAAATAGAAACACCCCAACATACAACCAGTGTCTTTTATGTTATCTGCAAATAAATTAGGGGAATCTGGGAATACTTCAACATACAAAAAAGTCTGACATTAAAAAAGTCTCCTATTATACTGTTTTTCATCAATATATTACAGGTCTCAGATATATACAGAACCCGTCTCTGATTGGCTGAAACACCAAACAGATCATTGCAGCATTACCCATAATCCCCTCTGTTTCAGCCCTGTTTCCAAAGTGCTGATTCTCTGTCTGTTACTTTAGATGAAAATAAGGAGCCCCTCCCCACGCCCCTCTGAGAGACATTTGGTTACAAAGAACTCAATGGTGCTCAAGGAGGAGATTCAGGTGATGTGGGGGGCGGGGGGGGGGGGGTACCTTGGTTGCTGATTGGCTAATGGTTACACAAGACAAAACATCGTTATGACATCATAAAGAGGCCAAAATCTGAACAGCTCATTTTCAGACAGGTTTTTATAGAAATGGATCAGGACAAGAAGAGAGAGAGTCTTTGTTCCTGAAACTTTCAGAGTCTCTTTCCACAGAGGGGACACATGTTGATGTAGAAGAGACATGAAGAAGAGGGGACACATGTTGATGTAGAAGAGACATTAAGAAGAGGGGACACATGTTGATGTAGAAGAGACATGGAGAAGAGGGGACACATGTTGATGTAGAAGAGACATGAAGAAGAGGGGACACATGTTGATGTAGAAGAGACATGGAGAAGAGGGGACACATGTTGATGTAGAAGAGACATGAAGAAGAGGGGACACATGTTGATGAAGAAGAGACATGAAGAAGAGGGGACACATGTTGATGTAGAAGAGACATGGAGAAGAGGGGACACATGTTGATGTAGAAGAGACATGAAGAAGAGGGGACACATGTTGATGTAGAAGAGACATGAAGAAGAAGGGACACATGTTGATGTAGAAGAGACATGGAGAAGAGGGGACACATGTTGATGTAGAAGAGACATGAAGAAGAGGGGACACATGTTGATGTAGAAGAGACATGAAGAAGAGGGGACACATGTTGATGTAGAAGAGACATGAAGAAGAGGGGACACATGTTGATGTAGAAGAGACATGGAGAAGAGGGGAAACATGTTGATGTAGTAGAGACATGAAGAAGAGGGGACACATGTTGATGTAGAGGAGACATGAAGAAGAGGGGACACATGTTGATGTAGAAGAGACATGGAGAAGAGGGGACACATGTTGATGTAGAAGAGACATGAAGAAGAGGGGACACATGTTGATGTAGTAGAGACATGAAGAAGAGGGGACACATGTTGATGTAGAAGAGACATGGAGAAGAGGGGACACATGTTGATGTAGAAGAGACATGAAGAAGAGGGGACACATGTTGATGTAGAAGAGACGTGAAGAAGTGGATTTTGCATAATAGGTGACCTTTAAAAGAAAGCACGCCGTGAGAGAGCGTTCAAACTTACAAAGCTTGGTAAGTAAAATAGATACAGAGACAACAAAGATTGGCTATGCTTTCAAATCAAAATAAATGGTCACCTAGGAATTTGATCTCATCCTGGTTTCATTTGAGTCGCGCTCTATATATTGACTTTAGATGGAAGTGGATGTTTTTTAATCCTCTTTTTTGTCATTCATGTCCACAGCACTGCACACACAGTGACATGTAGACCCTGTATTTAACCCATCCTAGTATCAGGAGCATTATGGGGCGTGATCCAGGGCATCTCAACACTCAGTCCATTTGGAGGCTTGAAACCAAGACCCTCCAGTTCCCAAACCTAGTTCTGACAGACTGAGCTACTGCCAACAACTTAAGTATGATTTTACTTTAAAACATTTCGTAATATGGACCCTTCTTTCAATCCAACTTTATTTATATAGCACATTTAAAAACAACATAGTTTACCAAAGTGCTGTACGTTGCTACACTGAACAAAAATATAAACGCAACACTTTTGTTTTTGCTCCCATTTTTCATGAGATGAACTCAAAGATCTAAAACATTTTCTATATACACAAAATAACCATTTCTCTCAAATATTGTTCACAAATCTGAAAAAAATCTGTGATAGTGAGCACTTCTCCTTTGCCGAGATAATCCATCCCACCTCACAGGTGTGGCATATCAAGATGCTGATTAGACAGCATGATTATTGCACAGGTGTGCCTTAGGCTGGCCACAATAAAAGGCCACTCTGAAATGTGCAGTTTTGCTTTATTGGGGGGGTCTGGGGGGGTCCGAAAACCAGGCAGTATCTGGTTTGACGGGTAGGGGTAGGGTTAGGGGTAGGGTTAGGGTTAGGGTAATGTTGTGAATTGAGTGGCCCATGGTGGTGGTGGGGTTATGGTATGGGCAGGCGTATGTAATGGACGACGAACACAGGCCACTCGATTCACCCGATATGGGCCATTTTCCCAGACCAGCACACAGTATCCGCGATATTCCTGGAGCAAATCAGCACAGCAGCAAAGGACAGGCGAAAACAGCAGCGTGGTATCCCCGGGGTGAAAGCAGGCCTCTGCAACAGCAGAACCAGGACAGGTGGAAAGCAGGCCCCAGCCGTGGTAAAATCCTCCTCCGCACAGCAGCACACGCCCGGTGGAAGCAGGCCAAGCCCGAAGCGTGGATCCACTCCGTCTCTCCGCGACGACTCCGTGGTAAAAACCTCTCCAGTGCAGCCGTACTCTACAGGTGGGAGCAGGCCTCCGTAGATCGCAGATCGCAGGCAGCAACAGGTGGAGCCGCTCCGTCTCTTCGCGACGTCTCCGGGGGAAAAAACCTCAGCACAGCCGTACTCGACAGGTGGAAGTAGGCCTCTGCAATAATGAATTGCAGCCTCGCATGCAATCTTGCTTCAGAGTGTAGGATCTCCCTGCTCTGATATTTGAAAACGGAATTGCAGTTTTATTACTTATAGATTATCAGAACATTTCAAAGGGGACGCAGTCACATTGGATATTAACCTATGGATTAACTACATCATCGTTTTTATCGTTTTAATGCCATTGAAGACCTTTTTTGACCAGACAAAGACCTAGGTAAGCCATGTTAGCGTTTTAGGCTACCTAGCGCCACATGTTTTGATGTACGTTTTTGTTGATAACGTCGCAAGTTTGTATCTTTCAGTGTTGAGGTGGGCACCGTTAGATTCTGTGTCTTTACGATCATAAACGATGTGTTGGATGTGCAGCTAGGATAAGTAATAAGGGAGCAAGGAGTGATTTTCGGTGCAGTAATAGGTTAGCATTTTTCGCTCGAGGCTAATTCAGAGGGTCACTGTTAACATTGTGTTTTTTTTTTAAAAGAAAAATGAAAAAGATCAGGTAAATTAGTTTTTTCCCGTTATATGGATATAAAATATTCATAGTTTATTAAATATTAAGGTTCCTTAGACGTTGTTTCCTGCAAATGACGTGATTTCGGACCCGGAACCGGGTCCGTGGGGCTTAAGAGGTTTTTAAGGAATGAGACTTATGGCATAAGTCAGTGCCTTGTGTACTTTTATGAAAGTAGAGTAAAGTGTGTATAAGGTATTGAGATTTCTGTATACTGTATGACAAGGTTATATGAACCGATTGCAATAAAGAAAATAAACAAAGCCAATCCAAGACATAACATTGACTCATGGTCATCTTGCACGAAAAACACTTTGGAAACATTTTTAAAGAGATTATAAATTCTATGCGACCTCCAGTTTTTGGCCAATTTCAAAAGACATTTATGAACAAAATAACAACTTCTGCATGATTTTTCAATTGGTCACACTTGTGTTTGACAAAAGTTTGACTAGGTGTGCAGACCTACTTTCCATTAGTAGAAATACCGGGTTATTTGTTTATTTTTTTGCTCAAGATTGAGATTCTTGTGATATGTTTTCTCCATGATATTTGTATCTCTCCCTGCTGTGTGTATATGGGATTAGTTTTGTTTCATAAAGATAAAGCAACACTTTCTCAGAATAAAGCAAAACTACGCATTTAAGAGAAGAGACTTTCAGGGCTGCGTCCCCATTGGCTACTCAGTTTTTGATTGACAGCCCACTACACCACAGATCATACAGTGCAACTCATGCAGCAAACTCCGGAGTCCACTCGGCCACGTTAGTGTCGGTGTCTCCTGGGGAGTTTTCATGAACATATCGGACTTATCTTATGGATTGCTGTGCATTATACTTGTGTTGTGTAGTTCATACTTTATTCCAAATTTAAATATTTTAATACCTGAACACACTGCTGCTGTTAAATAATTTCCCAATTTGGGATTGATAAAGTGTCTGTCTATTTATTTTATAGATAAAAAAAACACATCTATGTATTTTCAAGCTAAAGGTGATACACAATATAAACTGTATACTATTATTTTTTCAAAGACATGTTACATTTCAAAAGCATGTATTGCTATGTTTAGGACAAACAATTAAAGACTGCTTTAATTTAACAAATTCTACAATATAAAAGTGGCAGATTTGCTTTATTAAACAGAGCAGACCGGCTGCATACCAACACAATTAGGAACATGCTCACATCTTACTATGTTGGTCTGAAGAGCTGAAGCATTCATACACAATGGATACAAACTGTGTTGTCTCATTCTATATCCTGTGAGAACATGATATACATTTAGCATTAAAAACTCGACATACTATTCCTAGCCTGAGGAAGATCTGAATAATCAACAGATTTGAATGGAATCTCTAACATGTTCATGTAGAATAAAGACAAAAGAGTGATTATACAAATTACATTTATTGAAATTTGAACCAGAAGATGAAGTCTCAAAGAATGTTTTAAATAAAAGGACATAAAACAAAAAAGTGGATAATAATCAAATCTTTTAAATGTATATGTAAAGACATTTGGTCAAAGAACAACTTCTGTGAAATATGCAGATTTGCTGCCGTCAAACGGCTTGTAACTTTCTCCAAATGTGGAGATGACAGCTTTGTAAATACCGGAGTTAATAACTGGAACTTTTCACAGAGAGTGTGTTCCAAAAAAAGTGCACTTTCATTCAGCTTGTCAAACAAGAGCGTATTGAGCAGGAACAAAGAAGAGATGGAATGATGGAGCAACTGCGCTGTCATGTGTGTGGGCTGGTCCTGTATAGTTTAATTTAGAGGAAAGGAGTGAGCAGAGGGTCGAGTTGTTCATTCTTGTTCTGTTTTCTGTGACTATCTTCCTCCTGAAGACCCTCTCAGACTTTCAGTTGCGCGCGCCACTAAAGAGACGCGTTACCAAACCACCGAAACCAAACAATGGTGTAGCTGTATTGAAGTCCGAGTGGAAACAGTAACATTTGGAACATTATGTTAGAATGAAACAGGTCGTGACTCACAAATCAGATTTAGTTAGAAATCGGGAGAAATGCGGGATAAATATGACTCGGGAGGAAACCGGGAGAGGGCAATGAAATCGGGAATCTCCCGCGAAAATCGGGAGGGTTGGCAAGTATGACACACACACACCCCCCCCACTTCTGAAATGAATCCGGCGCCGCTGCTTCAAAGTTGTATTTATCATCTGAATTTGGCAAAACGAGTTTAATATTCTAAAAGCCACGACTTTGTTTATTTGAAATCAGATGAAAACAAACTGTAACGGACCCTGCCGTGTTATCATGATTACTATACGCCTTGCATTCATAATTTCAGCGGGAGGGAGGGGGGGCGGCACTGTGGAAGAGCAGAGTTGCGAGTGAGAGGTGCCTGTCATCTTCCCTTTACAAGCTTCAAACATGTATTTATCGTGTAATGTTGGCAATACAAGTTTCATATTCTGAAAGCCAAGACTTTGTTTATTTAAAATCAAACAAAACACCCGAACCCAGAACAACAATTTTTTTACACAAATCCACTTTTATCTTGAAATGAGCCGTTGCGACTTCCGACTGATTTCGATAGAGCGGGTAACATATGAGCACAGCCCTCTGTGGATGTCAGCATGAGCAAGAGAAAGGTATCTGAGGAAAATCGTGTTTTCCAAGAAAAGTGGGAGAAAGAATATATTTTCACTGAATTCAGGGTTAAACCACAATGTTTAGTATGTTTTCAGACCGTTGCTGTAATGAAAGTAAGCAACTTGAGCCGCCACTACTACTAATTTGTGTGTGTGTGTGTGTGTGTGTGTGTGTGTGTGTGTGTGTGTGTGTGTGTGTGTGTGTGTGTGTGTGTGTGTGTGTGTGTGTGTGTGTGTGTGTGTGTGTGTGTGTGTGTTCCAAGTAAATTTGCGGCCCCCTGGTGACCAGTACATAAATTATGTGGCCCCCATCACTGTCCATGTTGCCGATCCTTGCTCCAGGGGGACAGGTCCAGTCGTTGGATGCTGGAGCAGTAGACGAGTTTGTTGCAATTTGAGATGGCGATGAAGGCGTCGCGGGGGACAGCCGAGATGCCGGTGTTGTCGCAGATGATCCTGGATATGGTGGAGGTGGACAGAGCCGCTCTCTGAGCCAGGGAGAACACGCCCAGGTTCTCGTACCACAGCCTGATGATATCAAACAACAGACTACGGTCAGCAGATCATGTGTTTGTAAAGCAATTATTTTCGCGTTAACTTGACAGCCCTAATATAAATATATAACACAATTTATTATGTCAGACACATTTTTTTTACATTTTAAAATCTAATGCTCAACATAGGCATGAATTTAAGTACATGTACAATTTAACAGTTCATCCACAAAACAAAAATACTGTAACCTGTGACATGTAGATTGTTAGAAATCACAACTAAATGTGATTCACATGTTATTATCTACATCAGCGGTTCAGCGGTTCTCAAACTGTGGTCCGGGTACTGCATGTGGTCCGTGGAAAAAAGCTAAATAAAATCCACTTTTTATTATCAAGGATTGTCGGGGACCACCTCATATGTGACTAGTTCTATCAAAATCAGTCGCATTGACCCGGAGACACATTTTGAGCTGTATACACTGTCGGGAAAGAGGAGATTCCTAGCTTTCTAATGATATCAGGCAGTGGGGTAGTGGTTGTTGGGCTCATCGGACATT
Source organism: Pogonophryne albipinna (assembly GCA_028583405.1). Taxonomy (NCBI): domain Eukaryota; kingdom Metazoa; phylum Chordata; class Actinopteri; order Perciformes; family Artedidraconidae; genus Pogonophryne; species Pogonophryne albipinna. Next base: position 6,944,617 of record CM053252.1, read on the forward strand.
TATGAGAGAAAATATCTAATGTCCGAGTGCAAGTGAATGCACCACAAGACACGAGCCTTGTAACCCCTCCCCCGGCCCTGGCGCGAGCGTGGAAATATGATTGGCGGCGATTTCATTTGAACAGGACGGCGCGGTAAGTACTGTACACGGAAGGAACGAGGTTTTTGCGGTCTACAATGACAGAGAAGAGACTGTGAAGTTTGGCTGTACTCAGCATTGAATCAAAACGCACTAAAGCTTTGGATCTTAATCAGTTTGTGAGGCGTTTTGCTGAACAGAATGGTAATCGCCACGTCTAAGAGTGAAACAAACTAATTCAGTTATTGTCCAGTTAAAATGCATTCAATTAGCCTATGTCTGCCATCTTATATATTTCTATTTAAGGCTTTACTGATGTGCCACAATAATGTCACCTATAATGTTATTCAGTTAAAATATCAATATTGTGGCTTTCCAAGTTAACATTGATTGATATGACTGCGATTAAATCAGCATACTTCTGCCAGGGGATGCCACCCCTCAACATCTCCTGCCACCCTCTTGCCACCCCATGAATATTTTTTCTAGATCCATCCCTGAGTAGGTCATATTTTTCGTTTCGTTTAATAAGTTAATTTCAGGACAACTTTGGGAGTTTGTTTTGAGATTTAAATAGAAAGTGGAGATATAGAGAAACAGCGCTGTCTGCTTAGTAGCAATAATGTAGCTCAAGCCTTTATGCAACTTAGGCCTATGCATTGTTTATGTTACTTATGCCTGTGTGTCCATTGTTTTGAGTCTGTGTGTGTTGAGCGCAGCACCGTCTGCTTTTTGCAGCACAGTAACTAAAGCATACCGGTAGTTTTTTTGTAGACCTGTCTGCCCGTTTTGTGCACGTGCGTGCATGCGCACTTGTGGCATTGTTTGGGATGACCTAATTAAAATGCCGTCCTCTTTGAGAAACATACACAACGCAGACAGACACCGCTCACAAAAGTATCAGATAGGCTTCAATTTACTTTTGATTGTCTATAATTAACTATAAAAAAATATCGGCGTTTTAACACTACGTTTATAGCCTACTTATTTGTATGGTTTGCATATGAGGTGGTCCGCGAAAACCCTTGATAATAAATAGTGGTTCACATAAACAAAAAGTTTGAGAACCCCTGATCTACATGGACGCTGACCTGTCCCCCTGGCGGATCCTCTGGAACTGTGTTGCGATGAGGCAGGCGAACAGAGGCCCCACGCGGCCGCCACGGACAAACGGCTCCGCCACGCCTCCCATCCAGACATCGATGTTGGCGGGGGTCCCGTAGAGCTGCAGCAGGTTACGGGCCAGGTTGGCGTTGTTCAAAACCTGAGCGAGCTCTGTCTGGTTCCCTGGCTGAGACAGGCCACATAACTTGCGCCAGGCGTTGTAGCCTAGAGGAGAAAAGTTTATCGGGTAAGCAAATAGTGGATGAGGACAATAAGAAAGAAAGAAACATCAGAGAAGGATGATATTCAAAGTGAGGGATGTACCAGGCAAGCCGTGGTCACGCCCCCTCTGCATGTTGAGAGAACCGAGATCCAAAGCCAGATGCACCACAAACTGGAACAAGCGCTCCCTCAGAGCGTCCACCATCATGTTATCCTGAGTGTTCAGCTTAGCAGGACTTCCAACCAGACCACGGAGCACGGAGTCAATGCCCTCTGGAGATATTTAAATAGAAGTTAGGGTGACAGATTGACAGTTTGAGAAGCTGAAAACAGCATTCTCTACCATTATTGCATGAAAAGTACTTTAGCAGTAAATTGACTGTTATTTTTCTGTCCGTAGACACGTTTTTTGGTTGACTTATAGTTGCATTTCTATTTGATAAGTTACTGCACTGCTCTCTGTAAAACTCACCCTCGAAGACGACCCTCCAGGGGGTGAAGAAGGCCTTGAACAAAGGCACGTTGGGTAAGCGGGAGTTCTCCCTGTAGTTTTCATCCAGACGGGAAAAGACTGGCTGGACGGTCAAGTGGGCGAAGCGGAAAGCTGCTGTAGCGAAGACGTTGGCGATGCTGGGGTCCACGTAAGCATTGTAGCCGGGGTAATGGCCAAGCTCTCTATGCATTATATCAGGACCCACAATGCGAGGCAGATAGTCCCTGAACGCAAACAACTGGGAGAGACAGAGGTCGATTTTCAGTAAAACATGTTGTTGTAAGGATAGGTATATATCATCTGAGTGACCCTCAGGTTTTGATACCTGTGTGTAAGCCCCCATGATTTTGCGGGCCTCCTGGTAGAGCGTCTCGCTGTCCCACTGCGGGTTTATTCTCTTCAGCTCCCGGGCCAGGCGGTTGTGCTCACGCAAGAACAGAGTGTGCAGAGATGTGAGAGCGAAGTTCTCGTCCGGGCGGGTGTCACCTTACAGACATAAATGTACCCATTAGATAGTTGATCAGAGGAGTTTATGTCCTTTAAAAACATTGGCTTTATAAATGATTCATCATGTCCTAATAGTTTCATACATAGGCATGAAGAGGTTAAAAAAGGGAACATTTGCTTATTTACCTCTACTATAAATTACTTTCTATTTTTCTTAGCTTAGTTATTACATCTTTAAGGTAGTGAAAACAATATATGTTCTTTTTCTTTGATACTAGAAATTATTTAAATGCACATGATGCATTGTTGTAGTGCATATTTTATTTTTTAAGTCTTCAAGATACTTATACAGTATATTTATATATACTTACTTATATGGACACTTAATTACAAGATAAGACACACCTCTGCATTACAATATAAGTATTGAAAAAATGATTTACAAGACATTTATATCACCTTAATGTGGTTGTATATAGAAACGTGTTAACTAAGCTATTATAGTGTAGCTATTAAGCCATTAAAATGTCGCCTTTAGAGCCATTAGTGACAGGAAGAGGCTTACCTGCGATGAAACATGGCACCTCTATGGCGTCGGTGTCGTTGGTGATCCCCCTGCGAGTGGCGCACATATTCGTCTGCATAGGGTGGAAGGGCAGCAGCTCACGTCTGTTGTCTCTGAACTCGGTGTTGACGCGCAGCAAACCGCCGTCACTGTCGAGATCTCGGAGAAACTTGGCGAGCTGCTCCTCGGAGCCGTATACCTGGCTCAGATCCAGGAAGGCCGTCAGCGCGTTGATCTGCTCTCTCTTTTTAGGTTCCCCGCCAAAATTGAATGCGGAGAATCCTGAACCGCAAACAGGGGCCGATCTGAACGTAGGGATGCAGCTGTTTCGGCCGGTGGGCAAGCGGGGGTCGCCGGGAGGAATCTGATTGTAGGAAAGAGTCCAAGAGTTATGGTCGGAAGATTTTAAGTGAAAACAACATGCATATATTTATTTTTGAGCATTCAAACCAACCGCGATGGGTATGCATGGCTCGGTTTTCTCACAGCTCTTGTCACAGTTGATGCCGTTGCTGAAGGAGCGGATGCTGGGGGAGAAAGGCGTGAAGGTGAGATCGTGGTCAGTCCATTCACCAAAAATGGTCACCATGTGAGTGCATTCTCGGTCGTTGACCACGCCTGCGTCTGTTGTGCTCAGGATGTTGTTGGACACCTGTCGCACCTGAAGGTGGAGGACAACTTGGTTTTAATTTAAATCTGCATTTACGTATATTAATCAAGATGAGTGTTTGCCATTTGACGTCGTACCAGTGGGAGCAAGAAGTCGTTGAATCTTCGAGTTCTGTCCCGGCCCTTCGGTTGAGAGATGCCGTCGTCATACTGAGCAGGAAGCCAGCGGGTGAAAGGGGTGTTGGAGGATCCGAGGCGCGGGTTTTTTCTAAAAGCAAACAGAAAACAGTCATGTTTGGAAACGCTGCTTGAGAAAGCCTAGGTTTACACATCTCCTGTGGCGTTTGGCTCAAGATGTTTAGGTGTATTTCAAAAGAATTTCCTCTTAAAATGTAAGCCACAATTGCTCTCATAGACCTTGCAAGTTTCCACTAAATCAACACAGATTGCTTTTTGGAATGAAAAATACAATTAATTTGTACATACATTGTATTTTTGTCCAATATGGTGTTTCAGAAGTCAAAATAAATGAAAATGCTTCTCAGATTAAAAAGTGCATTTTTTGTAAAAAACAAACATTTATGTTTCTCTTACATGTTGTTGCAGACGCCAGTGATTGTGCGAAACTTGTTGAGGTTTGGTGTTGTGCGGCACGAAGGAAAAGTGATTTGTCTTGCACATCCAGTTATTTCTGACAGCTTATTCAGGTCCACTTCAGAGAGCAAATCTGTACAAAATATATATTTAATAGAGTCACATGTCTGGTTCATAATTGCAGCCTTGAAATGCTCCGTGCCTATATTACAAAATGGTAAACCTCAGAAACCAGGAAGAGTTGTGAGAAAACAATGTGATCTCTGTATCTTCTGAAGCAATTGGAAACAGGACTCCGAGAGACACGAGGAGAGCTGGAGCTTTGACGGCAAACACTGACGGTTTATTTGGAGTTACGGCCGGAGAATTGACAAAACAGGTGGTGCGTCACGAGTTGACACAGCGGTTGCCAAACCAATTCTGAAGACCTCTTCTGCAGCTCAAGGTTTTAACTAGTTCAGAGTGTAATAATCAACATTCTTTATCAGCGAGACTAAACAATTATGGACCCTGAATCTAACTAGAGCTGTCGTCCATAGAAAATACTGTGCACCAGGGAAGTAGTAGTCGTAGTAGAACCTGTATTTATCCAGGAAAATCAATTAAGAACAAATTCGTATTTACAATGATGACCTGACAACCTACGTCCCTGATCAGTAAACTACCTCATGGCGGCTTGTGCTCTGTCATAGACTGGCAACAACTATGCGCCCAAGCTGCCCCTCCTTAAGAGATAGCAGCAATACCCAAGGCCGTAGACCTATGTAATGGGGAAAAGAGACAGTAAAGAGAGAAAACGATGAACTGGGTCGAAGGTTGAATACCTAAGCAAATGATTCCCTGACAGAGGTGTTCTTTTTGTTTGGTGCCACATGTCTGACCTGTCACGTTGAGTGAGCGTTTGTGCACATGATGCACCCTCTCCTGTAGCAGGCGGAGGGTTTGTGCCATGTAGTCTGCAGATCTCACGGCTGAGCGCGTTTCACCGCGAGGCTGCTTCAGCAGGCGGAGAGCATCGTGAGGACGCACCACCTCTTTACGGACCCGTCTCAGACTCCTGGAGGAGAACAAGTCACAAAATCAAACAATGAATTTAAATTGTGTAATTTTTTGGGAGATTCCGTAACTTTTTCTGAAATAATGCAATAAATGGCTTGCATGCAAATTAAAAACTCTTTAGTGTACATGATCGCAGAATTATATTAAAATATAAATGACTATTTTAAAATGAACTCACTCTTCTCTTGAGTACTTGTAAGCATCGTCAACAATTTTCTTTGCCTCCTCAAAACAGGTTTGAAGAAGAGGACTGCCGAGTTTTTCCCCTGCGAAGAACACATTAGTCAAATATCGCAATAATTTGGAATTAGCCAGTCATGTTACACAAATGTAGAAATTAAACAGTGATCACGATGTAGCTTACCTGCTGGTTTGGAGTGAGCAGGAATCAGGCAGACGCCCAGCACAAGAAGGGCAGAGAGAAGCATCTAATAAAGAATAAGAACAAGTGAATACAAAAACTAAAAGCTATTTTTTAGCATAATGTTACACCAAAATATCAAAACATCCCAATAAAACACAAATGTTCTTACCTGTGTTTGTGAAGACTCCTGTGAAGATTTGAGTTGCTCTTGAAAATGTGGAGTGTATGATGCTGTCTCCTTCTTATACTCAGCGTGAGGCCTCGATGCCTCGCCCCCGCGCTGATTAAGTGAAGATAATGTCCGTAAAATGCAGTTCCTTCTTACTTCTCTCCGTGCTGCAGCAAACCCTTTACCCTGATCAGTTATTGTTTCTGGTCAACTTATGTGAAAACAGTAATGTTTAATAAGTAACTGCATTATATTATACTACCATTTACAGTATTTGAAGTGGGAAGGTAAGTAAGTAAGCTGTTGAATACATTATTTTCATATTTTCATTGTTTGTTGTTTTTAAAGCATTTTTATACCATTTTAAAAAATGTGGACATTCTGTGGGCACATTTTTTTTATTGTTTTTTTTTCAGATCCAGTCTTTTTTTTTTTAACTGGAGAAATATTTTGTATCCCACATTTAAAAAAAATAATATTAGCAGCACTTTGACAGTTTTCTTTATATCGCTTGTTTGCTGTTGTTACCATTTTTTGGCTGATGGCCCTCACGGCCCGTCCACACAGCGGCGTGCGTTGAAGCTTCCAACGCTTCTGCCCATTCACTTTAAATGGGGTGACGTCACTTTTAGCCGAACTGCATTTTGGGAAGCGACGTGGAGCGTTGCTGGCGTTGCTCGCTTCAAAAGTTGAGCAATGTTCAACTTTTCTTCAGCCAATCGAATCATATGCCAGTACAAGCTTTAGCCAATCAAACCACGTGCTTGTGTGTCTGGGGCGGGAGATTCATGTCATTGGTTGTTGGTCGAGTTTCAGACACGCCCGCCGGCAAGCGTCAACGCACGCCGCTGTGTGGACGGGCCGTCAGTGTTACTGCCAGGGAATAATTCCCCCTGCATGTCATCTTTCGCCCTCTGATGCAGATGCCCAGCCTTGGGCAGCCTGCTATCTCCCTTAAGGAGGGGCTGCCCTAGCATTTTGTTGTTGTTACCATTATGACCGGGCAACTCTCGGTCAGATAATTATTGTTATGGGCAGGGCCGGTTCTAGACATTTTGGTGCCCTAGGCTAGATTATGATTTGGTGCCCCCCCCCCCCTCCAAGGAATACACAATAGAATATATAAAGAATAAATGAAAAATCTCTACAAAAGACCAATACACTACAAACATAGACATTTTTTTTTACATTTTAAAGTAAAATGCTTCAATCTGGTGCACTTTGAGCAGAATTACTAGAGACTAAATCTAGGGGGTACAACTCTAAATCACCCATATGAAAAAAGATCGGTTTACAATTTAATAATCAAATAAGTATGTGAACATAACCAATAACCTACCATAGCCAATAACAAATAAATGTAACGTATTTTATTTTTGTTGTTCATTTATATCTTATTTTACCTAGTTAACATTTATTCATTCATGCATTTCTTTAAATATCTCCAGTTTCAAACGATATTTTTGGTTTACTGTCCTATAGTATGCATTGGAATGATTTCAAACCTGTTGTTATTTATCCTAATAATTATAAAGGTGTGCCTTGGAAATATTTGTTTCATAAATTGTGACCAAACCGTTTGAGACCCACTGAGACCCCATTTACACGGGAATGTTTGCATTTACGCACCGTATGCGTTTTCAAAAAAGTCTTCCGTTCACACGCATTCGGCTCAATTAACGTGTCCGTTCTCACAAGACCGCTGGAAACGCTGTAGTACATATGCCGGGCCTGTAAGTGGCGCTGTTGCCGCCACAAAACACACCAAAAGCAGCGAAGAAGGATCCCCGGAGCATGGTTGCCATGGTTGCCCTTCTGTTTATTCTCCGCGGAGGACGACGTGTGCTCCTGCTGTAATTCTCTCCGGTAGTCCCCCAGCAGATGAAAAACACTCACCCACTCTCCGCCTCTTCCAAGGGACGAGGGAACCGTGCAGCAGAGTTTCCGTTAACATTTTTTTCCGCCGGTCAACATGTCCGTTAAAGTTTAAATCTTCTGGGTTTTTATCGTACTTGGATTAAAACAGACAGAACAAATGTTTGACTTTGCAACAGATTTGTTTTGGCAACAACTGCAGTTCATTGTGATATGAAAGGACCCTCCGTGCTAAACTAAGATCAGATAAGACTTGTATTGGGCTAAAAAAATACAGCTCTTTTGACACACACTATACATAATGACACATCATTGCATAAGAGAACACAAAGCACATTTTAAAAAACCCTACTATGGTTTGATTATATATTTTCTGATGAAGTGATTATTTCCTTACCTCCGCCATTATTTCACCTGGTTTCCACTGCTTTGTTTTCGTAGGTTACTTGCAGCACCTGTAGGACAAATTAGTAAACTTTAGTAAAACTGCTTCATTCTCCCTTTAGTGAAAATGTATCAATTATAAATAATCAAAATCTTTTAAGTAACTAGTACAATATTGGTTTCCAAATAAAATAAAAATACTTATGTCAAGTGTCCCAAAATCATACTTAACGGTGGGGTATGTCATTTTGGAGAAACCAGCTCGAGTGCGCTAGAATTTGAAAGTACGCAGCCGAAAAAAATCTGCCCCTTCCTTCAGACTTCCTCACAGAGCCCCTCCTCCAACACACTCGAACGCACACATGACCAATGAGGGCACGAGATAAGTTTGTGCACAGATGGAAGGCTGACAGGCAGGTAGGCCATCCAGTTACTTTAGCCGGGCCGGCTCAGATGATTGGTCGTGCTTTTTACAGTACTACGGCTTCCACAGATGACATTTTTTTATGTATTTATCGTCAAAGCATTTAAATTATTCATTGCTATCGGGATGTTAAGAGCATTCCATGGAATATAACAACAAGTGTTTCTGAAGTGAATTACATACCCCACCTTTAAGTACACTTTCTTTGAGTAAGTAAATGTACTTCACTTCAATACAGCACTTGCATAGCACAACGCATTATTATTAACATATACTCACATTTCATGAATGAATGAAATGTGAATGATGAATTTAATGCTGCATAATGTAATATATCAATAGATAATGTGTGACATTAAATAATATATACATTAATATTCACACCTGACCAAGCTACAACTACAGTCAAAAACAATATTTACCATAAGTCTTATGGTAAAATCCTATCTTTGTGAAGGTTATCATTTTAAAAAATAGGAAGCTTTTAAAAGAGGCATCTTCTTTTTCAGTTGTTCATCATTTTTGAAACTGGAGGCTGTAATTTGAGTTGCAGTTGAACTGTATCAGAATCAGAAACAGGTTTATTGCCAAGTAGGTTTACACATAGCAGGAATTGATATCCTTGGTGTTTGTGGTGCATACATAAACACTGTTAATGACATTATACTGAAAGTCGTTGTGGAGCCCACACCCAGTGACACATTATACAAACATTTGTCAGTAGGCCATTCACTTCAACAGCACCATACACTACAGCCTCCAAAACGATTATAATGTTAAATCAACACATCTGTTAAGGTTAATATAACATTCATAAAGGTCAAATGATTGAGGAACTATTGTTTTATACTGTCATAGTTTTCATAGTTCAAAATATCCCAACAAGTATTTGTCATGACAGAAAGTGTGTGTGTGTAATGATTCCCCTTCTGGGGACCTCCAATTTGTCCCCATAAGGGAGGCGAGTCCCCACACGTGACTGTGTAAACAGATTTAGGTCCCCACAAGTATACACACACACACACACACACACACACACACACACACACACACACACACACACACACACACACACACACACACACACACACACACACACACACACACACACACACACACACACACACACACACACACACACACACACACACACACACACACACACACACACACACACACACACACACACACACACACACACACACACACACACACACACACACACACACACACACACACACACAGTAATATGGAGGCACCAGCACTCCAATACAAAACGGGGACCTAGCTTACACACAGATTCCTGTCCAACCTCACTTATCAGTCAAAACAGGGTTAAACTCCTCTAAAACGTACTAACTGTTGGGGAAATATTTTCCAAGGCCCATAACTTTGACCCAGTTTATCAGTTCATGCTGTCCTGACTGAGCACACACACCTGTAGCCTTGGCTGCTGTGCTCTCAGTGTTTTGTCTCTCTGTTTCTGCCTGTTGGCGTCAGCTGATAGAGGACGTGTTATGATTCTATCTTGTTATGCACAATGTTGATTATTCTCTCAGAACTAGCTAAACACACGGGTCTGGGGTAGAGTTCTTCAGAATTGACGTGGCAACTCTACCTTGAAGTCAGAACCTCTGACTCTTGGACTTGTTTTGTGAATTCTCCGGCCGAAAGTTTAAAATAAACCCATCAGTGTTTGCCATCAAAGCTCCAGCTCTCCCCGTGTCTCCTTTGAGTCGGTGACTCCTCCTGCATTGCTACACAGAAGTTTCCCTCACAATATCTACAATAAACTGTGAGCATTAGTGTGAAGGAAATCTTATGGTATTATTTTAGTATGTTTTAATAAAACAATTACAAAAATATAATGTGGATTATCGAATATTATAAAAATGTTTATTAAAATCACCTCATGGCAGGTCAGTGAAAATAGGTCAATGTCAATACAATAAATATCATGCACTTGTTCAAACATTAATGACAGTGAGATAAAGTGACCTCAATTAGTTCATCTGTACTTAGTTCATGAGAACTCTTTAGTTCTCATGAACTAAGTACAGATCACGTTCACACCGGAATAAGTCCCTGGGGGAGGATTAGGCAAATGAAGCCGCTGACGTCACTTCTTCTTCTTCTGCTTTGGGTTTACTGGCAGGCCGCAAACCACTTCACGGCGTATACTGCCGCCCAAAGTCCCCGGCCGGAAGTCCCCGGAGTTGGGGACTGGCTTCAGTAGAAGCTGCTGGGACTCCCAGCAGCTTCTACTGAAGCCTTCCGAGTAAATCGGCAGAACGCCGACACCTCCTCATCTCCACCGCTCCCATGTTTTATTTTGTGTTGCCATAAGTTAGTCTCTCTGCGTTTCTGCACTGGGCTAATGCTAATGCTAATAATGCTAATGCGAGGATAATAAAATGGCGGCTTCACAAAACTTTTTGGGAGTTTTACGGGGCGTGGTTTGCAATCCGCCCAGCCAATCAGAAATATAGCTCTTTTCTCACAAGAGAGCCGCACGGGTAAAAAGGTTCTCATTAACTAATTTTTGTTCCGGCTCTTTTTGGTGTGAACGCGACAAAAGAGTTCTCATGAACCTTTGTGGGAAAAGTACTGCGGTGTGAATGCGCCTATTGATGCAGTTCATTAGGTGATCATTTGGTTTCTGGTAAAAGACTTACCAGAAACCAAATTAAGATGACTATAAAATATATGTTCTCCCTTTGCTTCCCCAATAAATGCAGTATAGTTACAAAGTCTGACTTTTAAAGAACAACACAATGTTTTAAAAACATCCACAGGTAGGAAATAGCAGAATGTGCATAATGTGATTTTCACAACAACCTAAATGTTCCTAAACGATATTAACCAGTCTCTCCCATAACAATAGACAAGTGCTTAGACAAGAGTCATACAGTCAAAATGTGACAAGTGTAAAGCTTCTCAGCTGAAAATAGTGTGTTCATAGAGCCTGCTCTCACCAACATCTGAGACAACTATTGGTGAGTATTTCATCTCTCATTTCAAAACAGATAAGACACATGTTTTTGGTTTTATACTAACAGTATGATTTTTTAAATTGTTATAATCAACTTTGTGTGTTTGCAAATAGTATTAAAAATGTAAGAGAACATGAAAAAACAAATGTAAAATGTATGAATGGCTGTTACTGTGAAGCTGTCAGCTTTCAATTACAGGAGAGAAACAATGAGACTTTAATTTGCTGCTACTGATACCAACACATTCTCTTCAGTCTGCGTACAAATGACACGGCTTTGCACATTGGAAATGCGTGCAATAGATACGCAGAAGTCCGATTTTGCGTGCATATGATACGCTAACCATTCCCATTGAGATCTGAGGCCGAGTTTTGCGTGCATATGATACTCCCACGTTACGTTTGTTATGAACGTATCTCAAATACGTTTAGTTTCTACATATCTTTGCCATTTATTGTCTTGCTTATAATAATGATAATAGCCATTTATAAATATCATTTTAGAGCACACATTTGAAATCGAGAATCGGGCTCGATATATGGTTAAATTAAAATCGAGGCGATGTGAATGATAGAAATATAGAATATAAAAAATCAAGAAGATACTGTAAGTGATCTCTACAATAAAACAGTTTAGTGCACGATGTACAAAGATATTAATATGAGGATGTGCAAAACAGACAAACTAATAAACCTTTATTAACACATTAAAGAATACTTTAGGTTAAGGTCTTCCTTAAAATAAGAAAAAAGCTTTGGGGGTATCTATCTACAGATAAATATTAAGCCTGACAAAGTACTTAACGTCTAATATATTGCTTTCCTGCAATGTTAACTATGTTGAAGCACTTCTTTTAACTGATATTATACACATTAATTATACTCTTATGTATGTAGATAGAATAAGAAATAATATATAATACAACAAATAAATAAAAACATGAAACACTGGCATGTAATTTACGTTAGAATAAGTAGAATGGTTTTGAATAATAGATGAGTAAAATCTACGTCACTTTACGGCCCCGCCCACTTTTGGGGAAACCAACGCTGTCATTTGAACGGCGATCAAGCCTGAAGCCACAGAGATCTTCTGTTACTGTCCTTTCTTCTTAGAGGAAGTACAGAAACACGTAACTCTGGATTTGTTTTAATGTTTGAGGTGCAATAAACGACACAGCAGCTTTTTGGCATGTTAAAACTATTATTTTCCGCCTCGCTCATGAGTGTAACAGCTGGAGAAATTACAGCCTCGCCTACTGATTTTAATTTAACCATATATCGAGCCCGATTCTCGATTTCAAATGTGTGCTCTAAAATGATATTTATAAATGACTATTATCATTATTATAAGCAAGACAATAAATGGCAAAGATATGTAGAAAATAAACGTATTTAAGATACGTTCATAAGAAACGTAACGTGGGAGAAAATATGTTTCTAGAAGATAGAAACTAAACGTATTTGAGATACGTTCATAACAAATGTAACGTGAGAGTATCATATGCACGCAAAACTCGGCCTCAGATCTCAATGGGAATGGATAGCGTATCATATGCACGCAAAATCTGACTTCTGCGTATATTGCACGCATTTCCAATGTGCAAAGTCGTGTCATTTGTACACAGACTGAAGAGAGTGGGTTGACTAATACAGTCAATACAGGCTGTTGTGCAGCATTGTCGATACAAAAGAAGCTTTAAAGGTCCCATGTAATGCTTTTCCGGTTATTACCCGTCCCCTTGTGTGTTATGAAGTTTTTTCTGCATGTAAACGGTCTGCAGAGCCACAAACCCTCAAAGTACACCCTGTAGCGAGTAAAACTCTAACACAGGAAAGACCTGTCTATGCTGCCCCAGAACGCCTCGTTGGAGATTTCTCTTTTTCCATTTATTTCTTCCTGGTCTAAGTGACGTAACGACGACCAAATGGACCAATTGGTCCAAATGGACCAATCCGTGGAGCTCCTCACACACCAGGATCCCTTGGCGTTACTATCAAACGCAGTGGGGGGACCTTTAGCGTCGATTTCAACTATCAGGGAGTCCCATTGACTTGCAGAGCTCCCTGAACGTTGGTAATAGACAAGTTGGGATCGCGGAGAAACACTCACTCAGCCTTATCTTTTCTCAGGCTGTGAGTGTGTGGCAAACTGTGTGGCGAACTGTGTGGCGAACAGCCTGGCTGTGAGTGTATGTGTGTGTGCTCAGGCTGAGTTCAGGCTAAGTTCCGATGTCTCGCTGTCTCGCAGACCCCACGCAGCGACCAGGAAACGACACCAGTAATGAGCTCACACTGTCCGCTCCTCGATCCTCAAAGGGCGCAGCAGCGAGCCGCGCAACGTCCCGCCAACACGGCTCTCAGACCCCACGCAGCATTCTCATCTGTTTGTCATTACTGGTGTCATTTTCTGGTTGCAACAAACGCATGGTAAAACATAATCACTGATGTTCCGCTGTAACGGTGGTGGACTCATCAGAACAGAGTGGGCGAGCTGACCAATCAGAGCACAGTGGGCTCACAGGGAGGGGGGGGGGGCAGGAGCTCCAACAAGCCGTTTAGGACAGAGAGTGAATACACATACTATACAGAGATGCTGTTTGAGAAACCAATGTGATTTTGGAACATCGAACAATGTAAATATATTCTAGTACAGTGGTTCTCAAAGTGGGGTCCGCGACCCCCCGGGGATCCGTGGCACTCTGCCAGGGGGTCCGTGAAAAGTTTTCAGATTCATTCGATTTTTTTTTGTTTTTTGTGACGCAACACTTTTGGAGAGAGAGGACGCTGGCGTTGTCTGTTCGCCGCTTCTCTGTCCGAAAATGTATCTACCGAGTTTTGGACCAACGTTTCTACCTCAGTTTCCATACGTTCAGTGGCTTGCACACGCTGTTCTGGACACTTTTGTAACACCCGATCGCAACTCTTTACGGATGCTCCGCTTCCGACCTATCCACCCTGCTACACCTGCTAATGTTGCTCCTGCTTCAGGGCTAACGCTATCGTTAGTGGCTCCATCTGACGACAAGCCCGATTCTCCGTCTCATTTTCCCGTTTTGAGTCCCGATCCTGCTTCACTGTATCACCTGCTTAGCTGCTGTTTGATTTTGTTCTGCCACAAAAGACACAACAACGGTCCTCTCCACCCAGCCAGTCTGACGGCGATCAGAAGCTAGCCTAGTTCTACCTGCTCAGGCTAGCCTGCTCTGGCCACCACCGGTGCTCCTCTGCGGCAAACTTCTTCAACTTCCACCATCTCTCCTCAGTGCTGTCCGTCCTTGAGTCGCTTCCTGGACCGGCTGCCTGCTGTCCTGGTTCATCTGTACTCTTGGCTGATAGCGCATTCTCCCGGCCGATCCGCGACCACAGCTAACGCTGTGCTAACGTTAGCATCATACCATTGTGATGCTTCGTTACTCCGCCTCGCAACTTTTTAGGATCAACCACTTCACTACACCCCCTCTATGTCTGTCAGTCATTGAATACCTCGGGCTGTTACGAGTTGGCAGACCCAGGTATGTCCATAGAGGTTCCAAACGTGGGTTTGTTTACACCGGCTCAGCTGACACTATCCCAACTGTGTGGTCCCGTCACCGCCCACTTACGTCATCACAACAAACCACACGTGTGCAGTGTTAACCTGAAGCCCTTGGCCTGTGTTGATGGCATCACTGTTTTACCAGCCATTGCAACATATAACAACTCCCACACATTCATGTTGTTAAATACCCGCTCCCTTAACAACAAAGCATCACTTATTAATGAAATCATCATTGATAGGAAATTGGATTTTCTCTGCCTCACTGAGACATGGCAAAACCAACAGGACTTCCTCACACTCAACCTAGCCACCCCCCCCAGGTTATGCTTATCTCCAACAGCCCCGCTCCATTGGTCGTGGTGGTGGGCTGGCAGTCATCCACAGAGCAGATATCCCTGTCAAACAGCTGCTTGTGACGAATAAAATCTCACTTGAGTGCATTGCCTTCTCAGTGGCTGCCCCCTCAAAGCAGCAGGTCGTCCTCATTTACTGCCCCCCCCAAACCTTCCACCTCATTCATGTCTGAGTTGTCTGAGCTTCTCACCTCAATCTGCTCCATGTCCCCATCCACACTACTGCTAGGTGATTTTAACATCCACGTGGACTCCAGCACCTGCACCTTTGCCGCTGAGTTTCTGTCACTATTGGAGTGCTTTAACATCACGCAGCATGTCCAAGGTCCCACCCACACTAAGGGCCACACCTTGCGTGTCTTCACTTGCAGAGAGAAGCAATCGGCTTCATGGCCTTGCATCACTCCAATAGTGTCCAGAGCTGGCTGCCATTACAAGTAGTGGTTTGGGATTGTAGCAATGCAGTTGCAGTTGTTTTGCAATTTACTTGATATATGTTGCAATGCAGGCATGTGTTCAATTGTTTATAGCCTGCATTTATTTTGTGATTAGACTTTTATAAATCATTTAACTAAGAGTGAAACACTTGATGTGTTATCTTTATGTGTGTGTGTGTGTGTGTGTGTTCTGAAATGCACTTCAAATGATCACTTTTCTCTTGATTTCCCTTTGATATTTTGTTTAGGTACAGTGTTACTTGCAGCTAATTGATTGATTGTTTTATGGGTATTCTGTGTTGAGATGGTGCAAATATTTTTAATACATATCTAATATCTTTCTAATACATTTCTCTTGTATTGTTCTTTCACATAACTAAGACTATAGAAGTGTAATAAATAGGCTACGTCAGATTATTCCAAGGGACATACATGTCAAATCAAGTCAATTTTTATTTATATAGCCCAAAATCACAAATCAGAATGAGGGGGTCCTTGGTGTATTCTCTATCTTGTAAGGGGTCCTTGGCTGAAAAACAATTGAGAACCTCTGTTCTAGTAGACCTCAACAATAGAATTATGATCAGTAGAAATGGCCATGTCCTGGGACCGTTAATACAAAATTGTTTGATTATTATTTTATCTACAAGTGCTGATAAACTGCAATATAGCCGAAGAATAAGAGTTTCCCTTCACATGGTGAAAAGCAGATGACCACTGAAAGAGCTGTGGTGATTTTCATTGTCATATATTCGATGGCCTATCCCCAAACGCAAAAATACAACATCTCCGACCTCTAAAGGCAGCGTGATACCATTTGCAGATGTGCCTTGACCTGACGGCTGATGTTCATATGCATGACAAAGATTCTCTCCATTCTTGGACAACACAGCACCTGAACCATGTGAAGGATGTCCGTAACCATATACGTAGAACTCAAAGTGGTAGGCTCCTCTCACTGGTGCAATGAAAAAACCTGTGGGACATTTGTTGTCAGTGAAGGTAACTTCAGATTTGTTTGTTGATCATTTATTTGAATTCAGCAAAGCCTAAAACCTGCTACCATTTTTAAATTGTATACGTTTGAGTACCTGTGTTTGGGTTGTAGGCATTCCCAATGTTTGCGTAGACGTTTCTGAAGACCAGATTAGATTCAGTGTTAAATGGTCCGATAATTTCTGAGCCTGAAGCCAACAGAGAGGCTGAGAAAGCAACCTGTTTGACTGAGAGAGAGAGAGACATTTTATTTACCTACTGTGAATTCAAGTTTTTGAAATATGCACATATTTGGGAATAAGACTGTTAAAATAAATGTTTTATAATTTAGATTGATATACCTTCTCCGTCTCTCTTCAGAGCCTCCACCTGGTTTTCTGTGACATTTGACCTGGCTTTCACAGTGATCAACTCTGCTGCTTGTACTGTGAACAAAGTGGCATCATTACATATTTGTGTCTGAAAGAAATAATGTTTGATAGTTACAAGTATTTCATCATCACTATCTTCATCAAGGTTAGCTTTGACCATGGAACACTTTTTTTTTTTTAAATACACTGAACAAAAATATAAACGCAACACTTTTGTTTTTGCTCCCATTTTTCATGAGATGAACTCAAAGATCTAAAACATTTTCTATATACACAAAATAACCATTTCTCTCAAATATTGTTCACAAATCTGAAAAAATCTGTGATAGTGAGCACTTCTCCTTTGCCGAGATAATCCATCCCACCTCACAGGTGTGGCATATCAAGATGCTGATTAGACAGCATGATTATTGCACAGGTGTGCCTTAGGCTGGCCACAATAAAAGGCCACTCTGAAACGTGCATTTTTGCTTTATTGGGGGGGGGTCTGGGGGGGGTCCGAAAACCAGTGAGTATCTGGTGTGAGGGGTAGGGGTAGGGTTAGGGTTAGGGTAATGTTGTGAATCGAGTGGCCTGTGTTCGTCGTCCATTACATACGCCTGCCCATACCCTAACCCCACCACCACCATGAGCCACTCAATTCACAACATTACCCTAACCCTACCCCTACCCCTCACACCAGATACTGCCTGGTTTTGATGAGATCTATGGATCGATGTGCTCTTTGCTTGGTTCATGCCTTCCCAGTCCCTTATCACGTAGCCTCTAAGAGCATGGCGCCAGTTGTTGTAGCCAGTTGTGGTGAAGGCATCTGACTTACTTGAACCGAAATGTCTACATGCAGAAGATGGCATCTTTTTTACATGAATATTCCAGCCAATCTCTGTTTTGAAACCATGAGCTGCAAAATGAGCACCTTACCCCACTGTACAGGCGAGTTGGGTACTTTTTTAAATATACCTGGGCAGGCTCTGTTTTGCCGAGGTCCTCTGGCACTTGCGGGCCGCCGAGGGGTGGCGGCGTTTGGGGCAACGAAGACGGCTGCGGCTGCTCCGCCTCCGTGGGCGAGGCGGGCAAAGCCGGCGAGTCGGGCGGGAGGACTGACCACGACAGTGGCCGCGGGTAACTTAATGTCCCCATGATCTGAACTGTTATTACCTGCAGTAGGTGCAGTGTTACTGCTGGCGATAAGTGCTGGTTGTTTTAACCATGTTCTGATGTCCATCATTGACTGCTGTGTAAGCACCTTGCAGAACACGCAGCGGCACAGGTCACGCGCACCTGACATAATAATAACGTTACTTACCGTTTAAATTGACCAAATAAATGCAGCAGACAACGTTATTTAACCACAATTACAATATATTTTATTTCAACTAAATTATTATTATTATTACTATATATGTAATATTTTTCACTTTTTTTTCACTATTCATTTTTCAACTGAGGGTGCAATGCACCCTTATGCACCCCCGTAGAACCGGGCCTGGTGATTACATTATGAGGATGGACAGTAGCACCCTTTATATATCACCACTCTGAAATGAACTTGTATCTAAGTTAGTGTTTTTCACTTTTTGATATTAAACTTCCATATTATGACTGCATATTTGTATTCCTTTTTATTGTATTTACGATTATTTTAATATTGTTGTACTGTTTTCTGAATAACTACTTTATTTATATAATGTGTATTATGGTTATTATTTATATATTTTATTTTCTTTTCTTAAATTCATTTATTTATTTTTCTCTCATAAACATTTATTATTTAAGTCATGCAAGATCGTTTCTTTGTTTGCTTTTACTTGCACTTCCTGTAAAGAATAACGTTTTCTAATTTGAGCAAAAGTACATTTAAGGACAAACAATACACAATAGGACAAACAGTCAAATAATTCAATAAATAATACATTTAAAAAAAACAATATACCTGACGTGTTTGTCCTCTATGGGCTGTCGTGTGTGTGTGTGTGTGTGTGTGTGTGTGTGTGTGTGTGTGTGTGTGTGTGTGTGTGTGTGTGGTCAGTTGTTTTCTTCTGAACTTAATCAACTACTCAGAAGTTAAAATGTGGGGGAAGAGCCGTTTCTTCACCGGTCAAGAACCTACTTTTCAAAACCCTTAACAGTAGGTGGTTTTGATCTGTTAGTGTACTCAGTAAATATACATGTATTACTGCTAAAAGTCATGTACATCAATACTGGCAATTTGTTTCATATCGCGCTGTTGCTTCTGCAGCTCTTTTCAGAAATCTTCAAGCGTCTTTGTCCTGCGTTATTTCTGTCTCACCCCGTTGAGCCTTTGGAGCAAGTAAGACAAACATGATTAACCATTGAATGTAAAAACAGCAACTGCATTGGTCTGACTCTTCTCTAGGACTATTCTCTTTACCATTTGCCAGACCACTGTAGTGATAACCTGTTTCTCTTCTGCATGACTGCCTGTGTTCACACTCACACCAAATTCACAGGAATTCACCCTTTAGTCACATGACAGATTAAATCAGTCTTGAGGGAGAGAGAGACTACCTATTGGCTGCATGTGAACAACAGGGTTATCATTTGAGAGTCGTCTGAACTAGGTTTCACACAGGATGTCGATTTAAGTTCAACATAGAGTCTTTACGGAGCCCTGGAGGGTTCATAGAGAGAACAACAAAAAAACGAGGCCACGTGTTATTAATTTGTGCGCACGATATACTTTCTCGTTCGCACAAGATACTTTCTCATGGTTAGACACATCGAACTGCCCGATTATTACGACATATTATTTGTTTTATGAAGATGTCCGGTCGCCTGTGTGTGTGTGTGTTTGTTGGAGTACACATTTTCCCCTTGCTTGACGTGAACTTGAGAATAAATATCTGTATCTCTTGTAACTTTGAGCATAAGTGAGTCGATGGTCGTCTGTGTGTGTGTGTGTGTGTGTGTGTGTGTGTGTGTGTGTGTGTGTTTGTTGGAGTACACATTTTCCCCTTGCTTGACGTGAACTTGAGAATAAATATCTGTATCTCTTGTAACTTTGAGCATAAGTGAGTCGATGGTTGGTTGTGTGTGTGTGTGTGTGTGTGTGTGTGTGTGTGTCAGTATCTGTGGATTCGGTCATGCTGTTGTGTTTTACAGGACAAGGTTCTGCAGGCCGGTCGACACACTGTTGATGGTGGCAGATTGCAAACTGT
Organism: Pogonophryne albipinna; assembly: GCA_028583405.1. NCBI lineage: Eukaryota > Metazoa > Chordata > Actinopteri > Perciformes > Artedidraconidae > Pogonophryne > Pogonophryne albipinna. The sequence continues at coordinate 6,964,873 of CM053252.1, forward strand.
GATTTTAAAGCACCGTGAGGCAAGGTGACTGCGACCTACAGCAGAGCTCCTGTCAGCTGAGCTAAATACAATGCTGTGGGAAAGAGGAACAAGCTGTATGACACAAATAGAAACACCCCAACATACAACCAGTGTCTTTTATGTTATCTGCAAATAAATTAGGGGAATCTTGGAATGCTTCAACATACAAAAAAGTCAGACATTAAAAAGGTCTCCTATTATACTGTTTTTCATCAATATATTACAGGTCTCAGATATATACAGAACCTGTCTCTGATTGGCTGAAACACCAAACAGATCATTGCAGCATTACCCATAATCCCCTCTGTTTCAGCCCTGTTTCCAAAGTGCTGATTCTCTGTCTGTTACTTTAGATGAAAATAAGGAGCCCCTCCCCACGCCCCTCTGAGAGACATTTGGTTACAAAGAACTCAATGGTGCTCTAGGAGGAGATTCAGGTGATAAGGGGGGGGGGTACCTTGGTTGGTGATTGGCTAATGGTTACACAAGACAAAACATCGTTATGACATCATAAAGTAGCCAAAATCTGAACAGCTCATTTTCAGACAGGTTTTTATAGAAATGGATCAAAAAGAGAGAGAATCTTTGTTCCTGAAACTTTCAGAGTCTCTTTCCACAGAGGGGACACATGTTGATGTAGAAGAGACATGGAGAAGAGGGGACACATGTTGATGTAGAAGAGACATGAAGAAGAGGGGACACATGTTGATGTAGAAGAGACATGAAGAAGAGGGGACACATGTTGATGTAGAAGAGACATGGAGAAGAGGGGACACATGTTGATGTAGTAGAGACATGAAGAAGAGGGGACACATGTTGATGTAGAAGAGACATGAAGAAGAGGGGACACATGTTGATGTAGAAGAGACATGGAGAAGAGGGGACACATGTTGATGTAGAAGAGACATGAAGAAGAGGGGACACATGTTGATGTAGAAGAGACGTGAAGAAGTGGATTTTGCATAATAGGTGACCTTTAAAAGAAAGCACGCCGTGAGAGAGCGTTCAAACTTACAAAGCTTGGTCAGTAAAATAGATACAGAGACAACAAAGATTGGCTATGCTTTCAAATCAAAATAAATGGTCACCTAGGAATTTGATCTCATCCTGGTTTCATTTGAGTCGCGCTCTATATATTGACTTTAGATGGAAGTGGATGTTTTTTAATCCTCTTTTTTGTCATTCATGTCCACAGCACTGCACACACAGTGACATGTAGACCCTGTATTTAACCCATCCTAGTATCAGGAGCATTATGGGGCGTGATCCAGGGCATCTCAACACTCAGTCCATTTGGAGGCTTGAAACCAAGACCCTCCAGTTCCCAAACCTAGTTCTGACAGACTGAGCTACTGCCAACAACTTAAGTATGATTTTACTTTAAAACATTTCGTAATATGGACCCTTCTTTCAATCCAACTTTATTTATATAGCACATTTAAAAACAACAGAGTTTACCAAAGTGCTGTACGTTGCTACACTGAACAAAAATATAAACGCAACACTTTTGTTTTTGCTCCCATTTTTCATGAGATGAACTCAAAGATCTAAAACATTTTCTATATACACAAAATAACCATTTCTCTCAAATATTGTTCACAAATCTGAAAAAATGTGTGATAGTGAGCACTTCTCCTTTGCCGAGATAATCCATCCCACCTCACAGGTGTGGCATATCAAGATGCTGATTAGACAGCATGATTATTGCACAGGTGTGCCTTAGGCTGGCCACAATAAAAGGCCACTCTGAAATGTGCAGTTTTGCTTTATTGGGGGGGTCTGGGGGGGTCCGAAAACCAGGCAGTATCTGGTTTGACGGGTAGGGGTAGGGTTAGGGGTAGGGTTAGGGGTAGGGTAATGTTGTGAATCGAGTGGCCCATGGTGGTGGTGGAGTTATGGTATGGACAGGCGTATGTTATGGACGACGAACACAGGCCACTCGATTCACAACATTACCCCTAACCCCTACCCCTACCCCTCACACCAGATACTGACTGGTTTTCGGACCCCCCCAGACCCCCCCAATAAAGCAAAACTGCACGTTTCAGAGTGGCCTTTTATTGTGGCCAGCCTAAGGCACACCTGTGCAATAATCATGCTGTCTAATCAGCATCTTGATATGCCACACCTGTGAGGTGGATGGATTATCTCGGCAAAGGAGAAGTGCTCACTATCACAGATTTTTTCAGATTTGTGAACAATATTTGAGAGAAATGGTTATTTTGTGTATATAGAAAATGTTTTAGATCTTTGAGTTCAACTCATGAAAAATGGGAGCAAAAACAAAAGTGTTGCATTTATATTTTTGTTCAGTGTAAATATATAAAAAGCAACATAAATACATGTAGACAATACCGATGGGATAAAAAACTATTGTAAAAACACAAGACAATAAAACCATACTTATAGCCACAGACTGAACAACTCTTATAAGGCGCGTTCACACCGGAGTACTTTCCCCCGTACTTTTCCCGTTTAGTTCCGTTAGTGCCTGGAATTTTGCGTTCAAACCAAAAAGAGAACTTAGTTTCCGAGAACTTTTACACAGCCCCACCTAGTGTCAGCAGAAAGTATTAAAAATAATGATTACAACAAAATGCAAAAAATAAAATAAAATATATATAAAATATATTTTAAGATCATGTTTAATCATCTGATTCGTCTCATTGCTGTTTTAGTCTGTGTTCTTCTAACTAGTGTCTACAGTGTGTGCCTATTGAGCTGTTTAGATGTGGGACAAAACCCGATCCTGCCCCTCCCTCTCACTGTCACAGTGAACGGTGACTGTAAAAACTACACTGCGCATGCTCAGAGTATTTTCCTATTTAATGTGTGTGGCAAAAAAATAACGACCATAGGGGCATAGAGCTGCCATCCCCACCATACGTCATCTCACATAATTCAGAGCTGATTGGCTGTAAGTACATGTGCCGCGAAAAGTGTGGTGTGTGAAGAGCAGGTGAAGAGGAGGAGAGAGACGCGTCCTAAAACCAGGAAGTAAGCTGCGCATGGCTTCCCTCCACAAAAAAACAATGAGATTTCTCCATAGGATTTTAGAAAATAGCTCAAAATAAGATCTGTGGGAAACGTAGCTGTTAGATAAATGTACGTTTTGTTCAGCCGGATAATATCCACATGTCTACCCTACTTTTATCATTTTCGAATCATAAATCTATCGATTAGATTAGATTTATGATAGACTTTTGAAACTACAAGAACATAAGGAGGACTTTTACAAAAAAGTAAGAGATTTTTGTCCAGAAGGATAGGCAAATGGACTTCATCTTCAACTCAAGGCAAGACAGCAATTCTATTGAAAATGGGATCTTACTAAGAGAGAACAATTCAATATTTAAATGATAAAATTACATTTTTTGAGTTTCCTTCTGTTGAACTGTCTGTTTAAAATTAATTGAAGCATCAGACATAAAAAGCTTTTGAAAATAATATTATATTTTGATTTAGGTCAAAATATAATATTTGTAAACCTGAAGAGTCAGAGCCAGTGCCTCAGCAGCCATGAACCTCACTGCAGAAGCTTATATATAGACATCTAAGTTTTTTGTGCCCCACCACTTTTGTACATATAGAAACGCCACTGTCTACTGAAGCCAGTCCCCAACTCCAGGGACTTCGGGTGGCAGTATACGCCGTGAAGTTGAAAACTTTAAGTGAACGCGACCTGTACTTAGTTCCATGGGGGTACTAAGTGCTGGGCACTAAGTGCTGGGCAATAAGTACGGCAAAGTACTTGGTGTGAAAGCGGCTATTCATGATGTGTTCTTGAAGCCCTATTGTCACTGCACATTGTATACACGATAAAAAAAGACAATCCAGTGAGTTATTGACGAAATAAGAAATGTTGGATTTACCGAGCCATTCACGTTTGGCTCCCATTTCCATGTCACTTGAAAGCTCAAAAAGAACATACTGCCCCCCCCTGCCGTGTTATACACGTACATTCATAATGTCAGCGGAGGGAGGGGGGGCGGCGCTGCGGAACAGCAGAGTGGCAAGTGAGAGGTGCCTGTCTTCGTCCCTTTACAAGCTTCAAAAATGTATTTATGGTGTGATTTTGGAAATAAAAGTTTCATATTCTGAAAGCCAAGACTTTGTTTATTTAAAATCAAACAAAACACTCGAACCACGAAAAAATAGTTTTTTACGCAAATCCACGTTTATTTTGAAATGAGCCGTTGCGACTTCCGACTGATTTCGATAGGACGGGTCACATTTGATTTATATAGCGCTTTTCCTGGTGCTCAAAGCGCTTTACAAGCAAGTAAAGAAGAAAAATAACAGCAAAAGTAAAAAATGCTAAGCTAGGTGGAACATTACCTGTTTAAATAGGTGCTAAACAGACAGAGGGTGAATACAGATGTTTCCAGACAAATGTTATGTATTTTCTGAACAATAAAGGATTTAAACATGTTCTAGTAGTAGAAGCCTAAAATAAGTATTAACTTGAAAATAAGCGTAATGATCTTAGCTTGTTATAGTTTGGATTATATTGACGTTTTAAAGAGGCCCTATTATGCATTGTGGGGGTTTTCCTGTAGTGTGTTGTATGGGTTTCTGTCAGCGACGTGCGGTCAGGGGAGGCAGGTGAGGCAGAGCCTCACTTGTCATTCTCCAATGTAACGGAAAAAAAGAATAATACAAATAATAATAATAATAAAATGTGTCCACTGATCTGTGTTGTAAGTGTGATTTCTGTTTGATTCCAATCGCTTTTTATAGTAAAAATCGGCTAATTTGCCGAGCTCCGCTACAACTACGGGGAGCGATGAGATTGAGAAGTGAGGCAGGGACGAGCTCTGCCTCACAGAAGCCCACAGTAACTTGCTGGAGCACGGGCACTAATTTAGCGCGGGCACTTATTTTGTGAGCGCGCTCAAGCCAGTTACTGTGTGGTGAGGTGAGGCACAGATGAGCTCTGCCTCACCTCAGAATGCGTCACCCCACAGAAACTGTCTGGAAAGCGGGCCCTAAGCGCATGCCTGCACCATCTCACTGTATGTCACCAATGTAATGTTTGTAGATCCCTTTATTACATTTATCCTCGCCATCCATAGTCTCTAAATAACTTATTTCACGTATATATGATATTTAGGCTTGCTGGTCTCATCATACAACGGCAATGAAAAAAGCACCAGGGGAGGCAGCCACAACCTCTGCCGCACTGAAGGGGGCGCACGTGAGCCCACAGGTTCTTGTTGCTACTGTTATTCTACGCAGAGACGTAGACACAAACAACAAACTAGACTTTTGAAACTAGAGGAAGATAAGGAGGACTTTTACAAAAAAGTAATAGAGATTGTTGTCCAGAAGGATAGCATGGACTTCATCTTCAAGTCAAGGTAAGACCACATTTGTAATGAAAATTGGATCTTACTAAGAGAGAACAATCCAATATTTAGATTTTGGATAGGCTATCCTTTTGTTGCACGGTCTGTTTAAAATGAATCGAAGCATCAGACTAAAAAAGCTTTTGAAAATAACAGAATATTTCGATTAAAGGTGGGGTAGGTAAGTTTGAGAAACCGGCACGATATACACTTTTTGTTATATTCCATGGAATGCTCTTAACATCCCGATAGCAATGAATATCTGAAGTGCTTTGACAAAAAATACATAAAAACATTTCATCTGTGGAAGCCGTAGTACTGTAAAAAGCACGACCACTCATTTTAGCCGGCCCGGCTAAAATAACCTGCCTGTCAGCCTTCCATCTGTGCACAAACTTATCTCGTGCCCTCATTGGTCATGTGCGCGTTCGTGTGTGTTGGAGGAGGGGCTGTGTATTTTCAAATTCTAGCGCACTCGAGCTGGTTTCTCCAAAATTACCTACCCCGCCACCTTTAAGGTCAAAATATATAATATTTGTAAATCTGACTCTGAAAGAGTCAGTGCCTCACCAGCCATGAACCTCACCGCACGTCACTGGTTTCTGTGCATGTAATTGGTCTGCAAAGGCTAAAATCCCTTTGTTCCCTATAGGCTAAGGAGCGGGTCATCTCTAAACGCTTGACCAATCACAACAGAGCCGGCCAGCTAACCAATCAGAGCAGACTGGACTCTGGTTTCAGACAGAGGGTGAAAGGAGCTGCTGCAGCACAGGTAGGGTGACCAGATGTCACGCTTTGCGCGGGACTGCACAGCATTTTCACGACTTTTGGTGCGTCCCGCAAATTGAGACCATGTCCCGCATATTTCATTTTGATTGGTTAAAACGCTTTTCTTTCAAATCAGATTCATCCAATGGCTGTTGAGAAAGCAGGGAAGGCTATCATCACGGGGCTGTGTTTGCTGTCAATCAAACTGTAACACACGGCGGGTGCTGGCCAAGTGTTAACCAATGAGAGTAACTCACTCACACACACCCCCGCGGCCCCGCCAAACAACAACAACGAAAGTCAGTCAATAACGCAGGCGACGCAGCAGGTTATGGAAAATGGAGGAAACTGAAACTACAGCTAAGAAGAAAAGAAGATGCACATACAACAAAGACTGGGAAGACACTTGAAGCTAGTGCAGGGCGACTCTCAGAGAGTTTTTTGAAATCTTTGCAAGAGTAATTTTTTAATTTCACATGGCGGTTTATACGACGTCAAAAGACACAGAGAATGCGATTCTCACAAGAAACGTGTCGCTCAAAAAGAGACATCCCACTCTATGGAGACATTCCTACTCAAACCAAAAAATGATGGCCACTCAGACAAGGTAACAGCAGCAGAAATAACCAGTGTTACCATAGTGACCGTGGTAACAAGCTAGCGTCGACCATTTTTCCAGACTCTGGTAAAGAAAATGTCATGTGGTCGTACAAAAGCAGCGTCCATAATAACAGATGTGCTTGCCCCTGCCTCTGTGGAGAGTTGTTTGACAGAGTTAAAGACACCAGTGATTCTAGGTGACAAAATAGCCCACACACTGTGGGGGGGGGGCCTGTTGTTGCTGTGATGGACAAAACTGAATGCTATTTTATTTTATGTATTATTATGTTTTTGTTCCCTCCTGGACAGTTTTGATTTGTATTTATAGTTTTATTTTATCTATTAATTTATGTTGTGCCTACTTGTACAGGTAATACACTAGTTGAATTAAGAAGATGCATTTCTAAACACTTGAAGTGAATAATGCCTGCTGCCTTGGTTAGCCTTAGTTTACTTTTCTTTATTAAGATACTAAATTGTTACTGCATTTTGACTTCACTTTCTGCTCTGTTGTTATATATTTGTTAAGTTGTTGTTTTTCCGGGGGGGGGGGGGGGGGGGGGGGGTGGGTGCTGTTGAGAGGGTGTCCCACATTGTCCCACACAACCATACTCCTTGTCCCACATTTGGTTTGTTGGGATCTGGTCACCCTAAGCACAGGCAGTATGAGAAAAATAAAGAGCTTTTCGAACATTAAAGACTGGAGACATGTCCCAGTAGAGACACTAAGTACAAACATGAAACTGAAATAAGCAAGAAAAGTCCCATTTCCGAGGCAACGCACAAATGCATGAACCCACAAACGTTGTATCACATCTACATCTAGTGAAAAGGAAATACATTCAGCACTGATTCAGAAACAATGACCATCAACACTTTTTCACTTTCAGTCATCATTCTTTCCCATGATTCAAATCAACACCTATTATGATGACACCAACAACAGTGGAACACAACACCCTCCCTATTTATATCACAGTGTCTCCTCACCCCAAATCCCTCCCACCCTCACTCCTTTTTTCAGTGACAGACCTGTCTTCTGGTAAAAGTGCAACACTGATGAAAAAAATGAAAAAATGTCAAAGCTGCCCTGGCATTTTTTCCCCCTCTTGCCATTTTCCTTGCCAAGCTTCTGCTCTGCCTTTTCCATCCAAGCTTCCGGCTCACAGCCCACTACCATCTCTAGTGCCGGCCAGGAAAAGTAGATTACAGAGAAAAAATATCGTAAAGTCTATGGAGAGAAAGCATAGGTTGTCAATTATACATGTGCCACTGTACTGCTACCTCTGCCTCTCCCTCCACCCGCTCTCCTCTTCCCACGCCATCTCACTCTGAGTCTGACATCTGTCTTTTATCACATGCACACTCAAACATACAGCATCCCACATTGTCACAACTGAAGCCAAAATATTCTGACAGGGTGGAAGGATCCAGCCTATCCGATCTGGTATGTTGTTGTCTCGCAGGAGATGGAAGCATGCGTGTCAACATGCAGATGCGGCTATAAATAAACGAGTTGACAGAGACCCGCGGAGAGACATGGAACCGCTGCATGGTTTCGATTCTCATACAAAAAGGCAGTGTCTGGAGGGATTTCCCCTCAGAAGGGTTTCTCCCTTTTAGGTCATTGAGATCACCAAAGTTTGGTTTATCATGAACCACATCGACAGGCCCGGTTCTACGGGGGTGCATAAGGGTGCGTGCATTGCACCCTCAGTTGAGTCGTTATGCACCCTCATTTGAAAAATGAAAAAAAAAAAATTAAAGTGAAATAAATTACATATATAATAACAATAATAGTAGTGAAGAAGAAGAAGAAGAAGAAGAAGAAGAAGAAGAATTTAGTTGAAATAAATTGTAATTGTGGTTGAATAACATTGTCTGCTGCATTTATTTGGTCAATTTAAACGGTAAGTAACGTTATTATGTCAGGTGCGCGTGACCTGTGCCGCTGCACGTTCGTCATCTGCAAGGTGCTTACACAGCAGTCAGTGATGGACATCAGAACATGGTTAAAACAACCAGCCCTTATCGCCAGCAGTAACACTGCATCTACTGCAGGTAATAACAGTTCAGATCATGGGGACATTACGTTACCCGCGGCCACTGTCGTGGACAATAATGTCCTCCCGCCCTACTTGCCGGCTTTGCCCGACTCGCCCACTGAGGCGGAGCAGCCCCAGCCGTCTTCGTTGCCTCAAACACCGCCACCCCTCAGCGGCCCCCAAGTGCCAGAGGACCTCGGCAAAACAGAGCCTGCCCAGGTATATTTAAAAAAGTACCCAACTCGCCTGTACAGTGGGGTAAGACGCTCATTTTGCAGCTCATGGTTTCAAAACAGAGATTGGCTGGAATATTCATGTGACAAAGATGCCATCTTCTGCATGCAGACATTTCGGTTCAAGTACGTCAGATGCCTTCACCACAACTGGCGCCATGCTCTTGTACGTGATAAGGGACTGGGAAGGCATGAATCAAGCAAAGAGCACATGAAGTCAGTGGCTTTGTTGAAGGAGAGGCGTGCAAGAAGTGAGACTGGTACAGAGGTTTCCACTCTTGTAAATGCAGCACAACTGGAGAAAACTAAAAGTAAATCTGTTTACAGTTCTGTTTCATATGGGTGTTGAGATGTATCCACAGATCTCTTCATGTTGCTCTCAAAGTGCACCAGATTGATGCTTTTAACTTCAATATTTAAAAAAAAAAAAATCTTCCCGGGGGAGCATGCCCCCGGACCCCCCTAGAGGGTGTTAGGTCCACTCCCCACTTATAAGAATAGCACTTTACCACTGCACCCTCTCTAATCTCAGATGCACTGAGTCATTTTGTTCTGGAACCGGGCCTGCACATCGTCAAAGGTCAGGTGCTTCACATAACTGCAACCAGGGAATCAAAGTACTTTATTTACGTAGCAATACTACAGTGTAAAAATACTCAGCTTCAAGTAAAAGTCATGCATTCAAAATTGTACTTAACTAAAAGTACAAAAGTATATGCTACTCGTAGAATGGCACAAAAAGCATCATATATTTGTATTTATTGTATAATAATTATTGATGCATTAATGTGTTCATAACTTCAATGTTGAACACAAACGTGAAGTTTATTTGAATGATCTTATATACACTACTGGCTAGCTTAACCTATAATACATATAATAATGTATTAGTGGATGTATTTATAATCTAAAAGTGCCAAGTAGCTAAATCTGTAAAATAAATGTAGTGAAGTAAAATGTACATTTGCCAAAAAGTTTAGTAAGGTACGTTTATTTATATAGCACATTTCAGACGCAGAGGCAAGTCAACGTGCTTTAAACAGAGGGGAACACAATACATAAACATAATGGAATAACAGATTCATAACAACAATGCATTAATGAGATACAAAATAGTTTAAAAACGACATTGTAAATACGGTAAGTGCTAAGTTTGTTCCATTTGTGGGGAGCATAAAACTAAAAGCAGCTTCGGCGTGTTTGGTTCTGAGCCGGGGAACAATGAGTAAGCCCGCCCCCGATGATCTCAGAGCTCTGGGGGGCTCGTAACAGGGCAGCACATATATTGGGGTCCCAAACCATTTAAAGCTTTATAAGTTAACAATATCATTTTAAAATCGATTCTGTAAGCTACTGGTATAGTGCAGAGATCTGAGTACTGGGGTGATGTGTTCTACTCTTTTTGTTTTGGTCAGGACTCTGGCAGTAGAGTAAAAGTAGCAGAATGAGATAATACTTAGGTAAAGTTCAAGTACCTCAACTATTTACTTACAGTACTTGAGTAAAGGTTCTTAGATACTCCCACCGCTGACCACAATAATATAGATCCCCACATCAGAAAGCTTTTCGTTACTGACGGAAAAGCATGTACACATTTTCACTGCATTATACTGTTAGATACCAAACAGGGAAACATGTGTCACAGGGGACGAAATCAGTCACACATTGTAGAAGCAATATGTCAGCTAAATGAACTTATTATACATTTATCATTTTTAATACAGGCTTCAAGCCCAGAAAACCAGACAATATACAACCAGAGATGCAGACAGTAAAACATAAGGGCTGGAAGAAGTACTCAGGTCTAGTAAATAATTGAGTAGAAGTACTCAGATCTTGTACTTGAGTATCAAATCAAGTTTTATTTATATAGCACATTTTTAAACGATTTTTGGTGGAGCCAAAGTGCTGTACATATAATAAAAAATAACCTACAGTAGAGACACTTTACAGCAAATACAACAGCACAGATTGTTCAGAATATCAGTATGAGAAAAACGACACCCTCCATCCTTAGACCCTCACATCGTACAAGGAAACACTTCCGGAGAAAAACCCACAGTAAAAGTAGAAGTACTCAGATCTTGTACTTGAGTAAAAGTAGAAGTACCAGAGTGTAGGAATACTCTGTTACAGTAAAAGTCCTGCATTCAAAATGTTCCTCAAGTGAAAGTAGAAAAGTATTCTCATCAAAATATAGTGAAAGACAGTAAAAGTAGTCGTGGTGCAGATTGGTCCATTCCAGAATAATATATATGATATGTTTTATAATGATTGATCATGAAAGTGTTCTCAAAGCTGGTAAAGGTGCAGCTAGTTTGAATGACTTTGTAGACTGCAGGGTAGCTTGTGGATTTACTCCAGGTGGAACTAAAGTCTGATTTAACACTTGGTTATATTTCACATCATTCATCCAGATCTGTGAAGTAACTAAAGGGATTAAATACATGTAGTGGAGGAAAAATACACCATGTACCTCTGAACTGTAGAGGAGTAGAAGTACAAAGTAAGCATACAATGGAAATACTCAAGTTAAGTGCAGCCTTAAGAACAGTACTTGAGTAAATGTACTTTACATCACTGGCCCACAACACAGACATCACACACTTAACATTAATGCCACTTACTGTTTTCCATGTGTGTGAAGATCTGAGACATCCATTGAAGTTAAATCCAAATGTGAAGCTGGAATTGCCATCCTGCTAACTTTAGGCATGGCAACAGTTTTTCTTCAAGTGTCAAAAGTAATCCAGGGTTTTCTGTGCAGTGCAAACAGGAAGTGACTGCAGCAGAATTCATGGTGTAGTGTTTCAAAAGGTCAAGGGAACGGAGGAAATACAGAAGTGTTCTAGTTTTAACCGAACAGACAGGTGGAAACACGTTTTGTGGACATTCAGACAAAAGCACAATCTCAGGGAAACTGGAGGTGTTTATATTGAGGGAGCTGATTGGCTAAACCAGGTGCAGGTGAGCAGGAAGCTGGAGGTCAGGTGATCGTGGGAGGAGCTGAGTTACCATCAAGGCTCATTGTAACTTGGGCCCTTTCTCATTTCTCTAACTCCCCTCCTCGACTCCCCTCCTCGACTCCTATCCTCGATACTTAGTCCCGCCCACAGGAGATGTGAGCCGAGGAGCCGAGGAGGGGAACCGAGGAGAGAGGAGGGGAAGCAGCAGGCGGTTAGAGAAATGAGAACTCCTCTCCTCTGAGCGGTCATTTTAAAGAGACGTCCGTTAATGATGACAGGAGGCACAGCAGCCCTCTGTCTGATGGACAGATGTGTTCATGACCACTTTGATTCATTCACAGTGCGGAATAATGAGACAATAACAGGCTACAGATGCGGGGACACACACACACACACACACATATATTTATATATTTATATACATATATATACAATTTCAGAATCAAACAGAGCACTCTCATATTAACGTAACACTATCAGAGACTGGATATATCCCCCCCCCCTCTCTGGTCGCTACAATGAGGAAAATAAATGAAGGACCAAAAGTTTTATTTACAAGTATTAAAAGTAAGCAGAGGACACCAAACCAACTGAGACCTGTCTGTCCGCTGCATCTACACACACACTGTACCAAACACACACACGCACCTACAGCTAACAGCCTAACAGCCGTTGTGTATTTTATTATGTGAAGCACTAAATGGTTTTAGAAAAATATGGACTCTTTGTTTGTAGATATCTACTAAACTACAGCAAATAAAGAGAGTAGGCCTGTTATACTGAGTGATATATATTATACACACTGCTCTGCTTTCTGCACGGACATCACAGCTGTTCTCTCTGGAAACATCACGTCGCGATGAGAGCAGTTAATAAAATAATATCCAGGGGATGCATGCAGAGCTGTCATTGGCTGAGATCAGTCCGGCCGTGCGTCACGACTCTTTGAAACATCTCTGTTGCCGGAAATGCATCCACGAAGGAGCCGTGGAGGACCGTGGAGGACCCATCAGTGTATCCTCGGTTAGAGCTCCTCCAGAGAGCCTCCTCGATGCTCGATGCTCGGTCCTCGAAGTGCATTTAGAGAAATGAGATGTCCTTCAACATGGCGCGCTGAAATTCATTTCCGGGTCACTACCGGAGGACCGAGGAGTCGAGGAGTCGAGGAGGGGATTTGATGAAATGAGAAAGGGCCTTGGTGTTGATACAGTGCACAAATACAAACAACAAACAGCAAACTAAAAATAAAATGTTTTTGCTTTGCGACAATGTGCGGGTCCTATTCAAGCAACATAAATAAGTCCAATAATGAGAGCAACAACGTCATGTATTGGAGCGACTTGCAAAAACTTTGAGTTCATTCTTCCATCCGTTGATATGAGGTTTAGCTTCCAAATATGTACACTTGTGAATAAAATGTTTACTCAACAAAATCAAGTTGTTTCACAGAAAGTCCACGTTTTTATCCTTCATAAGTTCTCCAGCTTTAATCAACATCACAGGGTGGAAAGGAACTGAGGGTACCTTTCGTCTCTCACATGTTGAAACATTGGTACATCTCTTGTTATAACGCAACATGTTGGGATACGTTGCAGCGTAATTTATATTGACTTAAAATATTCCTATGTTATCATATGATCATTTAAAGTGTAGCCATCCATTGGAGAGAAATACAAGTTGGAAATAATAATTGTATTATATAAAAAAAAAAATGAATTGATAAATGTCGCTTTCTCAAATTGTCTCCAGTATTTATTGGATTTCTTTATTAGTGACATGGTACTTAAAATAATTATCTAAATAGTCAAAAAGAGCCCTACAATTTAACAAATATATGTGCACCTTATTTCCTAATTGACCACTGCTGTTGTTGTTGTTTTCTTTAAATGATATTTATTTATTCATTAAATTATGTATTCATCCATTTTTTTTTTAAAGACAGAAAAAAGGCAATAAGGACCCTGAGGCGGAAGAGACTGAGGGGGTGTTTCTCAATGTCAAGGAAGGCTGCTCCAGAGCCACTATTTCAAGCATACTACGTCATCGAGTGCCGCCGAAGGACTGTTCCAATGCCCAGCATACTTGGAATTCTACCGAGGCCGGCGTACTTGCTAGCGAGAAATGTTCAGGCTGCACATGTGTAGACTCCGCGGTCTTAAAATCCCCACAATGCTTTGCGCACGGACCAATTTCCAAATCTTTGGCGGAAATTGCGCTCCATTTAAGGCGGGGCCTCGCATACACCTGTTAGCCTGTTCCACCATTCTTTATTTTCCGAGGCTAGGAAGGACTCTTGCCTCGCTTCTGAAGCAAGTGGTCGTTTCTCAATCGCGAGGATGCTGGCTTGGTAGTCGCGTACTTCCAAGTCACTTCCTTCAGAAACGAAACAAGTATGCTTCCAAGCCACGGCTTTGGAAAACGAAGAAGAATGGAACAGGCTAACAAGTGTGCCTCTCTCTCTCTAACGGTTTTAACATAAACTGTACCGAAAATAAATACCTCACGATGTCTATCTAATTATGAACTTGCTTTACTTTCACGGAACACACTTTTGGTGATAACAAACAAATGTAACAAAGTAACATATTTACCAACACATGTTCTACGCCACTGTACTTACATTTAAATGTGTGCTGCGTCAGTTCAGCCATTCTCCGCAAGGGTTTTTGAAATTGGTCCGTGCGCAAAGCATTGTGGGGATTTTAAGGACGCGAAGTCTACCCATGTGCAGCCTCGAAATTTCCCCCAAACCAAGGACGCGGTATGCTGGAGATTGGAACAGTACTTCGGCGGCACTCGATGACGTAGCATCCTTGAAATATTGGCTTGGAAGCCAGTATCCTCGAGATTGAGAAACGGCCAGTGACTCGGAAGACATGAGTCACCAAGCAAGCGTCCTCGACATTGAGAAACACCCAAGCCTCATCCCAATACCCCTCCTCGACTCCTCTCTTCCCCTCCTCCGGGACTTGACCCGGAAATCGATCTAGACAAGCCATGTTGAAGGACGTCCCAATAGTTGAAATGCACACGGAGGAGTCGAGGAGGGGTGAGGGAGGAGGGGTGCGGGAGGAGACGAAAGGGAGGATACACAAGAGCAGACTACGCGGAAGTGTTTTCACTACTCGCGTATAAAAGCCCCGCCCCCACCTTCACAGCTGGCCGGGAAAACCGACAACTGGAAGATGAGTGGAAAAGCGTGCTCACAGCTCCGTGGGAATTATTATGTGCAATTCATTTCTTAAGGTTATACTAACAATTAAGTCATGTTTAATGATCTTGAACGTCACTAAAACATAGCTATTAAGAAAGCTATTTCATAAATGGCTATCTTGATAAATACCAATTATTTGTATAGTTTTGTGTTAAGATATTCAGGATTTAAATTATTTAAAATGCACAGTCCTGAATGTGGGTTTGTGGTGAATGTGGGGATCTACAGTACAGGACACACATGTTCAGAGTAAAGGCTTTCACATTACTATAATTATATTTTTATTTAAATGTAGGCTACATTTTACACCAAAACGGAACACAAAAGCAGGACCAACCATCATACATTGAATTCCTTGACTAACAAGACAAAGATTCATTCATTTAAATAAATAACAAGAAATGGGCCGGTTCTAAGGGGTTGTTCAGTTAAGCCCGATGAGAGGGGATCGTGATCCGTCTCTTAAATCTATGTCAACCACAGAGTAGACCTTATTTCCAGCTATTTTCCAAAACCCTGGAGAAATTGCATTGCTTTTTTGTCGAAGGAACCGGAAGTGGTAAAATGCTAACTTGCTTCCGGGTTTTAGGACTCTATTATTGAGTATTAATAATATTTGTTTGTGCATGTGATGGATAAAGTTTGCATTATGTTGCTCAGGTTTTTAGCTTACCTCATACTGAGTGAACTGTTTTTACAATACATATTATTTTTCAGTTTTTTTATTTGTTTCTCAAAAATACATTAAACACACTTTTTTTCTGTCTTGTTTATGTATTTTATAATTACACCCTAAAGACATGTTTGTTTGTCATTAGCATTCTTATTTATTTGAATCACAAACACCTTAAATCAACTGGGTCTCTTTCTGCTGATACACAAACACATTTTTTTATTAAATAATGCAATTATAGCCCAAATATACCCTTGTTAAATTATGAACCATCCAGATCTCTCAGGTCTTCAGGGACTGGTCAGCTTTCTGTCCCCAGAGTCAGAACTAAACATGGAGAAGCAGCGTTTAGTTATTATGCTCCAAATATCTGGAACAAACTCCCAGAAACCTGCAGGTCCGCTGCAACTCTGACTACTTTTAAATCCAGACTAAAGACTTTTCTTTTTGTCGCTGCTTTTAATTGAACTATTCATATCTTAGACTGCACTGTAACTTTTATTCATGTATTTTTTTCTTTTAATGTTTCTTTTATTTGCTTTTCTTTTTAATGACTGATTTTAAATGCCATTTTCTTAATGTCTTTCGTTTTTTGTAAAGCACTTTGAATTGCCTTGTGTTGAAAAGTGCTATATAAATAAACTTGCCTTGCCTTGCCTTGTTAAAACCAAATGTCTTATTTCCATCATTTATTCCAACTTTTATTTAAGGTGTGTCCTTTTTAATAATACATGGGACTTATATAGCGCTTTCCTGGAAACTTAAAGACACTTTGACAGAGAATTAAAAAAGACAACACAAAACAAACAAACAAAGAAAGAATGGAGGAATACATGCTTCATTGTTTGATAAATAGGGGTATTTGGCTCAAATAGTGTTATTTTATCATTATAACTTCACTCCTACACATTGAGTATAAATACCACATTAAAAATGACAACATTTCCAACAACTCATCTGTCCTTTATTCATTAATTTCTATCAAACCAACTTTATTTTGTCTAGACATATTCCCATTGCACGCACAAGCAAGTGTAATTTATTATGTATATTTGGATTGTATAAGACAGCTCTTATGAGTCATTATGGCATGATATGTTTCTTAAAGGGCACCTATCATGCAAAATGCACTTTTTGATGTCTTTTATACATAAATATGTGTCCCCGGTGCGTCGGGGAACTCACGCAGCGTCAGAAAATAAAACCCTTTCTCTTTTCCTCCGTACCCACATCTTTTAAAAACAGGGGTACAACGAGCGGATACAGATTTGCTGCCGATATGACGTAATTTCGGATGGCGGACCCACAGAAAGTTGCTATCAGAAACAATGCCTGACGTGTTTTGGACGTAATCTCGTCTTTGTTTACATTAGCAAGCCTCGCTAACACTCAGAGCTAACCTGTACTGTAGAGCACGTGTGTTTAAAAAGCAGGAAATAAAAAAAGGAACTCACCTTGTGATAAACCCACAAGAGAAAAAGCATTTGAGCTCCAGACTGTTTCAGAAATAATCCTTGATGTGGTTTAGAACAGGATGGCGTTTTATCACAGCAGAATTTAACTTTATCTCCGGTAGAATTCTGATCAGGCATTAGCTCCGCCTCCTCTTTTTTTTTTCAAGCTAAGGACCCAAAATCCGCGTTTCTCTAACAGCTGGAATAGAGGGATATGAGGGATTTCTAAAATGCATGATCTGTTTGTATTTTGAGAAAAACACATCATAGACATGTTTTTATATTTATATATATATATATATATCTGAGACCTGTAATATATGCCTAAAAAGAGTTAAAGGTAGGGTAGGTAAGAATGGAGAAACCAGCTCGAGTGCGCTAGAATTTGAAAATACACAACCGGAAAAAATCTGCCCCTTCCTTCAGACTTCCTTACAGAGCCCCTCCTCCAACACACACGAACGCGCACATGACCAATGAGGGCACGAGATAAGTTTGTGCACAGATGGAAGGCTGACAGGCAGGTAGTCCATCCAGTTACTTTTTTCTTTGAGCACCTGATAAAGCGCTTGATAATTAAAATGTATTGTTATTATATTCAACTGCTTTACACTCGGAGCAGTCACAACCTCAAACCAGCAACAAAGAGGACTCATATAGTGGCCAAATTCTAAAAAACTGCAGGTCTCTTTCCTACGGAGCCCCCTAGGACATGGAGAAGAAAAATATCTCGCAAAACCCCTTTGCGAGATATCGCAATACTTTTCATTTAGCTCAATGTATTTCCTGGTCAGTTCGGCCGCTACGGGAACACAGAAACCATAACAATGGAGCGGTTCATCGATTTTACTTTGAGCTTGGCCTTAAATATAAAGATATAACATCAGTGCTTGACAATAGGCATGGGTTTCACATAAGTGAAAGACACCTCAAGAGAACACTCAGAGCGAGGGGACATGCACGTTCTTCTGAGATGAGTTATTGACAGATTCTAATTTCGCGGATCAATAACTCATGAACATAACGTTGTAAAAATACAAACAACATGACTTTACAATCATAGCAAGGTAGACAACGAGCTACAGAGTCGTTTTTATCAGAACAGTTCGATACGCGCCGTCATCCGAGCAAAACATCAATAATTGGTCACAATCTGCAGCTGGAGGAGGGAGAGGAGTGCTTAGGGACCGTCTACAAACTGCAACGGGGTTTTGCCAGATCTCGCAATTTTTTTTTTTTTTTTTCAAATAATAATTTTTTTCTTCTCCATGTCCCCTAGCCAGGCTCGAAAATGACATTCCCAGAACAAATGACCATATCTTCGCTTCTAAAAGGGTTAAATTAATAATCTTTTTTCTCAAAGTAATGATAAACCTGTGAGTTGGATGCAGAAGAGTCAGAATCAATACAGATGTTTTTTATTTTAAAGAAAATTCAGATTGAACATGGTAAAAAACTGTAAATTATAGTGTCCGTTCAAAAGATATGTTGTACTTATAGTGAAAACTAACCTTGGATGATGGGTTAGTAGACTAAAAGCTTTAGGAATCCAAAGTACAACATATAATAAGTACCCTGTATCAAGATTGATGCAAAACAGATTTAGCAAAAAAAAACTCTTCTGGGGCCATTTAGGTGGATTTTCCTTATCTCTGGCCCCCCTTGTTCAATTTTGACATATGACATCTCTTCCTGACCGTTAGAGCCAATAGAATCGAAGGAAAATCGTCCCGCACACACTCATGTTAAAAAAAAAGGGGCGTCTCTGCGCATGCAATCTTTCTTCAGAGCGTAGGAATATCCCTGCTCTGATATTTGAAAACGGAATTGCAGTTTTATTGCTTATAGATTATCAGAACATTTCAAAGGGGACACAGCCACATTGGATATTAACCTATGGATTAACTACAGCATCGTTTGTATTGTTTTAATGCCATTGAAGACCAGTTTAGACCAGACAAAGACCTAGGTAAGCCATGTTAGCGTTTTAGGCTACCTAGCGCCACATGTTTTGATGTACGTTTTGTTGATAACGTTGCGAGTTTGTATCTTTCAGTGTTGAGGTGGGCACCGTTAGATTCTGTGTCTTTACGATCATAAACGATGTGTTGGATGTGCAGCTAGGATAAGTAATAAGGGAGCTAGGAGTGATTTTCGGTGCAGTAATAGGTTAGCATTTTTCGCTCGGGGCTAATTCAGAGGCTCACTGTTAGCATTGTGTGTTTTTTTTGAAGAAAAAAATGAAAAAGATCAGTTGAATGAGTTTTTTCCCGTTATATGGATATAAAATATTCATAGTTTATTAAATATTAAGATTCCTTAGACGTTGTTTCCTGCAAATGACGCGATTTCGGCCCCGGAACCGGGTCCGTGGGGCTTAAGAGGCTCGGGGGCTCCGTACTTTCCTTCTCTCTTAATAATTGTTTTCCTTCACAAAAGCTCAGAATAAAGATGAATCTGCTTCACAGCGTTCCTCTGTTTCTCCGAGGAGTCATCTGAAGTCTAGTGATTAACACCGAGCACTGAGAAGACACTTCAACATGTTTCATAACAGCGTGATGATACAGCGAATGTGATAATCACTCTGACACAGATACCGCCACATCTATAGTCAGGAAGTGACATGAAATATAAAAATGTGCATATCTATGACTAACACAACAGCAATATCAAAATGTGTGAGAACATGACGTACGAGAAGTCTCCGTTTAGGCTCCAGGATGCTTTTGAAGGCTGCTTTTGAAGGCTGCTTCTTCTGCACCGAGGCCAATTAACTGAACAGATGCTGCAGACTTCCAAGGATTCAGCATTTTCGTCGTAGATTCGTTATTGTCAGGGTTTTGTAGAGTTTATGCTTCACGGGGAGAGGGTAAAACTGCTGTGCATTTCCAAATATACACTCTTTTAATATAGATCTCTGTTTGTGAAGTATGCAGAATTGAGAAATGTTGCTTATGTATGTCACAGGCCGGGTTCTAC
The DNA here is from genome assembly GCA_028583405.1 of Pogonophryne albipinna. NCBI lineage: Eukaryota > Metazoa > Chordata > Actinopteri > Perciformes > Artedidraconidae > Pogonophryne > Pogonophryne albipinna. Next base: position 6,985,174 of record CM053252.1, read on the forward strand.
TGCAGGTAATAAAAGTTCAGATCATGGGGACATGACGTTACCCGCGGCCACTGTCGTGGACACTAACGTCCTCCCACCCGACTCGCCGGCTTTGCCCCAAACACCACCACCCCTCGGCGGCCCGCAAGTGCCAGAGGACCTCGGCAAAACAGAGCCTGCCCAGGTATATTTAAACAAGTACCCAACTCGCCTGTACAATGGGGTAAGGCACTCATTTTGCATCTCATGGTTTCAAAACAGAGATTGGCTGGAATATTCATGTAAAAAATATGCCATCTTCTGCATGTAGACATTTCGGTCTTAAAGGGGAGTGATTTGTAAAATATCCATAAAGAAAAAGTAAATCTGTTTCCAGTTCTGTTTCATATGGGTGTTGAGAGATGTATCCATAGATCTCTTCATGTTGCTCTCAAAGTGTACCAGATTGATGCTTTTAACTTCAATATTTATATATAACTTTAATATATATATATGCACCCTGAGTCATTTTGTTCTGGAACCGGGCCTGGTATGTCACCTCACATGACAAAGTAAAAGGGGCCATATTTTGCTCAATGTCAGGTTCAAATTAGTATGTAGTTTCTCTACTTTGACATGTCCCATGCTTTAATGTTCAAAAAGCTATTTATTTGTCTTTAGTAAGATCATGAATAATGTTGTAGACAACTCAAATATATCCTATTTGATAATGTTTTCACGTCTTAAAAAATCAAAGATATTTAGTTAACATTTTACAGTGATGATATGCATTATGCTTAAAAAGCTGAGGGTTAGACTAGGTTTCTTTTTCAGAAACAAGTCCTGTTTCTCATTTGAAGCCAGGAAAAGGCTCTGTGACCTTTTGACCTGTGCTGGACTATGGTGATTTGATCTATATGAATGCACCTGCCCATTACCTGAACAAGTTAGATGCCGCCTCTCACAGTGCCCGGAGATTTGTTACTAACTGTAAAGTATTTACTCATCACTGTACCCTGTATGCCAAGGCAGGTCTGCCTTCACTAACTGTACGGAGGCTCAGTCATTGGTACATGTTCATCTATAAAGCCATGTTGGGTAAACTACCTTTTTATATCTGCTCTCTGATCTCTCGATGAATTGAAAGTACGTATTGCCTGAGATCTCATGATGTTGTTTTATTAAATGTGCCAAGTGCTAGGACTGTCTTAGGGAAGAAAGCTTTTAGTTGTGCAGCTCCACTGACTTGGAACAGTCTGCAAACATGTTTAAAACTGAGCACTTTGGTTCCCCTGCATCATTTTAAAACTCGGCTGGGTGACATGCTGTTTGATACTCATGGTACCTGTCACTGTAAATAGAGTTTGTAAACTGTACCCTGTACATTATGTTGTATGTCATCCTTATTGTTGTTCTGTTGTTTTTATGTTACATGTGTAACTAATGTCCTGCAGGTCACCCTTGAAAAAGAGATCTCAAGGGGCTTTCACCTGGTTAAATAAAGGCTACAAACAAACAATTTGACTTTTTATCCAAGAATTTAAGAGCCTGCTTGAATAGCTTTTAACAAATGTAATGTGGTCCTTTGTGTCCTGGATCCTGAGTCATGTGTCCTGGATCCTGCATTCAGAGTCCTGGATCCGGAGTCCTGGATCCTGAGTCCTGGATCCTGAGTCCTTAGTCCTGAATCCTCTATCCTGAGTTCTGGATTTGAGTCCTGGACTTCGAGTCGTGGCTGAACCTGTCTCTGCGGTCCTGCTTGACTCTCATCATACTACTTCCCTGATGGCTCCCACAGGATTGCTGACATCCTCGTGGATTCATCTTCTTATTATAGACACATGCATTTCCTAACATTCGGTCTATATGCTGTAAAATGTATTATCTCTTTGATTTACACGGGGCATCTATTGCACGTCTGTCCGTCCTGGGAGAGGGATCCCTCCTCTGTTGCTCTCCCTGAGGTTTCTCCCATGTTCCCTTTAAACTGTGGGTTTTCTCTGGAAGTTTTTCCTTGTACGATGTGAGGGTCTAAGGACAGAGGGTGTCGTATTGTCATTCTGATATTCTGTATAAACTGTGAAGTCCACTGAGACAAATGTAACATTTGTGATATTGGGCTATATAAATAAACATTGATTGATTGATTGATTGTAGACAACTAAAATATATCCTATTTGATAATGTTTTCACATCTTAAATAATAAAAGATATTTAGTTAACATTTTACATTGACTATATGCGTTTGACTTTTTATCCAATGATTTAAGAGCCTGCTTCAAAGGCTTTAAACTCATTTCAATGTGGTCCTTTGTGTGTGAAAGAATCACTTGATTGGTGTAAAACGTTGAAGCGTCGATAGTCAAATTGTACCTGATCTATCGAACATTTGCCAAATTTCATTTAATTCTGCTCTCACATTTTTTTAACCTGTGATTTGATATTGGGAACAAAGTAAAAATGGCCTTCAAACCGGTCCCACGGGAGACTGGGCTGCTTAATTTAAAGTCTTCCAACATGTCATCATCAGTTCTATTTTCTCAGACTTGTCAAAGCCTCAGAAGACATTTCACAAAATAAAAAAACACACTTGTCATTGTAGGAAGTGCTTTTGTCAGAGTAGTTCTCCCTTGAGTCAAGTTCCTCTTGAAGAAACTGCTGCGGATGTTTACCCTGTGCTGTTATCATGATAAAGAAGAGTGCAGTCGGATCCATTGAAGATATTAAAATAAAATAGTACCGCTATAAATACATAAATGTGAAATTGTTTTCTGCGTCTGAGTGCTGTTATTGTGGCTGATTAGTGGGAGCTCTTAACCATGCACTGGGTGTTTCTCAATCGTGAGTATGCTTGCTTGGTAGGACATGTCTTCCGAGTCACTTCCTTCAGAAGAGAGGCAAGAATCCTTCCTGGCATTCGGAAAACGAAGAGTGGAACAGGCTAGCAAGTGTGCAGGTGTGCGTCATATGAGAGGCCCCGCCTTACATTTTCCGCCACAGATTTGGGGAAATTGGTCCGTGCGCAAAGCATTGTGGGGATTTTAAGGACGCGAAGTGTACCCATGTGCAGCCTCGAAAATTTCCCCCAAACCAAGGACGCGGCCTCGGTGGAATTCCAAGTATGCTGGACATTGGAACGGTCCTGCTGCGCCACTTGATGATGGAGCATCCTTGAAATATTGGCTTGGAAGCCAGCATCCTCGAGATTGAGAAACGGCCACTGTGTGATTGTTAGCAGCAAAGTGGAGAGCAGAGGAGCACACAGATACATCTCTCTATCTCAAATCAATCTGATTGCCTTTTATTCATTTCTCTTTGTTGATGTTTGAAAGCCCAAGTAGGGGGTACGAGAAGTGGATGATGCAGATGATGGAGGCACAGATGAGAAGGGAGAGGGAAAGATTGTGTGTAGTTCATCAGTGGAGCTGGATCTTTTTGTTTACAACAGTGTGTGAGTGCAGGATTCCAGCTGTCAGTTAGTGATTGTTTGTCAGAAATAAAAAAGCTCCTGATCTCTGCCAGTGTGTCGTCTTCACTTTTTTTCCACATCGCTCTCACATCTCGCATCTCGAGCAAATGACACAGCAGTCACAAAAGCGACACAGTACACAGAGTCGCATATTTCAATGATCAGGCTTGAGGAGTTACAGATGACATGTAACAGGATTACGTAATCAGGATACAAAAGAACGTAAATATAGTCCCTTAACAAAGACATAAAGACAGACGTAACCAAATCAAAATGGGGATTACAATGTTACTAAAAAAAAAAAATAGCATATAGTGTTTGTTGTAAAAGGATCAGATGTTATATTTTCTCTGTAAACTGTAATAATAATAATTATGCATTTTATTTATATAGCGCTTTTCACAACTCAAAGACGCTTTACAGTATGAGGGAGGGTAGACAAACAAGGACAGGCAAACAAGTAAGTAGCCTATAGTAAAATAAAAAAATAAAAAGGCAGTCAAGAGGAAGTTGATTGAGAGGGGGGGGGGGCTTATGGGTAGACAGTTGAAACTAGTGTTATAATACTTGAAGTGTGAATCTATTCGCCTCCTGCCTGAATCTGCTTTATCGTTTTCACTTTCTTTGCTTCATATGTTCAGTTTTTAATTCAGTAGGTGACCCTATGATCATACAATAGTGTGTGTGAGCTGAACGGCCCCTACACACGGCGGCGTGCGTTGCCGCTTCAACACTTCTGCCCATTCACTTTGAATGGGGTGACGTCACGCCTCGCCGAACTGCATTGTGGGAGCAAAGCGTAGCTTTTCTCGTGGTGCTCGCTGCAAAAGTAGAAACATTTTCTACTTTTGACGCTTCGACGGAAGCGTCAGCCAATCGAATAATATGCCAGTACAAGCTCTAGCCAATCAAACCGCTGCTTGTGTGTCCAGGGCGGGAGATTCATGTGATTGGTTGTTGGTCTAGCTTCAGACACGCCCACCGGCAAGCGACAACGCACGCCGCCGTGTGTAGGGGCCGTAACGCAACATGTCCTGTCAGCTCAGATTGTATGTCTGCTTTGTTAAACTGTAGAATGTGTTCATGTGTTGTTGTTGGTGTATGCTTCATGGAAGGCAGGTTTTCTTGTTGATATAATCTCAAAGCAGAGGACACATCATAAATATCTTGGTGTCTTCTTTTCTAAGGTCACATTGTCCTTTTGTCTTAAGGCGCATTCACACCAAGTACTTTTCCCACAAAGGTTCCTGAGAACTTAGTTCATGAGAACTCTTAAGTTCTCATGAACAGATCGCGTTCACACCGAAACTAGTCCCTGGGGGAGGATTAGGCAAATGAAGCCGCTGACGTCACTTCTTCTTCTTCTGCTTTGGGTTTACTGGCAGGCCGCAAACCACTTCACGGCGTATACTGCCACCCGGAGTCCCCGGAGTTGGGGACTGGCATCAGTAGAAGCTGCTGGGACTCCCAGCAGCTTCTACTGAAGCCTTCTGAGTAAATCGCCAGAACACCGACACCTCCTCATCTCCACCGCTCCCATGTTTTATTTTGTGTTGCCATAAGTTAGTCTCTCTGTGTTTCTGGGCTAATGCTAATGCTAATAATGCTAATGCGAGGATAATAAAATGGCGGCTTCACAAAACATTTTTGGAGTTTTACGGGGCGTGGTTTGCAATCCGCCCAGCCAATCAGACATAGGAACCTTTTTCTCCCACGAAAGTCCCCTGCTCTCTAGCAGGGACTGAAAAGGGGGTAAAAAAGGTTCTCATGAACTAATTTAGTTCCTGGGGCTTTTTGGTGTGAACGCAACTAAATCGTAGTTCTCAGGAACCTTTGTGGGGAAAGTACTTGGTGTGAACGCGCCTATACATATACTACATTTAGGTAAAAGTGCTTTATTGTAGCATTTGATATTGAGGTTATCTAAAAGTAACTGAAACAAATCAGGTATTACATTTATATTTTCATATTCAGATTAGGTTGACTGATTACATTTGTTTTACAGGTAACCCGTCATTTTAACTAATTTCTTTTTTAAAGTAACCCTCCCAACCCAACGCTTCTGTTTTACTGAACTCATCCCCTGATTTCACAGTAGAAGGAGCAAGATAACTGCTCCAACATGGGGTGAATTGCTCATTATGGTTGGTGCTGAGTGTGTGTGTGTGTGTGTGTGTGTGTGTGTGTGTGTGTGTGTGTGTGTGTGTGTGTGTGTGTGTGTGTGTGTGTGTGTGTGTGTGTGTGTGTGTGTGTGTGTGTGTGTGTGTGTGTGTGTGTGTGTGTGTGTGTGTGTGTGTGTGTCCGTTACAGTTTACTGGATCCATATCCTGTCCTCCCTGCAGCATGTACACAGCGTAACGATCTTCCACTCTGTAGCTGGATCCAGCCTATTTTCTGGCGGTGACACACTCATATGGATGATCTACTGTACCTCGGCCCTCCAGCCACACAACACACACACACACACACACTTGATACATTGGACTACCTCCACAGGCTACAGAGGCCCAATGTGATAAGCATTGATCGCGGTATTCGGCTCATATCACTAAGAAACGCACTCTGGTTCCGTGTCGTTGTTTCCAAACGATCTCCCGGGTTATAACACAAAAGGGTCAGTTCACTACAAACCCACAGAGATAAATCCTCACCGCCACAATTGGCCCGGCGCAGGCATCGTTTGTCCTGGTGCTGCAGCTACGCCTCTATAATACCCTTCATACCATCTGGAATGATTCCAGTTCTTAAAATAGTGTCAGGGACTTGGAAGAATGTAAGAGAAAAGGAAACGAAGGGGAAGACAAGAGAGGATATGAAAGGGAGGAAAAATGACTGTGGTAGTGCTGGTAAAGAGGGTTCCTATTAGGGCAGCGGAGGGAGAAATATTGGCCCGTGTAGCCCCGTACCATTTGTCCTCGTCAGGATCTTAAATAGAATCAGGATCAATTATTCATAGGGTCTATAACTGGCAATAAATGTTAGCCGAGACGGAGCAGCCTCGGCCAGGGAGAGACAGAGAAGTGGGGTTAGAAGCAGTTTTAAAGTTTAAAAGTCTGGACAAAACAGCTGGATAATCAATTATAATTTAAACCCAGAAGTGACATGTAAAAGCCTTTTTTTGCTTGTTCGATGTGCCACTTTAGCCGCGTTGTAATGTGTAAGAACACAAAGCAGCCACGCACCGAGCAGAACAACAACAACATAAAGTCAGCTCAGCATGAATAATACAGAGGGAGCTGAGCACCGCACACATGCCTCCAAACACTTCATAATGAGTTCAGAGGTGTATGGAAACACATTCTCAGCAAGTTTCATGTAAATGTTACCGTACAGCCTCAAAAACTAGTATTCCATTCTTTAACTTAACATTGATATTAGTCTATTTTGTAACAATATGTAGGCCAGCATGGTGAGTTTTCTCAAAACCTAATGATAACTAACTAATTGACTGACTGAATGACTAACTAACTATCTAACTAAATAAATAGATAACATAAAATAACTTATTAACTAACTAACTGATTGACTGACTGACTCACAAATTAATTAACTAACAACTTACTTACTCAATTACTAACTAACTTCGTAACTAACGTATAAACAAACTAATTAACAATCTAAATAACTAATGACCTATCGACTTAACTAAATAACTAATTAAATAAATAACTTTTGAAAATAACTAACTAACCAACTAACTATCGACCTAACTAACTAACTATCGACCTAACTAACTCACTAGCTAACTAACTCACTGGCGAACTAACTAAATAACTTGCTTGCATACTTACTAACTGGCCAACTAGCTAAATAACAAACTAACTTACTAACTATTGCTTACATACTAATGAACTAACTAAACGACTAGCTAAATAACTAACTTGCTTACATACTAACTAAGAAACGTACCAACTAGCTAAATAACTAACGTATTATCTAATTAACTAAATTACTAACTTACTAACTAACTAAATAACTCACCTGGATTACCTTTTTCTACCAATCTTTCACAGACGCATTTTTTTCCAAAACTGTTATAAAATCCATTTGAACTGGTGTACTTCATGGTGTACTTCATGGTGTACTTCATGGTGTACTTCATGGTGTGCTTCATGGTGTACTTCATGGTGTACTTCATGGTGTACTTCATGGTGTGCTTCATATTGTACTTCATGTTGTACTTCATGCCATGGTGTACTTCATGTTGTACATCATGGTGTACTTCCTGGTGTACTTCATGGTGTACTTCATGGTGTACTTCATGGTGTACTTCCTGGTGTACTTCATAGTGTACTTCATGGTGTACTTCATGGTGTACTTCCTCCTCCAGGTGAAGCTGCATTCTTTACTCTCAGAACAGGTGAGATGTGTCTGGTGATGAAATGTACACCTGTGTGTCCTTCACAGATTACCAGTAGAAATACAAGAGTGCAGAGGGTTCATAAGTGGCTTTCGCAGAAAGAATTTGCCGGGGGACCAAGGACACTTAGTGTTACTATAGATACCATTCAACTTTCATCATTATTTGTAGCCTCAACACAGTACAGCTCGTCTGGTAATTGTCTACATTGGCAAAACAGAGAAACTAGAGCTTTGTTAGGGCCCAGAAAACCAGGCCTAAGTATACATGGACATATGTAGCTTTCATACTAGTTCCACCCAAGCCAAAATCAGCAGTTTGTAGCCCAATTTCAACTGTAAGAAAAACCTACATTTCAAATGTAGTACAAGCTGCAGTCTAGACAAGTTATTGCATTGTGGTAACAGACTTTCAGACATGATCTTCAGCATGAGCTTTTACTATTTCTCAGCAAATGACGGCGGGTGAGATCATTCATTAACTTGGAGTTGTGTAAGAAAATGACCCAAATAACCTAATGTTATGTCAGTTCAAAGGCAAATCTCAACATTCTTGTTAGACATAATCTTGATAGTAAGCCTTTACATTACTTGTGACATTAAATAGAAAATAAAGATTGAATGAAACAAAAAAAAACTGCTTTGCGAGAGCCAGACCAGATTCAGCGCTGGAGACATCTGAAGCATTTAGGTTCAGGGAGACAATCAGAGCTTCTAGTAGAACCAACATGTATCCAACTACTGTAGATTAACACTGAAACAAGGAGATACTTACTTGCATAACAAGTGGCGCTTTGTGATTTGGAAGGTCATTCTTTAAAAATAAATACAGAAATAAAATCTACCCATTCAATAAGTCCTACAGAGAATAGACTCTTTATCCTATAATGCCTCCTGAACTTAAAACTGTACTTAAATACTATCAAGTGACCGTTTTCTAATGTCAAGCTATTCAATAGAAAAAGGAATAAAATACAAAGAAACACTTTGAAACAGTCACCTAGCTGGCTCCCTCTGGAGTAGAGATGACGCACGAACTCTGACATGGCCGCTCACACGTTAAACGTTATCTTAAGAAGTCGTAGAAGAAAAAGAAAACTCTCTTCCAAGAAAATGTGTACAGATTTAATTGTTTTTTATTTTATATTTTGACAGCTCATTTGGGATACACATTGTATTTTATTTCAGTTTTTTTTCGGTTATTTTCTCTCTTTTTTTCTTCTTTTCCACATGCTTTATTTCTGCCAAGATACTGTAAATGGATATATGAGAAATACTCTATATATCTAGACAATAGTGGCGTCTTGAGATCCCATGTTTGGCAAGACACAGATATGACAAATAAATAATTAACATATTGAATATACATATAGATAGATTCATTATATGGAAACATATAATAATAGCAATATGTTATACTCAGCAAACAATAAGACATAGCAACTGTGCGACTGCATATAAAAACAACATAATGCATCGTGAAAGTGAATATAACATCTGTAGAAAATACAACAAATAAACTGATAAATCAAAAGAGACATTTATCAGTCAGCTCAAAAGACCTTGACTGTCATTAGAGCGTAGCTCACACCGCTTCTCCTTCTCTATGGCTGCCAACAAGATATATTTGTGTAGTTATCATTAATTATGTTGTGAAAGCCAGGTGGCATTACGGTCCCTCCTAAACGCATTTCCTTTAACTAATCAGAAGTATATAAATGTTTTTTTCCAGGAGACCACGACTTATTTAGTTGGCCGTGCTCTAAACACAAATTCACACAAGTTGCTCTTTCTTCCCCCTTCTTTCCCAATAGCCGCTTTCACACCAAGTACTTAACCGGTACTTGTCCCCGGTACTTGTCCCCCCCGAACTCTTTAGTCCCTCGAACGGTCCTAGTAGATCCCGTTCTCACCGGAATAAATCCCTGAGGGAGGATTAGGCAAATGAAGCCGCTGACGCCACTTCTTCTTCTGAGTTTTACGGGGGCGTGGTTTGCAATTCGCCCCGCCAATCAGATATTGTTAGTGTGGCCGACACACCCACATCCCTCCTCCTCAGGAAAGTACCACCTCTCTAGCAGGGACTATAGAATAGAATGGGAGGGATGAAACCCCTCTTTAATGGTCTCACATGCAGAGCACACAGCACACAGTGAAATGTACCAGGTACCAGAGAGGTTTCTCAATACTCAAATGTCCACTCCTCGACTCCTATCCTCGACTCCCCTCCTCGAGACTTGGTGCCGCCCACAGGAGATGCGAGCGGAGGACTGAGGAGGGGAACCGAGGAGAGAGGAGGGGAACCGAGGAGAGAGGAATGGAAGCAGCAGGCGGTTAGAGAAATGAGAACTCCTCTCCTCTGAGCGGTCATTTTAAAGAGACGTCCATTAATGATGACAGGAGGCACAGCAGCACTCTGTCTGATGGACAGATGTGTTCATGACCACTTTGATTCATTCACAGTGCGGAATAATGAGACAATAACAGGCTACAGATGCGGGGACACACACATATATTTATATAAATATATACAATTTCAGAATCAAACAAGTATGAGAGCACTCTCATAATAACGTAACACAATCAGAGACTGGATATATCCCCCCCCCCTCCCCCCTCTCTCTGGTCGCTGAAATGGGGAATTGAAATTACGGGCCAAAAGTTGTATTTGCAAGTATTAAAAGTAAGCAGAGGACACCAAACCAACTGAGACCCGTCTGTCCGCTGCATCTGCTCACTGTACAACACACACCTACACACTGTACCACACACACCTACACACTGTACCACACACACCTACTGCTCCTAAAGCATAATCAGGCTACAGCCGTTGTGTATTTTATTATGTGAAGCACTAAATGGTCTTAGGAAAATATCGACTCTTTGTCTGTAGATATCTAGCATACAAATACAGAAAGTAATGTAGGCTTGTTATACTGAGTGATATATATATATATTTTACACACTGCTCTCTGCACGGACCTCACAGCTGTTCTCACTGTAAACATCGTGTTGCGATGAAAGCAGTTTCTAAAATAATATCCAGAGGATGCATGCAGAGCTGTCATTGGCTGAGATAAGTCCTGCCGTGCGTCACGCCTCCACCGTTCCCGGAAATGCATCCGTGGAGGAGCCGTGGAGGACCCATCAGTGTATCCTCGGTTAAAGCTCCTCCAGAGAGCCTCCTCGACGCTCGACGCTCGGTCCTCGAAGTGCATTTAGGCCCCGTCTCAGGTCGACTATTTTCATTTTCTCGCTCCTCGGTCCTCGGTCTCACCAGAAGTTGATTTGTCTGCGCCATCTTGAGTAGCGTCCCATGGCTCTTATTTCTGCCGGAGGACCGAGGATCGATGAGCGAGGAGCGATAATGGAGGAGCGATAACCGAGGAACCACCAGACCATCCTCCGATGAAATCCTCAGACACTCGCCCCGCCCCCTTACTGTGTATCGCTCACTGATTGGACGAGGCAGTGCATGCACTGATCTGATGCTTCTTGACATGAGAGCAGTTTCCCAGCGGAGTGAAGAAAATACATGAACCTCACGGGAGTCACTCCTCAGTTTATACTGTGTTTTGTTTCAATTCAAGTATCATTTAGTTACAAATATGTGATATATCTGAACAACAAAGTGGTCAAAAATCATTTTATTCATTTATTGGAAACATTTTCATGATCGCTTTTTTCGTTTTACATTTTCATTTATTGTCATTTCCATTCAGTCAGTCATTAAATGCTATTAAAATGTTAATGTGCTACATATCCACACAAACAAACAAAGTGTGCAATCCAATGAATGTTAATCTAACTGGGTTTTGGTAGATAACATATCTCTTTTTCTTCTCTCAATTATTTTATTTCTATTGTGCACTCTAATCAATATTAATCAAACTATTGTTCGTTTATACATTTTAAGAATGGCGTTTATCTTTTTTGAGAATGAGTTCTTATTTGATTTTATTTATTGGGGTCTACAACAGATGATACAAATGTTTGTGTCAGTAAATGTGAGTCGGGGGTGTTTGTGAAAATAAAGGGGACAGAGCTGCTGTCAGACGATCAGCTGTGCAGCGTCATCACAAACGGACGTCGCTTCACGTGACGCTCCGGAGGAAAGGACGTCCCATTGCTCTTAAAACTCATTTCCCTGCTTCTCATGGTTTCCTTGCATCTCTCCATGCTTCCCTGGTGGGAGGGACTAGACACAGGGAAACGACGCAAGTGAGGGACGCAAGGAATTCATTTAACCGACCTGAGACGGGGCCTTAGAGAAATGAGATGTCCTTCAAAATGGCGCGCTGAAATTCATTTCCGGGTCACTACCGGAGGACCGAGGAGTCGAGGGCCCCGTCTCAGGTCGGTTAAATTAAATCCTTGCTTCCCTCACTTGCGTCGTTTCCCTGTGTCTAGTCCCTCCCACCAGGGAAGCATGGAGAGATGCAAGGAAACCATGAGAAGCAGGGAAATGAGTTTTAAGAGCAATGGGACGTCCTTTCCTCCGGAGCGTCACGTGAAGCGACGTCCGTTTGTGATGACGCTGCACAGCTGTTCGTCTGACAGCAGCTCTGTCCCCTTTATTTTCACAAACACCCCCGCCTCACATTTACTGACACAAACATTTGTATCATCTGTTGTAGACCCCAATAAATAAAATCAAATAAGAACTCATTCTCAAAAAAGATAAACGCCATTCTTAAAATGTATAAACGAACAATAGTTTGATTAATATTGATTAGAGTGCACAATAGAAATAAAATAATTGAGAGAAGAAAAAGAGATATGTTATCTATCAAAACCCAGTTAGATTAACATTCATTGGATTGCACACTTTGTTTGTTTGTGTGGATATGTAGCACATTAACATTTTAATAGCACTTAATGACTGACTGAATGGAAATGACAATACATGAAAATATAAAACGAAAAAAGCGATCATGAAATTTTTTCCAATAAATGAATAAAATGATTTTTGACCACTTTGTTGTTCAGATATATCACATATTTGTCACTAAATGATACATGAATTGAAACAAAACACAGTTTAAACTGAGGAGTGACTCTCGTGAGTTTCATGTATTTTCTTCACTCCGCTGGGGTACTGCTCTCATGTCAAGAAGCATGAGATCAGTGCATGCACTGCATCGTCCAATCAGTGAGCGATACAAAGTAAGGGGGCGGGGCGAGTGTCTGAGGATTTCATCGGAGGATGGTCTGGTGGTTCCTCGGTTATCGCTCCTCCATTATCGCTCCTCGCTCCTCGATCCTCGGTCCTCCGGCAGAAATAAGAGCCATGGGACGCTACTCAAGATGGCGCAGACAAATCAACTTCCGGTGAGACCGAGGACCGAGGAGCGAGGAAATGAAAATAGTCGACCTGAGACAGGGCCAAAGACAAGAGAGAGGGACTAAAGGGCGACAGTATGTCACCCAGTTTTTCACAAGAAAAGGTGGGTGTGGTCCATGAGTGGTGGAAATTAGTCTGTTAGCTAATGTTTTTTTGTTTACTAAGCTGACATTAAGTACTGTTAATATCTTTACAGAAAATTCAGAGGTCTTCAATTTCACTGCTCTTTTAGCAGATATTTAAAGGTATGATAGGTAATTCACTTCTGAAGCACTTTTTGTTATATTCCATGGAATGCTCTTAACATCCCGATAGCAATGAATATATTAAATGCTTTGACATACAAAAATGTCATCTGTGGAAGCCGTGGCGCTGTAAAAGGCACGACCAATCATCTGAGCTGGCCCGGCTAAAATAACTGGATGGCCTACCTGCCTGTCAGCCTTCCATCTGTGCACAAACTTATCTCGTGCCCTCATTGGTCATGTGCGCGTTTGTGTGTGTTGGAGGAGGGGCTCTGTAAGGAACTCTGAAGGAAGGGGCAGATTTTTTTCGGTTGTGTATTTTCAAATTCTACCGCACTCGAGCTGGTTTCTCCATTCTTACCTACCTACCTTTAATAAATGCAAGCACATTTTTAGCGCCTATTCATACTAAATCAGTTGTCCCTCCCCCTGGTGCCAGGACCAACAGATCCATCTTTAGGCTCAGCAGCCCTGTCCCCCCATAAGGCTGAACCTGAACCAGCTTTTCTCCCAACTGAAGGAGGTGAGCAGCATTGTGTTGAATGACATGCCACTTAACATATCTGAAGGGAGACTGGAATACAATATATAACAAAAAGCTAACATCTAATTTAAATTATACATTTCAAACACAGTATTTTCCCACATAGCCAATGATCTATATAAAACAAAAAACTGCTTTTAGTCTATTTAGGATGATGGACAGTTTGAAGCATTGAGTGATCAGTCTGTAAACAAAATGTTAATCACAGACATTTTGGTTATGATATTAATACTAATGTTATTATATTAAAGCAGGGGTGGGGAACCTCCGGCCCCCGGTCCATATACGGACCGCTAGACCATTTGGTACGGCCCTCGAGGTAATTTATAAACAAAGAGGCCTGTGCCTGGAGGTGGGGCCCAATGTGATATATTTTCATGGGGCCCAAAATCCCTGGCGGCGCCCCTGTCAGCAGCATGGGTGAAACCACCAATGAGCGCTCAGCTCGAGTTACCAGCGAGTTGTTTCCCATCAAGCATTTCGCTTCCGCAGCCCGTGGAGAGGAACTGCGCCGCCTCGCTGCGCCTCGCTCTCAAGGCTGCGAGCGTCTTTGTCCCGCGAGATTTCAACGTCTCATGTAGGCGAGCCTCCAGAGCAAGGCCCCGTCTCAGGTCGGTTAAATTAAATCCTTGCTTCCCTCACTTGCGTCATTTCCCTGCGTCTAGTCCCTCCCACCAGGGAAGCATGGAGAGACGCAAGGAAACCACGAGAAGCAGGGAAATGAGTTTTAAGAGCAATGGGACGTCCTTTCCTCCGGAGCGTCACGTGAAGCGACGTCCGTTTGTGATGACGCTGCACAGCTGATCGTCTGACAGCAGCTCTGTCCCCGTTATTTTCACAAACACCCCCGCCTCCAACATTTACTGACACAAACATTTGTATCATCTGTTGTAGACCCCAATAAATAAAATCAAATAAGAACTCATTCTCAAAAAAGATAAACGCCATTCTTAAAATGTATAAACGAACAATAGTTTGATTAATATTGATTAGAGTGCACAATAGAAATAAAATAATTGAGAGAAGAAAAAGAGATATGTTATCTATCAAAACCCAGTTAGATTAACATTCATTGGATTGCACACTTTGTTTGTTTGTGTGGATATGTAGCACATTAACATTTTTAATAGCACTTAATGACTGACTGAATGGAAATGACAATAAATGAAAATGTAAAACGAAAAAAGCGATCATGAAAATGTTTCCAATAAATGAATAAAATGATTTTTGACCACTTTGTTGTTCAGATATATCACATATTTGTAACTAAATGATACTTGAATTGAAACAAAACACAGTTTAAACTGAGGAGTGACTCTCGTGAGGTTCATGTATTTTCTTCACTCCGCTGGGAAACTGCTCTCATGTCAAGAAGCATGAGATCAGTGCATGCACTGCCTCGTCCAATCAGTGAGCGATACACAGTAAGGGGGCGGGGCGAGTGTCTGAGGATTTCATCGGAGGATGGTCTGGTGGTTCCTCGGTTATCGTTCCTCGATCCTCGGTCCTCCGGCAGAAATAAGAGCCATGGGACGGTACTCAAGATGGCTCAGACAAATCAACTTCCGGTGAGACCGAGGACCGAGGAGCGAGGAAATGAAAATTGTCGACCTGAGACGGGTCCGAGGAGGGGAAATTTGAGTATTGAGAAACCTCTCAGGAGTCTAGTGCTAGGAGCAGTGGGCAGCTAGTGGGCAGCTAGTGTACAGCGCCCGGGGAACAATGGGAGTGGGGGGGGAAGGGGGGTGTCCGGTGCCTTGCTCAAGGGCACCACGGCAGGGCAGGAGGTGAACTGGGACCTCTCCAAGTAGCAGTCCACACTCCATATTTAGGTCTGTTCGGGGACTTGAACCGGCGACCTTACGGCTCACAGTCCAAGCCCCTACTGCCACTGCCGGATCTGGGGGGGAAAAGGTTCTCGCGAACTAGTGACTAGTTCCAGATCCTTTTTGGTGTGAAACCAAATCTCCGGCCCCTATCGGCCTAGTTCGGGGGGGAAAGTACTCCAGGTGTGAAAGCGCCTATTGATACATGTGTCACTTTGAATGGGACTCTGGGACTTCATAATTAAAATGTTGCCATCCAATAAATGTCAAAGAATGAAATCTTGATTATTAAATTTTGGGAGACGAATGAGAACATATAGTTGTGCCAAAGCTAAATGGACGTGTCTTTAATTAATGATGTGTGTTTACAATGCCTGCTTTTAAATCTGATTGATTTTCCATTAAACAAGACGTAAAATAGAAATCAAGCCAACTGTTTTTAAGAACTGAATCTGGGTTTACTTCCTGGGAGTCAAGCCGTTAAAGAGGCGCTAGTGTGCTTTTGGGGGTTTTCCCTTCCCTGTAGTGTGTTATATTGGTTTTAGTGCATGTAAATGGTCTGTCAAGGCTAAAATCCGCCTGCCTGAAACGCCTCCATTGGCTAGCGCTCCAACACATTGTACTTGATTTTCAGGCGTAATTCAGGATTATTTTGTCTGTTTGATGTGTTCTTTGTCGCCTTCTGCTTTTATCAAGACAACAACTTTTACACCCAAGCCAAATTACAAAACTCTTGTGAGATGTATTTACTTCATCCCAAGGTCAGAGTTTGGCAGTTGCACGTCTACATGAAGGACACACCATTAGTATGTTTTGTATGGATGTGCGTGTTATTTTTTAAATATATTTTTTAATGAATGACCTTCCAGTTCAAAATCCTCCACTTAAGCTCGAAATGAGTAAACTGTCTTTTTGAAGTTTTCCCTTCATGTTAATGGTCTACAAGAGCTAAAAATCCCATCATTCTCTCCAGACTAAGGGGCGAGAGACATCTCTAAGCGGTTGACCAATCACAAGAGAGCCGGCCAGCTAACCAATCAGAGCAGACTGGGCTCTGGTTTCAGACAGAGGGTGAAAAGAGGTGCTGCAGCACAAGCAGTATGGGAAAAATAAAGAGTTTTTTGAACATTAAAGCATGGAGACATGTCACAGTAGAGACACTAGATATTAATATGATCCTGAAAATGAGCATAATAGGGCCCCTTTAAACACACTTTCTTTAACCTAAGCACAAGCTGTATGTAAGTAGCAGCTCATTTAAATAATGCACTGTATCACTCAAGCTGAAATGTGAGTATGGAGCAGTGATGACAGAATAGTAGTTTGAAATCTCTACTCAAAAACTCCATCAAAATGTCCCTCGTATACCCATCCTGAGCCCGAGGCGTGAGTTATCACAGAGACAGTTCTGCTGATAATTGACTGAAGGAATGCCAGGCACTCGCTGATGAACACGCAGACACTCCACTGTGCATCTCCAAATGGCTTTATCAAGCTAATGGCGGTGTGGGATGAGCTCACATAAGGCGGGGAGGTAATGTCGCCTCCAGCTCAGCTCATTTTCTCCAAACGAAAGAGATAATCTGGACCCCCCGAAGGCTTCCGAGATTGGAAGCTTCACCATCGGAAAGGCCAAATAACTAAGAGAAATTAGACGTGAACCTGGGCCGAAGTTCTCTCTCATTCCTCTCCCACGCCTCGCATCACAAGCCTACAGTGAGGAAGGAACAACCCACCATTAAGCTTTCTTTTGTTCTGCCTTTTACTTCTGTCTCTTGCTTTCTTTTTAAATATGGCTTTCAAATGTATATTTATTCATTCATTTTTGTTATTATTATTATATTTATATTGTATTTATTTTGTATTTTTATTCTTGTTTTTTCAGTCCTGTGTTTATTGACTGCTTTTATCAATCACAAAGTGTGTTTCTTGGTTTTTATTACATTTGAAAAGATAGGTAGTATTTTATTTTAGACATTATCATTATTCATTTTTAAATGTGTTAATCTTTATATAAAAAAAAAATTAAAATGTTCAAACTTCAAATGTATTTATTTTTAAATGTTATAATTATTATAATTTTTTGTGAAGCACTTTGTGTTACCTTTAGTGTATGAAAAGTGTTGCATGAATAAAGTTATCATTATCTTGTTTCCCAGCCCTCCTTCCTCAGTGTTTGTCAGAGGGCT
This sequence comes from Pogonophryne albipinna, assembly GCA_028583405.1. Taxonomy (NCBI): domain Eukaryota; kingdom Metazoa; phylum Chordata; class Actinopteri; order Perciformes; family Artedidraconidae; genus Pogonophryne; species Pogonophryne albipinna. The sequence goes on from CM053252.1 coordinate 7,003,108, forward strand.
CAGGCAGAGATGCAGAATTGTTTGTGACAACTGGAGCGGTTTCCATCTCTACCAGATGGACTGGCAGCCGACTGCCTCAGCAGAACAGGCTCCAGTCCCACAGCTCCTCTCCACGCCTCGCCAAAACCTGCACAACCAGTGTGCTCGAAAAGGGTTTGACAGCAGGAACAAAGACAGAACGATACCAATGTTTTATTAAGTATTTGTTGGAAATCCTGTGGAAACACATCAAATTACATTTCTGGTTGTCTCCATGCTGAGATAACCCTGATGAATACATGTGATAATGATGTGCAACATAACAGCAGGAGATCGAGACGATTAATAGACTGTGGCTGTGGGGTAGAGTGGTCGAAGTTGAGGGTTCGATCCCCAGTCCCTGCAGTCAACATGTCGAGGTATCCTTGGGCAAAAAGTTGCTCCCAGTGGCCAAATGTGTGAATGGTCGTTTCGTGGAGCAGATGGCCGAACCTGGGGGAACTTGTATAAAAGCACTTTAAAGGGGACCATTTCTGCTCGTTTTTAGGTTCATATCAGTATGCAGTGTTTCTACTTTAAAGAGTCCTCTCCTGCTGATGTTCAGGTGTATATCAGTATGTAGTGTCTCTACTTTAAAGAGTCCTCTCCTGCTGATGTTCAGGTGTATATCAGTATGTAGTGTCTCTACTTTAAAGAGTCCTCTCCTGCTGATGTTCAGGTGTATATCAGTATGTAGTGTCTCTACTTTAAAGAGTCCTCTCCTGCTGATGTTCAGGTGTATATCAGTATGTGTCTCTACTTTAAAGAGTCCTCTCCTGCTGATGTTCAGGTGTATATCAGTATGTAGTGTCTCTACTTTAAAGAGTCCTCTCCTGCTGATGTTCAGGTGTATATCAATATGTAGTGTCTCTACTTTAAAGAGTCCTCTCCTGCTGATGTTCAGGTGTCTGCCTGTGCTGCAGCACCTCTTTTCACCCTCTGTCTGAAACCAGAGTCCAGTCTGCTCTGATTGGTTAGCTGACCGGCTCGGTTTTGATTGGTCAACAGCATAGAAATGTCCCGCCCTTTAGTCCGGAGAGAATCTGGGGCTCTTAGCTCTTGTAGACCATTAACATGAAGGGAAAACTTCAAAAAGCATAGTACAGTTTAGACGTGCCACTGCCAAACTCTGACCTTGAAATTAAGTAAATAAATCTCACAAGAGTTTCAAAGTTGTTGTCTTGATTAAAGCAGAGAAAACATCAAACAGACTGACAAAATAATCCTGAATTACGTCTGAACATCTGTGTGGAGCAATGAGGAGGCTGTGTTTCCAAAACAACGTCTCTATAAAAATCCTGTACGCATTGGAAGATATAAAGATACACAGAGTAAACAAATAATTAGACTAAATAAGACCTCATTCTGTTCTGTATTGTTTGCCTCGTGCCTCTGATTTATAAGAAAAACAGAATGATCAAGCACAGCCATGCGTAACACTAACACAAAAACCCAGGAGTGAGTACAGGGCAAAGTAATCTGTTTCCTCCATCTCCTGTATTTGATGTGCCCGGCCCACACTGCAGAATACGAATCTGGACACCCTCTTCCCCAGCTGATCCCCCAGGACCAGCAGCCCTTTCCAGCTCCACACAGGAAGCCCCATGCATTATGCAACACCATCAAGCCCTATTTTGGAGCAGAGAAGCAAAAAGAAATTGAGAGAAACACAGAGCGTTCCTCAATCAGTCCCACAGTCTCATATTTCTGCGGGAAAACGAGGTCTCGTTCCAACCGTACAGAATTACCAAGAGGAAAACATGAAATATTTAGCATTGTCATCCCCTCCTTCCCCCTCTCTGCTCAACTTTCCTCAGGGATGAGAGTTAGATTGTACAGTATGTTTTCTTGCTATGATTATCTGGATGCAAGTATCAAAGTCAAAAGCCAAGTCAAAGTCAGCTTTATTGTCAATAATTCTACATGTGTTATACATACAGAACATTTGAGATATCGTTTGAAATATCGTTTCTCGCAGTCAAGTGAAGTTAAATGTATTTATGAAGTGTTTTTCCCACACATGACAAAGCATTAAAACATCATACGAATCGTAAAAGATTAAATGGCCACACAAGCCACGTGTTAAAGGGGACCTATCATGCAAAATGCACTTTGCACCGGTGTGTCGGGGAACTCACGCAGCGTCAGGAAATAAAACCCTCTCTCTTTTCCTCCGTACCCAAATCTTTTAAAAACGGGTGTACAACGAGCGGACACAGATTTGCTTTAAAAAGCAGGAAATAAAGAAAGGAACTCACCTTGTGATAAACCCGCAAGAGAAAAAGCATTTGAGCTCCATACTGTTTCAGAAATAATCCTTGATGTGGTTTAGAACAGGATGGCGTTTTATCACAGCAGGATTTAACTTTATCTCCGGTAGAATTCTGATCAGGCATTTACGACGGAGTATTAGGGCCACACTTAGAAAAAACAGAGAGATTTCGAGAATAAAGTCGTAATAATACGAGAATAAAGTCGTAATGTTACGAGAATAAAGTAATAATTACGAGATTAAAGTCGTAGTTTCATAAGTGACTTGAGAAGCAGACTTGGAGGAGATTGTCTCCTTTCTGCAGGAGGAAATGGCTGGTTCTGGCCGAATACATTACATTACATTGCATTTAGCTGGCCCTTTTATCCAAAGCGACTTACAATAAGTGCGTTCGACCAAGAAGATACAAACTTGAAGAAAACAGAATCATATAAGTACATCAGGTTTCATAGAGCTAAAACATTTCAAGTGCTACTCAACTGGCTTTAGGTAAGCCAGTCCTTTATTAGTATATAAGTGCTTTGTTAGTAATTCTATCGCTCGAAGTAGAGTCGAAAGAGATGAGTTTTCAGTCTGCGCCGGAAGATGTGTAAGCTTTCTGCTGTCCTGATTTCAATGGGGAGCTCATTCCGATTCCACTACAAGCCTATCGTTCGACTCCTTCTGGATCCAAAGCCTTGATTACAAGTCTCATCGTTTCTTGTGAAACAACAAATCCCCTTTGAACAGCTCGTAGATGTAACCAACGATAGCCTTGTAGTCGGCCAGAACCAGCCATTTCCTCCGGCAGAAAGGAGACAATCTCCTCCAAGTCCGTTTGGTTCTTTCTCCGAAATAATAGACACAACCTTTTCAAAGTTCTAATACTTATGATAATCTGATGAATTTGAATTTCGTTACTTGAGAAACCTAAACTAAAGTACTGCTTCACAAGATGCTCCACATTCCTCATTTTATTGCAGGACGCTGCTGTTGTCCGCTTCTCAAGTCACTTATGAAACTAAGACTTTAATCTCGTAATATTACGACTTTATTCTCGTAATATTACGAATTTATTCTCGTAACTATGACTTTATTCTCGTATTATTACGACTTTATTCTCAAAATCTCTTTGTTTTTTTTTTCTAAGTGTGGCCCTAATACTCCGTCGTAGGCATTAGCTCCGCCTCCTCTTTTTAGCTAAGGACCCAAAACCCGTTTCTCTAACAGGGCTGCAAAAGAGAGGTATGAGCAGTATGAGGCATGGCTACAATGGGTGAACTGTTTGGTATTTTAAGCAAAAAACTTCACAGACATGTTTTGTATAGGTATGGCCCTACAATATATTTTTCCAATATAGGTCCAGTTTAAGAAGTGCTAAAAACACAATACATTGTGAAAAACACAATAAAAACATGTTACCCAAACGCCTGCCCAACAGGAATGTCTTCAGATGACATTTAAAAGAGTCTACAGAGTCTCTTTACAGCTATGTTTTCTTGCTATGATTATCTGGATGAGACCTTTTTGGAGGGTAAGGAGGCACCACACAGTAGAGGTCAGGATTGCAAGATTTCGCCTCAGGGGACGGGATGTCACACGCAGAGGTGGAACATGGGATTTGATTTATCCTCCGGGAAAGTGGGGAGGAGAGTGGGCTTGAAGCGGGAGAGTGATGAGGGTCAGGCACGGCACGGCATTAAGCATGCATAGACGGACAAGCAACCACAGGAAAGCACCTAAGGTACATGCATACATTCATGGACAGGTTACAAATGCACAGGACAAGCTTTTTTTCTTTTTTCTTTTTCAAGACCAGGCAGCACACACCTACTGTACAGCGTGACTTTGACACAGAACATGTCCCCACAGGTACCTCGCCCTGACAATGTGTCTGAGGCAACTGAAGAGGCAGCATCTCTTGACATCAAGGCTGACCCATACGGACTTATTATGTACTGTTCTGCTCTCAAAAGGACTGCACGCAATTTGTGAGTGCATAGAAGCAAATGGATTGGCACTTATGTAGCTTTTTCCTCTGCTGTCTGAAAGGTTTTTGAGTGGGGAGATGCAGTTTCCTGAGTGTGTATCTGTGGGGATGTCATGATAACTGGTACAGATGTTCTGAAATGTTAAGGTATCATTACTAATTGTGCAAGAGAACAGCAGGTTTCAGGACTTAAAATGTCCCCTAGTCCCGGGGGGCGGGGGGGGAGAGAAACTTTTGTGGGATCCATTAATTTAACTATCAATGCATTTTCCCTCTGATAATGCTACATTGTGAACTACAAATCTGTGTTGGAATCATGAATGTAATAAAAAAAATATATATTAAACTACAGCCCCATTCATTCCTCCTATGAGGTGCCACAGTGGCGCTAGAAAATAGCTCGACTAGAACAAAAGTACCCAAATCCTTCTTGGATTCTCCGGCGTTGCAATTTCCTTAAACCCCGCCTCCCTTAATTAAGCCCCACCCCCATGACTTAAACCTACATGTCACTTCAGGTTCCTGCTCACTGAATGGAGCAGCGAAAATAACCCTGGATATAGCTTTTAGCACATTTTACAAATTGTAGGATCTTACAATTGCTCAGACTGTGAAGAAGTTTTACCTCCCAAAAAATATTTTAGCAAATTTAAAGATGTCACTTTCCCAGTGTAATTTAATGGGGAAAAGTATTTTTGGGCGCATCGACATCACTAGACTGTAACAAGATGTGTAGTACCCCCAATTGGCCACTACAAAATGTGCTTCAATGCCCAAGGGACTTGGGAAGTAGTTCAAATCGGCAGTTAGCTGTTAGCTGCTAACAGTCTGTGAACAGAGGTTTCATAGAGTTTTTATTATGATGCTTCAAGCTGTATTCTGTAAAAAATGCTATTGGACGAAGGTCAATGTTTGTGTCATCGTGATCTACTTAAATAAAGTATTGTGAAAATGTAGTTTTATCAAGAAACTTGGATAAATACAGCTCAGGTGTTTAAAGGCATGTCAAGTAGGTATTATACAGAATTCCAACGATAAGCGTGTGTATTGTTTGGTATTTGTTTGTGTCTTTGTGTATGTGTAGGCATTCGTTCCTTATGCAGTGTTCTTTAACATGGTGTACTTTTTTTGATCTTGTTCTGACGCATGTAGCATCACAGCTGTGCTTCTTTTTCTTTCAGAAAGGCTTCCATGAGGAGGATAAAAGTAAAAGTCATTCAATTGTGTGTGAACATTGGGACACTCTCAATTCTCTCTGGGACATCAAAGAGACACAGCACGACGCTCCGCTATTAGAGTCCATGGATGAAAATACATTACAAATATATCTACTCTGCGCTGAAATCCACGGCGAGTGTTTCATAACAAAGAGCAGACTCCTCTGAATCATTTGTCTTCTCTAAGGATTGTGATTAATCTAACCTTTGATGTTGTGAAACAACGGGGAGGAGGAAGAGATGGGAGAGATGAAGGGGCGCTCGGGGAGCTGCATGGGGATGTAAAGGCTTAGTAATGCACGGCTTTGAATGCCATGCTAATGAAGCAAATTGAATTGAATCAAACAGGATATTGAGACTGTATTGCGGGGAGTGACACAGCATGCAAGCACAATGCACTGCATCTTAAAGATTAGGCTGAGATACAGGGAGGAAAACTCAACTCTCAGAAGGAGAGGGGGAACAGAAGTGCAGGATTAATCACCGCCCACTACATATCATGTGTGTCGATAACGAGATGCTGTGCGTATCAACATACACATCTGCTCGTGCACAGGCGGAGATAAGCTGGAAGGTGTGAATTGCAGCCAGGCGGTGCAGAAATGTGAAACACATCGGCATGCAGACATGTATGATGAATTCACAGACAAAATGCACAGTGTGTGTGTAGGTGCTGAGTGTTTGTGTGTGCCTCCAAGGTTATTGGGCTCAGGAAGTGCCATTAGGTGTGAATTAGGCAGAATTAAAAACAAATCCGCTGTCATGCATTATTAAAAATACCCTAATAGCATTTGCATAAGTCTATGAGATGCGCTTTACGTGTGCCAGCATGCAGACACGTTTCAGGCTGTCTTACATATAGGACTACTTGCTATTTTCTTAATCATTAAGTGCTGTTTCAAATCCAAATCCTCTCTTGGTGTTGGTGCTGACTGAGAGGCAGTTATTGCCTCTCCTAAACCTCTTCCTACAGCTAACAAATTCCCTCAAATTCACCTGACCAAAGCAACTACCAAAGAACTCGGCTGGCAGATGGCTCGGTGTCATCCTAACTTTGATCACAGTATAACATGTGGTACTATTTCTGCACAGAGCTCAAGGTATGATAGTGGCTTATACGTAGCAACATTGCCCCTGTGTGGTGAAAGGAACACAAAAGCTGAGTTGAGGAGAGTCTGAAGGAGAACAATTGACATGTTATTTAGAAATAAATGTATGCAGGTGGGGTAAACTCCTTTGTGGTCATGTATATACAAATAGAATATTCAATAGATTTGTTATTAAGTCTTTATTTACTATTTATATTGAATCTACCTAATCTAATCTATTTTGAATAATGATTTAATCCTTTGTAATAATTGACAGTTAATTCAAATGTAGCTTGGACAAAAAAAAATGAAATAATAATAATAATGAAATGAAATTTAATACAAATATTGGTGACTAGATAAAGCAACAGTCAGAGTTAACGTTTTGGCAAAAGGCTAATTTAGGTATTATTTACCAGGAGTTTAACATCTTAAATCAGTTTTATTGTGTGTGCTTTGCTCAGATTTGATATACAGAAGACTTGTAACATAAGACAAAACCCTACACACTATAATGAGTTTAAAATCAAACATGACATCCCCTTTTTCCAAGTGAGCCCCGTCTTAAAACCAGAGGAAATAAAAGAGAAAGACACAAAAACACAAATGTGGAATAATCTGAAGTGGTGCTATTTTGACAATCATAGAATAATCCATTGTCAACGCAAGAAGGTAATTTAGACATTGGTCAGTGTTCTACTGGAAATACGTTTGAAATGACGAAGGATCATCTCGTTCAGCATACCCACTGAATACAAAACAAACACACGACATGTTAAAAACTGTTGCTTTGACTAGTTTAACAATATTTTAAGCATTTCTTTAGTTACCTTTGTGCTGATGTAGTATTAATTAAGTAATGAAGGTCATGGCCTTAATGCTATGTGTGGAGGAAACTTCTGTGTAGCAATGCAGTGGGAGTCACCGACTCATGAAGGAGACACGGGACGAGCAGGAGTTCTGATGTCAAACACTGATATTTAATACAAGCATCGGCCGGAGAAATTCACATCACAAGTCACACAGTCAAAGGTTCTGACTGCACGGGTGGTTTGCCATGTCAAATCTGATCAGCCTCGCATCTTGGTAGACCTTTTAACTAGTTTACAGAGAGTCAAATCCACATATTGGGGATGGGCGTAAAACATCTGCAAACACAGGAGATGTCTCTCACATCTGTGGAGCTTAGAAAGCCAGCGTTCTCACACTCGCAAAACCCCCCTATGCCCTGCAGGTCAGGCCATAAAACCTAGTATCAACATACGACTGCATTAACACATTCCTTACGGGAGATTAGAAGCAGGGATGGTCGTAAATGTCAACACACAGAATAAGGTTAAATGTCTAGGAGTAAAGACAAAATGAATCCCTAACACTATGTATATATGTAATTGTGTTTGAAGTTATGGTTGTCAAACTGCATTACTTGAGTTTCTGGTCTCTTGCAGGAATCTGAATGAAAAGAAAACACAGTTTGTGAGAAAGCGTTCTCTTGAATGTCTAAAAGAAACAGAGAGGAGCAGACAGGCGCAGGTGAAAAGCAGAGATGTCCAGTCACACAGGGGAACCTGTTAGCATCTGGCATCTGTTAGCATCTAGCTCTCCTGCTTACAAACTTTTAGCCATCCCTGCTTATACAAGTAGTAGTTTTAGTTGTCTGCGATCTGCCGAGGCCTACTCCCACCTGTCGAGTACGGCTGTACTGAGGTGTTTTTCCTCCGGAGACGTCGCGAAGAGACGGAGCGGCTCCACCTGTTGCTGTATGCGATCTGCGATTTTATGGAGGCCTGCTCGTCGCGAAGAGACGGAGCGGCTCCACCTGTTGCTGCCTGCGATCTGCGATCTACGGAGGCCTGCTCCCACCTGTAGAATACGGCTGTACTGGAGAGGTTTTTACCCCGGAGTCGTCGCGGAGAGACGGAGTGGATCCACGCTTCGGGCTTGGCCTGCTTCCACCGGGCGTGTGCTGCGGTACGGAGGAGGATTTTACCACCGCTGGGGCCTGCTTTCCACCTGTCCTGGTTCTGCTGTTGCAGAGGCCTGCTTCACCCCGGGGATACCACGGAGGGACCGGAGCGCTTCCACGCTGCTGTTTTCGCCTGTCCTTTGCTGCTGTGCTGATTTTGCTCCAGGAACATCGCGGATACTGTGTGCTGGTCTGGGAAAATGGCCCATATCGGGATTCTGCTGTGCCTGTTAACTGTTTTGGACTATGAGAAGATCTCTAGTCATTCTGAGGAGTCTACTGGATTCAGGTCTGTTCTGCCACCCGCAGTGGGCATCCCCTGCAAAGGTTCGGATGTGTTGCTCAAACAATTACCGGTTGCCTTGTCACAGTCAATCTGCTCGACAAAACATGTTTGTCTTTTTTGTTTTCCTGCGATGATGGTTCTTCAGGACTGCTTCTTAAGCTCTAATCACACTCTCGCAGACTTTTCTGGTGTTTCTAAATTAGATGACAATGTATGTGTGTCGTTTAAAAGGAAAAGATGCCTGTTTTTGTTGTTGTTATTACTGTCAGGAAATGTACAACCTAACCCTGGTCCGCCCAGTAGTAGTAGTCAGATCGCTACTCCTGCTGATTATAAAGCTAGGTCTGGGTTGGGTTTCATCCACTTGAATGTGCGCAGTCTGTTAGGTAAACTAGATTTTGTCCGTATCTGGGCGAGCTCAACTGACGCTGATGTCATTGTTTTATCAGAAACCTGGCTAAACAAATCTATTTTGGCCTCTGACATTGTCTTAAATGGTTTTAATGTGTATCGTACCGACCGGCCTAATAAAGGTGGTGGCGTTGCCATTTATGTTAAGAATAAGTTCAGTGTAACCACATTAGTTTCCAAATCGATCAGTAAGCAATTTGAATTTTTAGCCATAAATATAGAAGTGACAAAGGGTCAACAGGTCATGGTAGTGAGTTGTTACAGACCCCCCTCAGCTGTCAAAGACTCCTTGTCTTCACTAGCAAATCTTTTATCACAACTAGACTACAAGGAAATAGTGCTACTTGGAGATTTTAACTGGGACTGGTTAACTGCAGTGTCAGAGGATTTTAAAAACCTTTGTATCTCTTTAAATGTTACTCAGATTGTGGACAGTCCTACTCGCCCTAATATTAAGTCCCCTATTAAATCCTCCCTAATTGATCTCATTTTAACTAATGTTCCCCATAAATATTCATTGGTGGGAGTATTTGCAAATGATGTGAGTGACCACTGTGTTGTAGCCACAATTAGGGACACTAAGGTCCAAAAGGTTAAACCTCGGATTATCATTAAGAGAGACAAAAAACATTTTGTGGAGCAGGGTTTTGTGCATGATCTGTTTGATTTTGATTGGGGTAAAATCGATCTGTGTGCTGATGTAGAAACCGCATGGTCTTATTTTTATCTTGGTTTTAGGGAGATCATTGATAGACATGCACCCCTGCGTAAATTTAGAGTAAAGGGACGAGACAATCCTTGGTTTTCTGCTAATCTGTCCAGTCTCCTTCATGAGAGAAACCAGGCCTGGGCAAAGGCTAGGAAATCAGGCTCAGAGGTAGAATGGCTGCGTTTTAGGCAGCTAAGGAATAGCTTCACATCGCAAATCAAGAGTGCAAAATCAAAGTACTATCTGTCAGTAACCACAAAGAATCTGAATAATCCTGGAAAATTTTGGAAAGCCATTAAATCGTTATCCACCGGCGATATCCGTAATGAGCTACCTCCGTGCATTACCACAGCATCTGGCTCTATATCGGACAGGGCTACTATGCTAAATTGCTTTAATGAGCATTTTGTGTCCTGTGGTTCTCTATTTGATTCTGTCACTAACTCTGCTTCTGTGAACACTACAGTATGTGACTCTGAAAAACGTGTGTTGGAAAACCCTTTTAGTTTTACTCCTTTTACTATTGATGTTGTTTGTGAAGCTTTAACCAAGTTAGATCCTAAGAAACCGGCTGGTCCGGACAACGTAGAACCTTTCTTTTTAAAGATAGCTGCAGATTTTATTGCTCCACCTCTCACTACTCTTTTTAACCTCACCCTCAGCACAAATGCAATTCCAAAAATATGGAAGTCAGCGTATGTCCTGCCTTTGCTAAAAGGAGGGGAGACAACCTTATTAAATAACTATAGGCCCATCTCTAAGTTGTCAGTTCTGGCTAAGGTTCTTGAACGCTTAGTGAGTGAACAGGTAAAGGTGTTTTTATGTACAAATGACATCCTGTCTAAACATCAGTCAGGCTTCAGAAAGCAACATAGCACCATCACTGCCACAATGAAAGTGGTGAATGATGTGGCGAGTATTTTAGATAATAAGCAGAGTTGTGCAGCTCTATTTATTGACCTTTCCAAAGCGTTTGATACCGTCGATCATCACATCTTAAAGCAGAGGCTAGCCAGTATAGGCATGTCCAGCCATGCAGTGGGGTGGTTTGTGAACTACCTCTCTGAAAGGTCCCAATGTGTTCAGTTTGATGGGCTGTCTTCTGAGTGGTTGAACATTGCAAATGGTGTTCCCCAAGGTTCTGTTTTAGGTCCACTTTTATTCTCCATCTACATCAACAGTTTAGGTGAAAATGTGGATGAAGCTACTTTACATTTTTATGCGGATGATACCGTGATGTACTGTGCAGGTCCCTCCATTAAGGAGGCTGTTGTTAAATTACAGGCTGTTTTTAACATTATTCAGACTCAGCTCTCTGAACTAAAGCTTCTTTTAAATGTTGAGAAAACCAAGGTAATGCTCTTTTCTAAAGCTAAAAAGACACTAGAGCCTGTTGTAGATATTGTAACTATGCAAGGAATAAAACTTGAAGTGGTTACCTGTTACAAATACCTTGGTATCTGGCTTGATGATTGTCTCACTTTTAAACTTCATGTCAATAACCTGCTTAAAAAGCTGAGGGTTAGGCTAGGTTTCTTCTCCAGGAACAAGTCCTGTTTCTCGCTTGAGGCCAGGAAAAGGCTAGTCACTGTGACCTTTTTACCTGTGCTGGACTATGGTGATTTGATGTATATGAATGCACCTGCCAATTACCTGAACAAGTTAGATGCCTCGTATCACAGCGCACTAAGATTTGTGACAAACTGTAAAGCATTAACCCATCACTGTACCCTGTATGCAAGGGCTGGTTTGCTTTCACTAACTGTACGGAGGCTCAGTCACTGGTACATTTTTATATACAAAGCCATGTTAGGGAAACTTCCATCTTATATCTGCTCCCTGATCTCACGGCGAATTGTAAGTGGCTACTGCCTGAGATCGCATGCTGTGGTTTTATTAAATGTGCCAACTGCTAGGACTGTCTTAGGGAAGACAGCTTTTAGATGCGCAGCTCCTCTGTCTTGGAATAGTCTGCAAATTAAATGGAAACTGAACAATCTGGTGCCACTAAATGTTTTTAAAGCTCGGTTGGATGCTAGTCAATCGGAAGCTATTGTTACCTGTTTATGTGGATAATTATGTAAATGATGCTGTATGATGTCCTTTTGTTGTTCTATTTATGTTTTTATGTTTCATGTGGAACTACTTGAGCAGGTCTCCCTTGGAAAAGAGATCAATGATCTCAATGGGATTTATCTGTAGAAATAAAGGTTTGAAATGAAATGAACAACAATGACCTTAACGATCACCTTAAACATTTGTTTTGGAGGACAGTGCTAGCAAACATTTACTTGAGTACAGATCCAGGAGACACGGATCAATAAGTCATGTTTCTGTCCCACTGACAAATATTAGCCCAGTTTTCACTGTTGTTCAACTTTCAACTACATTTTGTTTTCTATTATCTGCTTTAAACTCAGGTTCGATTCAGGTGAGACGGTTCATTTTATCTTTTTTGCTGAAAAACGCTCCATAAATCTGAGGGAAAACTGGTGGCAATAATTCTGTGTGGGTTGTTATAACTACAAGGAGACCCCTTTGTACATGGCATGATGTCATTTTTCCTATTTTTATTATCAAAATGTTAATTTATGAAGCCATAACTTTGCTTTTCACATCTGACCATACTTTACTGGATGATGCATTGGTCACCATACAATGCTAACCTGAACAAGTAGCAGAACAAAACTGATCGCTTTAGTTCCTTTAAATTGATGCACTAACAAGTCTATGTTTTCAGATCTTTTATACATCAACCGATGAAAATTAGAGGCAGATCCACCTTACTGCAGGGGTTTGTGATGTTTTCCTGTCAGCTGTTGACATCAGACGCATAAACAAAAGAGAGAAGAACATTGAAATGACTAATACGTTCAAGTGGTGCTTACTCAATCCACAAAATAGTCGCGGTAAATCAAAAACTACTTGTAGCGTGAAAACTCAGCAAATGTCACATGAACTCAAAATATTAAATTGTAGAACTCTTTTACTACTTAAAGGTCCCATGTCATGCTTTTCCGGTTATTACCCCTCCCCTTGTGTGTTATGAAGGTTTTTCTGCATGTAAACGGTCTGCAGAGTCACAAACCCTCAAAGTACACCCTGTAGCAAGTAAAACTCTAACACAGAAAATACCTGTCTGTGCTGCCCCAGAACGCCTCGTTGGACATTTCTCTTTTTCCATTGTTTACTTCTTGGGTTCTGTGACGTGTGAACACCCACATCAACAACAAATGACCGGAGCACCTCACACACCCAACCCTGTCTCCTAAAAATCACGTTCCCACAGAACTAAACTGCATTCTCAATTATGTTTAGCTATAAACGTATTTTCTCCCATGTTACGTTTGTTATGAACGTATTTATAAATATAATTGTGTTACTGTCCTCTCTTCTTAGAGGAAGTACAGAAACACGTAACTCTGGATTTGTTTTAATGTTTGAGGTGCAATAAACGACACAGCAGCTTTTTGGCATGTTAAAACTATTATTTTCCGCCTCGCTCATGAGAGTAACAGCTGGCGAAATTACAGCCTCGCCTACTGATTTTAATTTAACCATATATCGAGCCCGATTCTCGATTTCAAATGTGTGCTCTAAAATTATATTTATAAATGACTATTATCATTATTATAAGCAAGACAATAAATGGCAAAGATATGTAGAAACTAAACGTATTTGAGATACGTTCATAGCAAATGTACCGTGGGAGAAAATACGTTTCGAGCTAAACGTAATTGAGAATGCAGTTTAGTTCTGTGGGAACGTAATTTTTAGGAGACAGGGTTGACACACCAGGATCCCTTGGCTAACTAACAGGGAGTCCAATTGACTTGCATAGAGCTCCCTGAATGCTGGTAATAGACGAGTTGGGATGGCGGAGAAATGCTCTCCGCAGACCCATTCTCACAGCGTTATAAACCTTTTTCTTACTCAATATCAAGCCACACTTATTGTTTGTACTTCGGCTGTGTGTGTTTGTGTGCTCAGGATGAGTTTCGCTTGATCTCGCTGTATCGCCGACCAGGAAACCTTTCCGCTCCTCGCAGCAGCAACGGCTCGCAGCAACTGCTCGCAGCAACTGCTCGCAGCAACGGCTCGCAGCAACGACCCTCGCAACGTCCCGACCAATCAGAGCACACTGGGCTCATAGGGGGGGCGGGGATGCGGAGCTCCAACAAGCAGTTTAGGACAGAGAGTGAATACACATACTATACAGAGATGCTGTATGAGAAACCAATGTGAGTTTGGAAAATTGCACAATATAAATGTATTCTAGTAGACCTCAACAATGGATTTATGATCAGTAGAAATGGCCATGACATGGGACCTTTAATCTTTTCAGTTATATTCAACATTTGAGCTTAGAGTGCACAATTATTTGATAGTTATCCATAAATAAAACTAAAGACAATCTTGCAAGCTAGTTTAGTAGCTAGAAAATGTCACAAGTTCAAAATACTGACGTTAGTAAAACATTTAATAAAACTAAAGACAATAATGCAATGGGATCACTGCCTCCAGCGGTGTCAAGTGGACCCTTCCCCACTTCCTCCCCTCCTCCTTTATGCCACACCCATCTCTAAACCCAGCATAGAGTTCAATTAGACTTTACAATCTGCCTGCGGGAGAGGGATAAATGCCTCTCTAAACCAATGCATCTTATCACAGCTGATAAACTATAACACACACCGCCCGCCTCACCTTTGACCCTCCACATGCATCTCACCTCCACATAGGTGAAACTGTTTGAAATAGCGCTGTGGTTGCACCATGGATACAGCATGTGTTTCTGTGCTCTTTGAAAGCTAACTGTATTGATTATGGCTGCTGCTGCTGCTGAGAGACAGCCTCTGTTGAAACTAAAGAGCATGGAGGTATCAGAAAGCAGTGCAAGATATATTCCACATTTCATAATGAACTGTGGTTGTGGTAACCTCGATATAAACCCACCTGCAACTTTGCATAATCCCACACTAAGCAGTTTAACAATAATTGATGTGCACATATGCTCTGGTTGTGATAAGGTAGCTCCAGCTGATGAAGGTGTTTTATCTTGCATTGATTCTTAAAGAGACCTTGTAGTCAAAACTCTTGTGGGACATTTCTGAAAAAATACACTTTTTAATGTCTAACTTTGGGTAAATACTGCTGTGGAGATACATTTGCGTCAACAAAACTGTACTCCCTTGAACTTTGTTGCTTTGATATGAAACCGGAGAGGGATATTTCCACTGCAGGCACTAAAAAAGACTCGAGGAATGAATTAAGGTGCAAGCATTTGAGGTAATCAGCGCTCGTCTCTTTCCATGCTCCATCTTCCCTCCATTCCCACACATTAGAGTGCAAATGGAAAAGTGCAGCAGGCTCTTTAAGTGCATCCAAGTCTGTGTGCACACACTTAGTGCACAGACACAGGAGGTATATTAAGTAAGGGATAATGTGCAGCGACGCGGCCATTATGGGGAAAAGAACACCCGACGGGCTGATCAGGAGCCCGACGCGAAGCGGAGGGTTCTAGATCTTACACGGCCACATTCTCAACAAAGTAACGATATGACTTGATTGAAATGCTTTTAGAGATTTAGAAAATGTTTTTATTGATTTAAAAAATAGTACATTTTTGAGGAGCTTTTGATTACAGATTTGAAAACATCAATGCTTGCTTTAAAAGTAGCACAATTCATTATGTCAAACCTTGGAAAGTATCTAGATATCCCTGCCCTAATGCCAAAGGAACTGGCAACTGAATATGTGTCGCAGTTTGATGTCTATGTCTGGACCGCTGCGTAAAAAGGAGGGTTTCTGCCCCATTACTTCTCCGCTGTTTTTCTTGTCCCAGTTTGAAAAGCAAACTGCATGCAGTTTGCAGTTTGCATGCAGTTTGCAGTTTGCATGCAGTTTGCTTTTCGGCCAAACTGTATCGGCAGGCCTACAGTTAAATCGACCGAACTTCTTTCTGCAGATGTAAGCATCCTTAACAATGGTCTGTCTGTTCTGGATTAACAACATGTCACGTGTTCTGAATTGATCAATCAGAATCGAGTATTCAACTAAACCATGTAATAAGCGTCCTTAACAACGGTCAATAAATCCTTGACAGCAATCTGTCTGTTCTGGATTAATAACGTGTCACGTCTTCTGAATTGACCACAGCCCCACCTAGTGTCAGCAGAAAGTATTAAAATAATGATTACAACAAAATGCAAAAAATAAATTAAAATATATATAAAATATATTTTAAGATCATGTTTAATCATCTGATTCGTCTGTACATTGCTGTTTTAGTCTGTGTTCTTCTAATTAGTGTCTACAGTGTGTGCCTATTGAGCTGTTTAGAGCCATGTGGGACAAAACCCGACCCTGCCCCTCCCTCTCACTGTCTAAGTGAACGGTGACTGTAAAAACTACACTGCGCATGCTCAGAGTATTTTCCTATTTAATGTGTGTGGCAACAAATAATGACCATAGGGGCACTGAGCTGCCATCCCCACCATACGTCATCTCACATCATTCAGAGTTGATTGGCTGTAAGTATGTGTGCCGCGAAAAGTGTGGTGTGTGAAGAGGAGACGAGAGAGCTGCAGTGACGCGTCCTAAAACCAGGAAGTAAGCTGCGCATGGCTTCCCTCCACAAAAAAGCAATGAGATTTCTCCATACGATTTTAGAAAATAGCTCAAAATAAGATCTGTGGGAAACGTAGCTGTTAAATAAATGTACGTTTTGTTCAGCCGGATAATATCCACATGTCTACCCTACTTTTATCATTTTCGAATCATAAATCCATCATTTAGATTTATGATAGACTTTTGAAACTACAAGAAGATAAGGAGGACTTTTACAAAAAAGTAATAGAGATTTTTGTCCAGAAGGATAGGCAAATGGACTTCATCTTCAAGTCAAGGCAAGACAGCAATTCTATTGAAAATGGGATCTTACTAAGAGAGAACAATTCAATATTTAAATGATAAAATTACATTTTTTGGGTATCCTTTTGTTGAACTGTCGGTTTAAAATTAATTGAAGCATCAGACAAAAAAAGCTTTTGAAAATAATATTATATTTTGATTTAGGTCAAAATATAATATTTGTAAACCTGAAGAGTCAGTGCCTCAGCAGCCATGAACCTCACTGCAGAAGCTTATATATAGACATCTAAGTTTTTTGTGCCCCACCACTTTTGTACATATAGAAACGCCACTGAATATGAAGGATGAACATTAAGCGCAGCAGCAGGTTTACAACGCACGGTGCAAACTTGGACATGTTATCATACTCTACACACAATGATGGAGTTATCAGTTGGACCCTGTACTTTATGTCCACACACACACAAACACACACACATTTGCCGATGCATATAAAAGGGTTGGGATTTAACTGTGTCTCTTAGTCTGCGTACGGTTAACTGATATCTCCACTCATCAAACGGATCAAAAATGCCTGCAGACTATAATGGACGATGGGAGATGGTGAGCAACGACAACTTCGAGGACATCATGAAGGCCATCGGTGAGCTCCACTTTTAATTATTACAGTATAGAAGGAGAGTCAATTAGCAGGTTGTCTTTAAATATGCAGCCAAGTAGAGAGGGAGGAATGAGCAGGATGTTTGTGTGACAGAAAGAGTGAGAGAGAGGAGGAAAGTAGAGGAATTCTGTGGCACTGCTTCATCTCCTCATTGAGCTGCTGTCAGGACAAGTTAACCTCCATTCTGAGAGCCGCTGCTGTCTGTTACAGCGCCAAATAAATATTGATTCAGCCCTTTCTGCATACTCCTGATCCGCCGAATGTCAAAACGAGATCCGACCTTGGATCAGGCAGCAGGCCAGCTTGTAATTTCAAAAAACGGAGGAAGGAAGAGAGAGCCCTTTTTTGGCCAGCGTCGTTGTTCAGGCCCCGAAAAACGTTCATTATTCACGACTCTATCTGCAATTCATAAAACATCCCGGCTACTCAGCTCACACGAAATCCAGGGAATCCTGAAGGCCTCCACCTCATTTCCATGGAACGGATGGGAAAATGACATCCTTATGGAAATCGGTCAAAAATATTATTTAGATGGATAAATATAGGGGCCTCGTCTGCAAGAGTGATGGCACAAAATTGAATTTTCACGTTTAGGCAAATGGGATATGAATATCTGAGTGATGTGGCGGGTGGTGCTAAGAGCGCGATGTCGAGCGAGGAGGAGGAACTCATTTGACTCGGAGTAAGGTCATATTTTAAAGTGTAAATGAGACTGTCAGAAAAACCATAGAAGAATCCTAATAAGCCGCCTGGAGTGTCACATGTGTGTCAGTGGATGTGTGCTTTTGTGTGTCAGTGTACAGAAAGATTATTAACTATTCACCAAACTGACTGACTGACAGTGGTGTAAGAAGTTCTCAAATCCTTTATTTTAGTAAAATTGGAAACACTATTATCTTAAAAAACGTCATTACAGATAAAACCCTTACTGTAGAAATTCAAAAGAATTATCTACAAAATGTACTTTTAGTATCCAAGGCCATTTGGTTTGCAGGATGGCTCTTTTCACATATGATAGCATATTGTTAGGTTTGTAATTTTTGTCAATGTTAAGCCAATTTAAGAAATGTATAATAAAAAAAACAGTAGACCAGTAGCACAGTACTGCATCTTAGCATATAATTTTTTTTAGATATAAAGGTCCTACATTTAAATTCTCACTTAAAGGGGACCTATCATGCAAAATGCACTTGTTGATGTCTTTTATAACTAAAGATGTGTCCCCGGTGTGTCAGGGAACTCACGCAGCGTCAGAAAATAAAACCCTCTCTCTTTTCCTCCGTACCCAAATCTCTAAAAACGGGGAACAACGGAGCTGATCCAGATTTGCGTCCGATATGACGTAATATCTGAAATGTGGACCCACGGCCCAATCAGAAACGTTGCTATCAGAAACAATGCCCGACTGTTTTGGACGTAATATGGTCGGTGTTTACATTAGCATCGCTAACACTCAGAGCTAACCTGTACTGGAGAGCATGTGTGTGAAGAAGCAGGAAGTAAAAAGGAACTCACCTTGTGGTATAACCGGCAAGAGAGAAAGCCTTTCTCTCCATACTGTTTCAGATCCTTGATAATCCATGATATGGCGTTTCATCACGGCAGTATTTAGTTTAGACAGTTTTTTAAAGCTTTATACCCCAAATCAGCACTTTTGAAACAGGAAGTGAAATAGAGGGATATGAGGCATGGCTAGAATGGGTTATCTGTTTGGTATTTTGAGCAAAACACTTCATAGACATGTTTTTTATATATTTTTGTATATCTGAGAGACCTATGCTATTGCCTACAAATAGCATGATAGGTGCACTTTAAGTAAAGTACGGACACATCAGCAAAAATTACTTCAAGTATTTATTCCGCAGAAAAATGGCCTCCATTCATGATATATTATCATTTATGTGACATTATTAGGTTGTTTATGTCGTTATTTTACTGTTAAAGACAAACTAAATTGTGATAAACAAAACATTGATGTCAGGACTTTCTATCACATTTTTTTGCAATAAATGTTATCTTTTTATCTTTTTATATCTCAAACAGTCAATGCACCGGTTAATCGTTAGAGATGATAACGGCCAATTAGAGCTAAGGACATAAAAGAAGGAACTCATGTTTGCTTACTCTACCATTTTTGACCACACACACCAAAGCACACATACACACAACTATGCTAAGGTGAAGTTTGGTTACCGGAGTCATAGTGTTTAAGTGTCATTTTTGTATGCTGAATGGAAAAAGTGATTTAAATTAAATGGACACCAGTAACTTGACGATAAATAGACTGAGAGTTAAACGGGAAACTTTGTATCTGACTTCTTCAAGCTCAAGTGTGCGTCAATTACGTAAACAAAGCGGATCCTCAGTGGCTTAAAGCTTTGGCTTAGCCTCTTCACAAAATCTTAATATAAGTAACTAAAGTTTCAAAATACACGTAGTAAAGTAAAAATAATTAAGTATAATGAAATGGAAATACTCAAGTAAATGAAAAGAATGTTAAAATCATACTTGAGTACAATACTTGCTGACTGGATCTCTCTTCTAACGCTGACATTCACTCCTGTGCTCGCAGACATTGACTTTGCCACCAGAAAGATAGCGTCCCACCTGCACCAGACCAAGGTGATCGTGCAGAACGGAGACAAGTTTGAGACGAAGACGCTAAGCACCTTCAGGAACTACGAGGTCAACTTCACCATCGGGGAGGAGTTCGAGGAGCAAACAAAGGGCCTGGACAACCGGAAGGTCATGGTAGGACTATTTTCTTGTTTTTTTTACACCAAAGTGCTTCCGTATAGATTATTTGTCATCACTTGTAAAACACTACATTTGAGTAATAACCACTATGTGTGTTTTTGTGGTTATAAAGACAACGGTTACCCGGGATGGGGACAAGCTGGTGTGTGTTCAGAAGGGCGAGAAAGCAAATCGGGGCTGGAAGCAGTGGCTCGAGGGAGATGTGCTATACCTGGTGAGAAAAAAAGTGACATAAAATAAGAGAAAAGTTGTAAAAGTTTTGCAGATTTGCCAGGAAATTAAATGTTTTCTTAAAGGTCACCTATTATGCAAAACCCACTTGTTCATGTCTCTTCTACATCAACATGTGTCCCCTCTTCTTCATGTCTCTTCTACATCAACACGTGTCCCCTCTTCTCCATGTCTCTTCTACATCAACATGTGTCCCCTCTTCTTCATGTCTCTTCTACATCAACATGTGTCCCCTCTTCCTCATGTCTCTTCTACATCAACATGTGTCCCCTCTTCTCCATGTCTCTTCTACATCAACATGTGTCCCCTCTTCTCCATGTCTCTTCTACATCAACATGTGTCCCTCTTCTTCATGTCTCTTCTACATAACATGTGTCCCCTCTTCTTCATGTCTCTTCTACATCAACATGTGTCCCCTCTTCTTCATGTCTCTTCTACATCAACATGTGTCCCCTCTTCTTCATGTCTCTTCTTCATCAACATGTGTCCCCTCTTCTTCGTGTCTCTTCTACATCAACATGTGTCCCCTCTTCTTCATGTCTCTTCTACATCAACATGTGTCCCCTCTTCTTCATGTCTCTTCTACATCAACATGTGTCCCCTCTTCTTCATGTCTCTTCTACATCAACATGTGTCCCCTCTTCTCCATGTCTCTTCTTCATCAACATGTGTCCCCTCTACTTCATGTCTCTTCTACATCAACATGTGTCCCCTCTTCTTCATGTCTCTTCTACATCAACATGTGTCCCCTCTTCTTCATGTCTCTTCTACATCAACACGTGTCCCCTCTTCTTCATGTCTCTTCTACATCAACATGTGTCCCCTCTTCTTCATGTCTCTTCTACATCAACATGTGTCCCCTATTCTTCATGTCTCTTCTACATCAACATGTGTCCCCTCTTCTTCATGTCTCTTCTACATCAACATGTGTCCCCTCTTCTTCATGTCTCTTCTACATCAACATGTGTCCCCTCTTCTTCATGTCTCTTCTACATCAACACGTGTCCCCTCTTCTTCATGTCTCTTCTACATCAACATCTGTCCCCTCTTCTTCATGTCTCTTCTACATCAACATGTGTCCCCTCTTCTTCATGTCTCTTCTACATCAACATGTGTCCCCTCTTCTCCATGTCTCTTCTACATCAACATGTGTCCCCTCTTCTTCATGTCTCTTCTACATCAACATGTGTCCCCTCTTCTTCATGTCTCTTCTACATCAACTTGTGTCCCCTCTTCTTCATGTCTCCTCTACATCAACATGTGTCCCCTCTTCTTCATGTCTCTTCTACATCAACATGTGTCCCCTCTTCTTCATGTCTCTTCTACATCAACATGTGTCCCCTCTTCTTCATGTCTCTTCTTCATCAACATGTGTCCCCTCTTCTTCGTGTCTCTTCTACATCAACATGTGTCCCCTCTTCTTCTACATCAACATGTGTCCCCTCTTCTTCATGTCTCTTCTACATCAACATGTGTCCCCTCTTCTTCATGTCTCTTCTACATCAACATGTGTCTCCTCTGTGGAAAGAGACTCTGAAAGTTTAAGCGAGGGGCTCCTTATTTTCATCTAAAGTAACAGACAGAGAATCAGCACTTTGGAAACAGGGCTGAAACAGAGGGGATTATGGGTAATGCTGCAATGATCTGTTTGGTGTTTGGAGCCAAACACTTTCTCTCTTCACCTACTGAAGATGAAATATTTCCCAACCCTCGATTAGATTTACATTATCGCAATGACAATAAACGAGATATTGAAGCGCTATCTATAACACCTGTAGATGTAATCTGCCTGATTGTGTTATTAAGAGACATTCGTTGCATCATGTTGAACTCACAGTCGAAAGGTCTGTTCTCTTTCAGGAAATCCACGTGCTCGACAAAGTCTGCCACCAAGTGTTTAAGAAGAGCCAATAAGAAGAACCCTATCTGTCCTGTGTTACATATTTCTGCATATTTATAATGTCATTATGTAATAAACTGACTTGAAACCCCTGTACCTTTTTTTTATTTAAAGAAAATCCTAATAAGAGCAAGCAGGTTGTGTTTCCATTAAGGTCGGACTTTTTATTGTCACAGAAGTAATACTAACTTTTATGCTGAATTTTCCCATTTTAAGCACAGAAATGTCCCTCTGGACAGTGATTAGACAGTAGGTAGTAGTAGTAGTAGAGAGTTTGGAAGAATGTGCTTTTGAATAATTTTGGGGAATATTTATAGTGTAAAATCTTCAATAAATATGGTATAATCTTCAATATGTTCACTATTATACAGTATATTTCTACCAAACTCACTACACACATCAATAGTCTCCTGTTGGTCACACTACAGCAGAGAGTTTGGAAGAATATGGTTTTTCCAACAGGAGACTCTTGATGTGTGTAGTGAGTTTGGTAACACTCCACTTAGTGAAGATATTGAAGATTACACCATATTTATTGAAGATTTTACACTATAAATATTCCCCAAAATTATTCAAAAGCACATTCTTCCAAACTCTCTAATGTAGTATGAGCAACAGGAGACTATTGATGTGTGTCGTGAGTTTGGTATAAATATACTGTATAATAGTGATTGAATATTATTGTATTCTCTTTTTTCGGAGTTGCACTTTGCAGACGGTCCCTGAGCACTCGTTTCTTCTCCGGCTGCAGATAGAGACCAATGTAATGTGTCCAGTTTGGAGGACGGCACGTATTGGCTTTTTTTGATCAAACTGTGATTGTAGTTCGTTGTCAACCTTACCACGGTACTTAGGAGACGTACTTTGTGTCTGAACAACGTTTTGTTCATGAGTTATTGATCCGTGAAATCTGAATCTGCCAATATCGTTCCAATTTTACTGAACTTGTGGTTGTGCAGTTGTGGGCAGGGAAATAAGACCTGGGTGTTATGTAAGGGATAGTGTGCAGCGAGGCGGTCATTCAGTAGCGTGGCGTGGGGAAAAAAATAGGGGAAGCCAATAATACGTCCTTTCTTTTGGGTCGGGGGTGTGGTGGTCAATGTAATAACGTAACCAGATGAGTGATTGGTATCATTTTACACACATTTGTATCATACAGATGCAGGATTTACACACGCCTGTTATCTAACCGACAGGTCCGCACGCACTCTCCAGCCGAAACTCTAATAAGCATTCATTCACAAACTAAATCAGGAGACCTTTAACGTTTTACGTCCGATTCGCTCCTTTTTTCCTCTCTGTACACAGCTCCAGTTTGGGCATTACCCTGTCATCAGATTGTATTTGTTGTTGCTGATGTAGCGGAAGTTTGGTACAATTATTTTTGTTGAAATACTCCAAATCTCCACCCTCCATAATTGCACTTGCTTCAGTTGCTTGCTACTTTCTAACGGCGGTGAGAGTGGTGCAGTGACGCTATCTATCTTCTATCGATTCGATTTATGATTCGAAAATTATAAAAGTAGGATAGACATGTGGATATTATCCGACTGAACAAAACGTGCATTTATCTAACAGGTTCGTTTTCCACTGACCTTATTTCGAGCTATTTTCCAAAATCCTATGGAGAAATCCCATTGCCTTTTTGTCGAGGGAAAGCGAGCGCAGATTACTTCCGGGGTTTAGGACGCATCACTGCAACACTAAATTGATGCGATTTGATTGAATTGTGAGGGAAGCCAGCCGCCTCTGGCTTCCCTTGGCATGGCCCTGACCAGAGCCCGAGAGAGATCTAGGACTCTGGCCCTGACTAATCACAGGTTGGCAGGGGCATGACGTAAGCCTTGTCTGATTGGTCAATCCCTCCATTTTTTAGAGAGAGATTGTGTGTGTGTGTGTGTGTGTGTGTGTGTGTGTGTGTGTGTGTGTGTGTGTGTGTGTGTGTGTGTGTGTGTGTGTGTGTGTGTGCGCAGGGGCGCCGTAAGGGGGTGAAAAGTTAGGACGATTCTAAGGGCCCGTGACTGACAGGGGCCCCAAACATTTTTAGAACATTAAGAAAAAAAATGTAAGTAACCTTTCATCAATCATCAATAATTAACATTAATATAACGTAATATTGATAATGTACTCACTAAACTTACGATTCATTTCACTTTTTTTCTTCCAAAAGTTAATTATCCAAAGCATCGAACACCCCCCTCTATTTACATGTAATGGTTTGGTCCTGCCTCCAAACGCTGTGCGGGGCCCTTTCTAGCAGAAAGTGAGAGCATGTGAGGAGGAATGCTAGTAGGCCTTCTTACGTGTGTACGATGTCTCAACGACTAACAAAATCAGGCTTTCAAGAAAGAAAAGAAAGGAGAGAAAGACAAGAGAGAGGGACTAAAGGGCATGTCATGTCATGGGTATGTCACCCAGTTTTTCAAAAGAAAAGGTGGGTGTGGTCCATGAGTGGTGGAAATTAGTCTGTTAGCTAAGCTTAGTCCATTGTAAATAATAATTGTAATGTTTTGCTGACATTAAAGGTGTGGTAGGTAAGTTTGAGAAACCGGCTTGAGATACACTTTTTGTTATATTGCATGGAATGCTCTTAACATCCCGATAGCAATGAATATCTTAAATGCTTTGACAAAAAATCCATTAAAAAATGTCATCTGTGGAAGCCTGTAAAAAGCACGACCAATCATTGGTCATGTGCGCGTTCGTGTGTGTTGGAGGAGGAGCTCTGGAGGAAGTGGCAGATTTTCTCCGGTTGTGTATTTTCAAATTCTAGCGCACTCGAGCTGGTTTCTCCAAAATTACCTACCCCACCTTTAAGTACTGTTAATATCTTCACAGAAAATTCAGAGGTTTTTCATTTCACTCCTTTTTTAGCTGACATTTAATAAATGCAGGTACATTTTTAGCAGCTATTCATACTAAATCAGTTGTCCCTCCCCCTGGTGCCAGGACCAACAGACCCATCTTTAGGCTCCGCAGCCCTGTCCCCCCATATGGCTTTGCAGTCTTGCCATGCTGTCCATTGAAAGCCAGTTGGCTAGAAAGCTGGACTTCAAGGACTTGATCAGTGACTTTGCCTGTAAGAAGGCTAGGCGCTGGACTCTTGGTGAGTAAGGCTGAGCCAGGGCTCGTAATAACTGTTAAAGGGCAAGGCTATGGTAACGATATTGGATCACTACACACATGATGCATGATGAGAAAAAGACTGTGAACAGGTAATAGGCTCTGATTTAGCACCGCCATCAGGCCTTTTCACTTCCATTTCCGTTTTGTTGTCCGTTTACACTTTAATACCCGCTTATTTTGTAGTTGGTATGTATATTTAATTAAAAAATCTGCTGCTTATGTTATTTTTTTTGTTATAGCATTTTATAAATGATAATATTGGTGTTAATGTTTATTTTGATTTAAGAGGTCATGTATATTTAAGTTATATTTATTTTGAATGTTCCATTCAAAAATGTTATTAAAAAGGCATGTACACCATAAAAGATGACTATTGAGGTCTATTGTCAGGAATGTTAGTGTTATATCAAATAGTGAATTCTACTGCAGCAGAATGTTGCAGTAGAATTTGCAGTCTGCACAGTGTTATATGTTCACAGCTCAGTGTCAGTAAATATTGTGCAGTTAGTATTGGACAACAAGATAGATGCAAGCCTGTACAGGTAGAGTTATTTAAAGCATAAATGAGTCGGTTGGGTTCTGGAGGTGTGGTTACAGCATTGTGCTTGGTTGGCGTGGCCTGGGCCTAGTGGTGGGGCCCAATGTGATATCTTTTCATGGGGCCCAAAATCCCTGGCGGCGCCCCTGCGTGTGTGTGTGGAGATGTCTTCCATCTACAAGATGAACCCATACTCGTTCATTTCCTATGTCGGTCAATTTTGGCGGCGGCCGAAAACATCATGTCATCACTGTTGAATAAATCACTAAAAAAATCAATGCAAGTTGTGATCATCAAGTGTATATGTTCAGAGGCCTAGTGTGGAGGATAACATAAGGTCTTGAGGCAATTGGACCAAAAACACAATATTTCTGATCAAAAACAAAGTCACTCGGTCACTTTTGACCCGAAACGCAAGAGGGTTAACAACGGTCAATAAATCCTTGACAGCGGTCTGTACTACTGGATTAACAACGTGTCACGTGTTCTGAATTGACCAATCACAATCGAGTATTCAACTAAACCATGTAATAATGTGGTTTAGCTGAAGGAAGCTTTTAACCGTAATATCATCAATGCACTTAAGGATAATGTAATGTAAAGAGAACAGCTCTGATGCACTGCAAAGAAATGTCATCAAACTTGTTGAGGTTTTACATTAAACCTTAAATTCTCTGTAATTTTTGCGTGATACAAAAAAACCAAAAGGCTATTTTAATCGATGGTCATATTTTACATTTGCTAAGTAAATATAAGGTTAAGACTAGTGGTGGACAAAATACTCAGATATTTTATTTAAGTAAAAGTATTAATACTACAGTGAAGAAATATTATGTAACAAGTGAAAGTCTTGCAAAAATGCTAAATTAAACTTGAGTAAAAGTAGGGGCGTAATATGCATTACAGTTTCTCGATTGCTAACACACATTTTTTTTTTAATTGCTCAGTTTCTCAGAACACTAAACACAATTCACAAAACCACAGACCCAAAGTGCAAAACACCTCATTTCTCCTGCTAAGTGAAGAACTGCACTCAAAACTACGTAAGCACTTACCGAATGCAAACTTTAGCACCAAATATAACACACTGCATTCATAATACTAGATGGTTTGACCACCCAACTACACACTGCTGAGCATACTCTAAAGCACTTCCATCTGTTATGGGCTGTGCTCTGTACAGAGAGGTTTCTGCAGAGAAAGTTGCTTGAGTTTACAGAAATACAGTAAATGAAGAAATACAAATGAGTTGTTGAAAATAAATCACATTTTATTCAAACCTAACATTGTGCAACATGCATCTCAGCACATAGTTACTCTGCTTCAGATCTCTCGATGCATTGTTTGCCAAAACCCAGTTTGTAACTGCTGCTTCCTGTGCCTCATTGAACACCCTTAGCCTTCCTCCTCTTTGTTTCTCAGTCCTTCAGATAAACAAAGACATAGTGGTTGGTCAGTGTGTGTGTTGCATAAAAGTAAGTTTACCACAGTACATTGTGCAGGATGTTTGTACAGTTATAGTATGCAACATGCCAACAATTCAATTACAGTAATGAAGTAAATACGTTTCACACAACAGATATAAGCGCTGATATATCATGAATTATGCAGAGCTACAGTTTTTCTCGATTGCTAACACTCTAAAATTCTACATAAAGCACAATTATTTTAACTGACACTCAAAGAGCAAAACATCGGCTCAAATCTCCAAAACTCTAAACACGTTTTCAGCTTTTCACACAATTTGCAAATCAACATGACACTTTGTGCAAACCACTGCACACGTCTCTCCACGTGAGACACAGGAATCTGACGTAAAGTCACGTGTTAGCAGGTTTAAAACACTGATATTCAAAATGCCTCACACATGGACCAATGATCAAGAAACACGTTCCACCCGACCAAACACCTGGTAGCATCATTGTTGGCTCATCAATCAGGATGTTAGCACTATGAAAAGACCACAGGTGAGTACTTTCATACAGCAACAATGGAAGCCAACATGGAAGCGAGAGGTAGAGGTAGAGCTGGAGGGAGAGGAGGAAGAATGAGAGGTAGAGGTAGAGCTGGAGGGAGAGGACGTGGACAAAGAAGAGTACTCTCTAATGAAATGAAATGTTATCAACCATGGTGTGACGATGAGAGAGGCTGGACAGAGGGTTCAGCCTAATCTAAGCAGATTTACTGTCGCCTCTGTAATCCGGACACTTAGACTTGAAAACAGGTTAGTTACCAGTTTGTAGCTCTGCATAACCCATGATATCTCACTGCTTATATCTGTTGTTTGAAACGTATTTACTTCATTACTGTAATTGAATTGTTGGCATGTTGCATACTATAACTGTACAAACATCCTGCACAATGTACTGTGGTAAACTTACTGTTATGCAACACAGACACTGACCAACCACTATATCTTTGTTTATCTGAAGGACTGAGAAACAAAGAGGTGGAAGGCTAAGGGTGTTCAATGAGGCACAGGAAGCAGCAGCTACAAACTGGGTTTTGGCAAACAATGCATCTAGAGATCTGAAGCATAGTAACTATGTGCTGAGATGCATGTTGCACAATGTTAGGTTTGAATACAATGTGATTTATTTCAACAACTCATTTGTATTTCTTCATTTACTGTATTTCTGTAAACTCAAGCAATCTTTCTCTGCAGAAACCTCTCTGTACAGAGCATAGCCCATAACAGATGGAAGTGCTTTAGAGTATGCTCAGCAGTGTGTAGTTGGGTGGTCAAACCATGTAGTATTAAGAATAAAGTGTGTTATAATTGGTGCTAAAGTTTGCATTCGGTAAGTGCTTTTGTAGTTTTGAGTGCAGTTCTTCACTTAGCAGGAGAAATGAGGTGTTTTGCACTTTGGGTGTGGCGTTTTATGAATTGTGTTTCGTGTTCTGAGAAACTGAGCAATAAAAAAAAAAATGTGTGTTAGCAATCGAGAAAAAAAGACTGGTAACTAACCTGTTTTCAAGTCTAAGTGTCCGGATTACAGAGGCGACAGTAAATCGGCTTAGATTAGGCTGAACCCTCTGTCCAGCCTCTCTCATCGACAAACCATGGTTGATAACATTTCATTTCATTAGAGAGTATTCTTCTTTGTCCACGTCCTCTCCCTCCAGCTCTACCTCTACCTCTCATTCTTCCTCCTCTCACTCTCACCCACCTCTTCCTCCTCCTCCTCCTCTCACTCTCAGCCCAGCCCAGCTCTTCCTCTTCCTCTTGCTTCCATGTTGGCTTCCATTTGTTGCTGTAAGAAAGTTCTCACCTGTGGTCTTTTTATAGTGCTAACATCCTGATTGATGAGCCAACAATTATGCTATCAGGTGTTTGGTCAGGTGGAGCGTGCTTCTTGATCATTGGTCCATGTGTGAGGCATTTTGAATATCAGTTTTATGTATGTGCTAACACGTGACTTTATGTCAGATTCCTGTGTCTCACGTGGAGAAACGTGTGCAGTGGTTTGCAGAAAGTGCAAAATGTTGATTTGCAAATTGTGTGAAAAGCTGAAAACGTGTTTAGAGTTTTGGAGATTTGAGCCGATGTTTTGCTCTTTGAGTGTCAGTTAAAATAATTGTGCTTTATGTAGAATTGTAGAGTGTTAGCAATCGAGAAAAACTGTAAAGTTGAAGTAGACTTATTACTGCAGAACTTTGAGAGTAATGTGTGTTATTAAATACTAACTATTAATGCATTAATGATTGATAGGTGCACACTTTGGCCAAGGGTCGGGATCAATAAAGTGTTTCTCTAACTTTAATGACACATAAAACGAGAGTTAATTGTATTTTGTATTATTCATTCGTAGCCTATCTTTAAAGAAACTAGCTGCATGTCAGATAAAATGTAAATAGGCCTATTTTCTCTCAACTGTAATGGAGTAAAACTGTAAAACAGCAGGAAATGGAAGTGATCAGCCTAATTCAAAATGTTATAAGTACAGTAGCCTAATTAAGTAAATGTAGGGTACTTAGTTGCTGCCCATAAGTGATTTATAATATAAATAACCTCGGTGTAGTTTGAGTGTTGTGTGTTTGCAGGGCAGGTACAACGTGTTCTTCTGCTCAGCAGCCGGATCCTGAGCCTCTCACAGGAAGCGCTGAGGATCCACGTCGCCAAAAGAAACTGCGGCAAGTCACACAGCAGTGGAGCGATTCTAACCGGAAACGGCTAGAATCGGGGCCTATTGACTTCAAAATAAAAGCATTGCATTTATTACCATTACATCTTAAAAGAAAGGGCTACTTTTAAGGTGTTCAAAAATGTTACTTAAAAGACAGCATCGGCATGTTTTGGCTTGTAGTCACCACGCATAAAACCATGTTAGAGTTTGATATGTATATTCGTGCAATAACATCATTTTTCAACGTCAACATTTTCAGAGAACCAGTTTGACTCTTATTGTGAAACTAAAACCGGAAGTCTCGATGTTTTTACTCATGTTCGCTTGGTCACAGTTTTCTCTCCACGTTGAGTTTAAGAGAAGCCCGACGAGGGCAACAGGGAAGCGGATTATTTCACCGGACAGCACAGCTGAGACTCACTGACGTGGAACCATGGTAGGAGAATTAAACAAACACAAAGCTTCGCAATAACTTTGTTTATGTGTTGATTGTTGTTCGGTTGCTCTGCGTCAGTGGCACGCGACACCGTGTGCGTAGCTACACTGTCCACAAACCTTCAGAATAACAAACTCCATTCAAAGTACACTGTACAGTACATCTATGCATGCGACAACAAAACCCCAAAACTGCACATATTTCATGACACAAAGTGAAAACCAGCAGAAAAGATCATTCCTCATTTGTACGTTGTTATGACAAACTTATTAGATGTGTTTACAAGAGGTTTTTAAGGCCTATTCATGCCATTTCAAAGGACACAAACGCAAAAGCTACTTATTTTCATTGACAGGCTTTAACTGAAAGTGATTGTGGAGCAGGCATGCATATTAAATCTGGAATGGGAAGTATTGACAGACACACCCCCTCTTTTAGGGTCTCCTATCTCCAAAACATGAACAATAATATGCCTTACGAAATAAAAGTCATTGAATTAAGTGTATTTAATGCAAAACAATGCCTCATAGACTATAATATTGTACATATTGCCTATTGAGTCAAGTCAGGTATTTGTTAGGAAGCCAGACTACCTATCCACATTTAAGAGTGGGTTAAAGACTTTCCTTAATAATACATCTTATGGTTAAGGCTAGCTCAAAGTGACAATTTTTCAATACAGCAAATTACATACATATGTCATTCAGGTTGTCTGTTATACGTGTATGTGTTTTTAATCTTAGTCATGTAATGTTGTTGATGTGTATACCCTGTAAACCCCCCAGAGACAAGGGCTTCTCTTGTGATAGTGAGATATTTGAATACATTTGGATTTGATTTGAGTGCTTCAACAATCTTTTATAAAAGGACAACTCCCTGTTGAGAGCAGCTATCTTTTTATATATTTTGTGTTAGTCTTTTTATATATTTGTTCCCTTATTTTACTTCCTAGCCTCTGCGGTTGGACATCAAGCGGAAGCTGTCGGCTCGCTCAGACCGGGTGAAGAGCACTGACCTGCACCCCACTGAGCCCTGGATGGTGGCCAGTCTGTACAGCGGCACCGTGGTGGTGTGGAACCATGAAACACAGGTTACTATCATCCACCTACACACTCCTCTACACACACCTCTACACACACCTACACACTCCTCTACACACTAATCTACACACTCAAACACATATCTGATCACTCGCCTAAGCACAGTCATTAATTCAAGTTTCAAGTTCCAGGATTCAAGGCTTTTATTGTCATGTGTCCATAGCTACGGTGTGGTTATGATAATGATATCTTAGGTCACAGGCTAACAGTGCAACACAATAAAACAGATAATAGTGCAAGAAAGTACAACAAAATAGGATATAATAGAAATAGTGCAAGAATAGAAAAGTAGTAGGAATATTGATATATATAAATTGCAAACAGATGAATGTTATGGATGTTCTTTCAAAAGTTCAGGTGTTCCTTGAGTTCAATTCACACACGCAATCAGTTCATATTTTATTTTCCTTACGATTATCTGATGGATAGAAAGTGTGTGATGTGTACTATCTGCTGTGTGTGTAGATGATGGTGAAAACCTTCGAGCTGTGTGACCTGCCTGTCAGAGTGGCCAAGTTTGTAGCCAGGAAGCACTGGGTCATCGCCGGAGCAGTGAGTATTGTGCTTCAAATAAAGGGTCATTATTTGTATTTGTATCAGTGTTTTTGTCTGGGAATAATCTCACTTGTTGATCTGTCTGTCTGTCCGCAGGATGATATGCAGATCCGAGTGTTTAATTACAACACTCTGGAGCGAGTTCACATGTTCGAGGCTCACTCCGACTACATCCGCTGCATCGTGGTGCATCCCAGCCAGCCCTACATCCTCACCAGCAGCGGTAAGGAAGAACCACATGAACACCTTTTTTAAACTACAAAAGTAGGGGCGTATTAGCAAAACACTCAACATCGTATGTTTTCAGATGACATGTTGATCAAGCTGTGGGACTGGGAGAGGAAGTGGACGTGCAGTCAGGTGTTTGAGGGACACAGTCACTACGTCATGCAGATCGTCATCAACCCCAAAGACAACAATCAGTTTGCCAGCGCCTCTCTGGACAGAACCATTAAGGTACACACACACACACACACACACACACACACACACACACACACACACACACGCAAATGTGTGTAAGACAGACAAAAGAAAGAAGGTTTGTGCTGAAAAATGAAAGTAATAGTGACAGAAAGAAGGGGCGGAGACATTTCCTTTACAGAGAGACGGATACAGATAAATGGTTAATATATGTATCTATGTTGCTACAAATTGTGAATGGATAAAAGGCTATACAGCATATTGAACCACAGCAAATAACAAGCTTTTCCATCTGTTATGAATGAAGTTGAGAAAATATAGCAAAGACAAGTTCAACCGCAACTACTGTAACCCAAATTATTCAAAAGATCTATCATGGCTTCTATGCAAAGAGTGAACAGAAAATGTGGGGGTGATAACAATGATTCCCTTTTTATAGTTTGTCAAATAATTTCAAGCTGTACTCGCGAAAAACACTATGATGTAAAAGCAACTATGGGCTTAGACCAGGGCTATTCAATTAGTTTGGAATGGGGCCGGTTGATGAAAATGATCCAAAGCAAGGGGCCGGGATCAAGATGGCTTGAAATATGAGCAATCACATTAAGAGCTTCAGATCCAGTAAATACTACGACAGCATAGTGGAGTGCATATATTGTGTTTAATAAAACAACATAACCCCAAGGCCTTTCTAGATCTAAATGGCAAGTTCAGAACTCAGTACATGTGAAGCTAATTTAACCGTCAACATCATTTGATTTCATTTAGGTGAAATGATCTAATCATTCACGCAGAGATGCAATCAATGACAGGAGTTGTCTCTACAGTAGCTAGTAGGAGGGTTCGAAACCCGAGCCCGCCGAAGTGTTCAGGCAATGTCTTCCCCTCTATCTCTCAATGTAACACCCTCTCTGGAATAAAGGCACTCTGGTAGATTACTTTTTAACATTATACTCGCTTAAATCGCTTGTTAATTACTTATTTTTCTAGCAGGAAAAACGAATTATACGCCGGTTTTCTTTCACGCAAACAAATCAGAGAAACAGAATTGAAAGCAGTGCTGCCTCTCAGTCAGGGGACTTTTCTACACCCTCACTCCCAACACCACTTCTCAGCAATGGAGAGCTTTAAATGATCTCGATCAGGCCCTTACAAAACCCGTCCTCTTTGTTCTACCCTACTACCTATCTAAGGTTTAAATATCCTAAGTGGTTTAAAGGTCAAAGATGGGTTTGGGTAACGG
This sequence comes from Pogonophryne albipinna, assembly GCA_028583405.1. Lineage (NCBI taxonomy): Eukaryota > Metazoa > Chordata > Actinopteri > Perciformes > Artedidraconidae > Pogonophryne > Pogonophryne albipinna. Next base: position 7,037,011 of record CM053252.1, read on the forward strand.
GAACATATGTTGGCTTCGGATGCAAAATGGATGAAAGAGAAGGATGGTATCACTGCCTGGTACGGTAACTTGACAGTGCAGTCAGTCACAGATCGCTCGCCTGGTTCAGACTGCTATGAAAATGATGGGGGTTAAAAAACACCCATCTCTCCAAAACATATGCGAGCAGTCCATTATCAGACAGGCAAAAATAAATGGTGTCTGATCCCACCCACATACTCCACCCAGAAGTGCCTGTGTTATTCATGTGTTATTATCTTTGCTTTTGAATGTGTTTTCTTAATGTCTTTCATTTTTTGTAAAGCACTTTGAATTGCCTTGTGTTGAAAAGTGCTGTATAATAAACTTGCCTTGCCCTCTTTTCTTTCCTTGCAGGTGTGGCAGCTCGGCTCCAAGTCCCCCAACTTCACTCTGGAGGGCCACGAGAAGGGAGTGAACTGTATCGATTATTACAACGGAGGAGACAAGCCCTACCTCATATCGGGGGCCGACGACCGCCTGGTCAAGATCTGGGATTATCAGGTAATGAACTGTACTCTAAAATAAATGGCTTCTAGTCTGAAGCTAATCCTGATAAATGGCTTTTCCCACCTACAAATAACTTTCTGATACAAATGTTTAATATATAACGCCAACGCAGTCTTTCTGCCTCATCCGTCTGTATTTATCCACTAAAGAATTGCACTGTTTCTTTTAAAAGGACAGTATAAAATACAATTGAACTCAACTTCTCTATCATTAAGAATACATTTTTCTTTTTCCAGACAGTCAAGACGTCCAGTTTGAACAGATATCTTTCTTGTCAATCTTCTATATTAAGTAAATGAATCCATAACTGAGCTGTACATATCTGCAAGTGAGCGACACGTGGTTTTCATCACATAAGCATAAGAATAGCAGGAATGTAGCTTTAATTAAAGCAAGATGTATTTATTTAATGCACCATATCAGTTTCACTTTCAACTTCCGTTAACTCCAGTGGAGCAGAAAGCATGGGTCTATTTTTCTTAACCTGAGATGTTTACTTCTAAAAAGCCTGGTGCAATGTTATGAGTGACATAAAGTGTGTGTGTGTGTGTGTGTGTCCATCCTCCAGAACAAAACGTGTGTTCAAACGTTGGAGGGTCACGCCCAGAATGTGACCTGCGTGTGTTTCCACCCCGAGCTGCCAATCATCCTCACCGGCTCCGAGGACGGTACGTCGTGTATTTCAACAAGTTACAGAAACACCACAACATCTTGGTTACATTTGACCTCTTTGTTGATACACGTTATATACAGTGTGCACATTGGACCTTAACTTCTTCATTTTAACTTTATGTTATCTTTCTATTGAACCTTTTAATTTAACGTATTTATATATAATAGCTGTGTTTTTATTTTCTTTCATCTTTTTATTGGATATTATTATTTTATTTCACTTTTTAATTTAATTACTTATGTTTCTATCAACATTTTGACTTTAGCTTAGTGGACATCTTATGGTTACAAAATATATTTCATGTTATTATTGCACTTTAAAATAAATATTTGTAATATATTTGATGTATTTATAGTTTTTTTAATCTTTTATTTCATTTTAAAACGGACCAACTGTCACAACATCCAATTCTCCCCGGGAAAAATGAAGTGTTTTGATTCTGACTACCCACAGGCACTGTTCGGGTGTGGCACTCCAACACCTACCGGCTGGAGAACACTCTGAACTACGGCATGGAGCGGGTCTGGTGTATCTCTGGACAGGCGGGGTCCAACAGTGTGGCGCTGGGCTACGATGAAGGCAGCATCATCATCAAGGTACATCACTTACACTGGACAAAATGCTGCTCCAAAAACAAGTTAAACAATAATAAAAGGTGTTTTCACTTGAAATAAGAACAAAAATCTGCCAATAGAACAAGTGAAAATGTGCTTGGCAAGAGAACTTGAAATAAGAAGGGATATTTAGGTAAATCAGATCTTGTAATTAAGTCGGAGAAAACATTTTGAACTATATTTGACCAGAATTAGGAAATGCTGTTACAATATAAGCCGCTAATACTCAAAAGTGTTTCTGTTTCATGATGTTAGATTTTCTAATAAATATGTAAAAAAATATGTTTCATCTGAGATACAACACAAAATAAGATTCTTTGACTCAACAAGATGACGCATTGTCTAAAAACAAGACCTGATATCTCACTGCAGTGTTACTTCTGAAGTAATTGTGTCTTATATCAGGTGTAGAAACATATTCTGACTAGATATTAGACGCATATACATGGCAAGATTTTGAGTTTTTGTAGTGTATAGCGTCGAAAGGAGCCAGTTGAGGTGGTTCGGGCACCTAGTAAGGATGCTACCTGGGCGGCTCCCTAGGGAGGTGTTCCAGGCACGTCCAGCTGGGAAGAGACCAAGGGGTAGACCTAGGACCAGGTGGAGGGATTATATCTCTTCGCTGGCCTGGGAGCGCCTTGGGATCCCCCAGTCAGAGCTGGTTGATGAGGGGAAAGGAACGTTTGGGGCTCTCTGCTGGAACTGCTACCTCCACGACCCGACCACGGATAAGCGGGAGAAGATGGATGGATGTAGTGTATAGCATTTCTCTATATGTCTTGTACTTGTAGTGGGAACTTAAACCATAAAAGGTCTAACTGTGTCACAATTGAACTGCTGCTGATGCTACAGGTAGCAATTCTGAGGCAGAATAAAAGTCCATTATCCAGGCAAGAGTATCATTTATGCCGTTTCTTTTTTCTCTCTTCAACACTCAACCGTTCAAAGAACAAGGGCTTCTCTTTCCCTGGTAAAAATACACATAAGCTGTAAGCCTTTTCCCCTTCTTTAGCCACTTTCACATTTTGAGTACAGACCAATCGATAGACTATTAGAAAGCCCTCTTTTGTTAATGGGCCCCTGTGGACAGCAGCAGGAAGCGGCTGACTTAGGAAATCATAAGGGCTGCAACTCATTATTGTGAAATCTGCCAATTCATTTCTTAATTTTTCGTTTGGTTTATAAATGTCAGAAGAAATGCCCAAACCAGTCCTTGAAAAAAAGTCCTTGCTGATGTTTTTAAATGTCTTGTGTGTGATGTATTGTGAATAACACCATAGTGAACATTGGAATTCCCCTCAGGGAGTAATAGAGTATCTCTTACTCTTAATTAATGAGTACTTACGATACGATAATACTTTATTGGTCAGATCAAGTCTGACATTTGACTTGCATCACAGCAGCTCCATGTGTAACATCAACATGGACACATATCAAGACACAATACATGATGAAAAAAAAACACTTTGGGTTGATAAATAAACGTTCCTTACCAGGGGTGGGAAGTAGTGGAGTACAAATACTTTGTTGCTGTACTTAAGTACATTTTTCTGGTATCAGTACTTTACTCCACTATTTATATTTCTGACGACTTTTTACTTTTACTTCTTACATTTTGAACACAAATACCTGTACTTTCTACTTCTTACATGTTGAACCCAAATACCTGTACTTTCTACTTCTTACATGTTGAACACAAATACCTGTACTTTCTACTTCTTACATGTTGAACTCAAATACCTGTACTTTCTACTTCTTACATGTTGAACACAAATACCTGTACTTTCTACTTCTTACATGTTGAACACAAATACCTGTACTTTCTACTTCTTACATGTTGAACCCAAATACCTGTACTTTCTACTTCTTACGTGTTGAACACAAATACCTGTACTTTCTACTTCTTACATGTTGAACACAAATACCTGTACTTTCTACTTCTTACATGTTAAACCCAAATACCTGTACTTTCTACTTCTTACATGTTAAACCCAAATACCTGTACTTTCTACTTCTTACATGTTGAACACAAATACCTGTACTTTCTACTTCTTACATGTTGAACCCAAATACCTGTACTTTCTACTTCTTACATGTTGAACTCAAATACCTGTACTTTCTACTTCTTACATGTTGAACACAAATACCTGTACTTTCTACTTCTCTCATTTTCCAAACAGCTGGTTCCTTTAGTTTGAATGTGTGTTTTGTGGCGTGATCATTATTCTTTAGAGTCATTGCGTGCCTATTGATTTGAACACGATCCGTGTATCCATCATTTCCTGGTCTTCTCTAAAGAAGAGGGACCAATGGAAACGTTGTCATGTTGCCGTTGTTCAGCATGGAAACATTCATTAGCTAACAATGACATTATTGTTCTATTAATATAAAGGGAGGTCAGGTACTCTTTAAAACAGCTGCTAGTTATGGGTACTTTCTACTGAAGCACATTTCAAAGCCTCTTTACTTTTACTTGATTAAAGAAGTTTAGTCAGTACTTCTACTTTTACCAGAGTATTTTTAAACACGAATATCTGTACTTATCCTTGAGTAAAGGATGTGTGTACTTTTGACATCTCGGACCCTTACCTTACCTCCTCCCCCCCCCCCCCCCCCCCCCCCCTATCTCTGCTCAGATGGGACGGGAGGAGCCGGCCATGTCCATGGACTCCAGTGGGAAGGTGATGTGGGCGCGTCACTCCGAGGTGCAGCAGGCCAACCTGAAGACCATGGGGGAGGTGGAGGTGAAGGACGGGGAGAGGCTGTCTCTGGGCGTCAAGGACATGGGAAGCTGTGAGATCTTCCCCCAGACCATCCAGCACAGCCCCAACGGGAGGTGAGACCCCAGGAAGGGAATGTACATGACTCAAGTGTGGTAAAAAATGTCCACAGTGTAAAAGAGATACAGATACATTTCTCAGTGGAGAACAGTTTCTGTCGACTTTATAACAATAAGAAAAACATATATGGTTAACCTGTTTGCGCTAGTTCGGTTTTAAAAATAACTGCTATAATATGAACCTGTTTACTGTGATATTTTTTAAATGTATGTTGTACTTAAATATGAATGTGTTTTGTTGATTTGCAGATTTGTAGTGGTGTGTGGCGACGGAGAGTATATCATCTACACCGCCGTGGCTCTGAGGAACAAGAGCTTCGGCTCGGCTCAGGAGTTCGTCTGGGCCCACGACTCCTCGCAGTGAGTTCTTAAAGGAAGAGTTTGTTTGGAAACACACCTAGTCGCCTTCTTGCTGAGAATAACATGAGAAGATTGACATTGTTCTGGGATGTCTTCATATACAATGTTCGGCATACAAGTTTCCCCCTGCTTTGAGTATTGTCAAGTCTACTGTATGCTAAGCTAGGCTAATGGCTGGCTTTACAGTAGCTTGATATTAAGTCAGACATGAGTGTGGTATTGATTTACTCATCTAAATACATAAAATAAAAATGTCAACCTATTCCTTAAAGGGCCCATGTCATGCTTTTCTGGTTATCACCCGTCCCCTTGTGTTATGAAGGTTTTTCTGCATGTAAACGGTCTGCAGAGTCACAAACCCTCAAAGTACACCCTGTAACGAGTAAAACTCTAACACAGGAAAGACCTGTCTATGCTGCCCCAGAACGCCTCGTTGGAGATTTCTCTTCTTCCATTGTTTTCTTCTTATAGTGTAGTAAGTACAGTGACGTATTGGGAATAGTGACGTAACGTGTGACTTCCTCACACACACACACACACGCACACACACACACACACACACACACACACACACACACACACACTCAATCTTTTCTCAGCTGCAGCACCGCAGATTTCTCAGCCTGAGGCGGCGGGGCTCGGCCTGGGCTCGTTCTGAGCACACACGCAGACTCACAGCCAGGCTGCAGGTGTGTGTGCTCGGGCTGGGTTTCGCTGTGTCTCGCTGTCTCGCAGATCCCCCGCAGCAAGCCAGCTCACACTGTCCGCTCCAGCAGCGAGTCGCGCAACGTCGCGCCAACACGGCACCCAGACCCCACGCAGCATTCTCATCTGTTTGTCATTACTGGTGTCATTTTCTGGTTGATAACAAACGCCATTGTAACACATAATCACGGATGTTCCGCTGTAACGGTGGTGGACTCATCAGAACAGAGTGGGCGAGCCGACCAATCAGAGCACAGTGGGCTCACAGGGGGGGGGAGGAATGAGAGTGAATACACTATACAGACATGCTGGATGAGAAACCAATGTGAGTTTGGAACATTGAACAATATACATTTATTTTAGTAGACCTCAACAATGGAATTATGATCAGTAGAAATGGCCATGGGACCTTTAAGCTAGCTAAAACTAGGGCTGCAAAACTTGTAAAAATATCGTTTTTTGCAAAAGAAATCAATTGGAATTACAATATGATTTACAATATTGAATGTATAGATCATTGTTGCATTATTATTCTAATTATTGTTAAAATAAATATTATGATCATGGTGTGGTGTGTGTGTGTGTATATATGTATATATTTTGGTCAGAGGATCTGTAGCAAACTTCATTTAGAAATATTTACACATATTTAGTTCTTAACAAATATTGTGCTTCCTGCAATTTGAATATTGCACTAGACCCTTTTGTATTTTCAATAACATGTAGATTAATTGTGCAGCCCTAGCTATAACTGTACAATATATGTAATAAGAGTCATTATCTTCACTCTCCAATGTGGTCCGGCACATTATAACTAAGTGTGTGCATTGTTTTCACAGGTATGCAGCGAGAGAGAGCAGCAGTATGATCAAAATCTTTAAGAACTTCAAAGAGAAGAAGGCATTTAAACCTGACTTTGGGGCTGAAGGTGAGTTTCATTTCTTATTGTTGTCTTTTTATCAGTTTTTAAACCAAAAAGGGAAAACAGATAAATCAACGTTTTGGTTTTGTTTGTATGATTTACGGATAATCCAGTGATGGGAAAGTGTGTGTGTGTGTGTGTGTGTGTGTGTGTGTGTGTGTGTGTGTGTGTGTGTGTGTGTGTGTGTGTGTGTGTGTGTGTGTGTGTGTGTGTGTGTGTGTGTGTGTGTGTGTGTGTGTGTGTGTGTGTGTGTGTGTGTGTGTGTGTGTGTGTGTGTGTGTGTGTGTGTGTGTGTGTGTGTGTGTGTGTGTGTGTGTGTGTGTGTGTGTGTGTGTGTGTGTGTGTGTGTGTGTGTGTGTGTGTGTGTGTGTGTGTGTGTGTGTGTGTGTGTGTGTGTGTGTGTGTGTGTGTGTGTGTGTGTGTGTGTGTGTGTGTGTGTGTGTGTGTGTGTGTGTGTGTGTGTGTGTGTGTGTGTGTGTGTGTGTGTGTGTGTGTGTGTGTGTGTGTGTGTGTGTGTGGGGGTGTGTACCTATGGAGTTAGCCAGATGTGTGTAAATTACTGTTGATGGTTATTTGAAAACAAATGCCGGTGTCGGACAAACACAGAGCTGAGCACACACACACACACACACACACACATGCGCCTTGGTGACTGGACATCTCCTTCATAAAACTAATAAAAGGGGGAGTAATCGGGCAGTTTGATGTGTGTAGAGAGATGTGTGTAGAGAGATGTGTGTAGAGAGATGTGTGTAGAGGTGTGTGTAGAGGTGTGTGTGGTTAACACCTAGCAGCCTGCAGGCTGTGCGTAAAAAGGCACAGCTCTCGGCGCGCTGGTGCTGCACTTCTCAGAGGCGGAGTTACACGTCCCGCTGCCTCCTGATGCTGCAGCCATTTCATGAAGTGAAGGAGGTTTTCCTTCTATAAAACAGCTGCGGGCAGCAGATACCGTGAGAGTCCCGCACATGAATTCATAGATCAAGGCAGACTGGTTTACTCTGCTGTTTTGCCAAACCGGTGCTTAAACAAAGGCAAGGCAAGTTTATTTATATAGCACTTTTCAACACAAGGCAATTCAAAGTGCTTTACAAAAAAATGAAAGACATTAAGAAAATGGCATTTAAAATCAGTCATTAAAAAGAAAAGCTAATAAAATAAACATATAGCTCTACACCCCTGGCCGACATGTCCTTAAAATGAAGTCTGAGTTTGAAATATATCTCAAATAATGTATGCACTGCCATTTCCCCACATAAACATAACAGTCTGCAATCAAACGGTTGTCTCCTGTGCGCTCCTCTTCCTACTTGGCGCACCGGTAACTTTCTCGTGCGCACGAGAGGCTGAGACCAGGCTGAGCCGCCGAATCCCTCGGAACATCATAAAAGCCATTTTCAACAGTTTTCTGGTGAAAGATGAACTAGGCTACTGGATGAAATAATATGACTGGTAGAGGTGCAACAATTAAACACTTTTTAAAAAAAATATTATGATAAAATATTTTTATATATTTATAATTCTGCAAATATTACGATAAACTCACAGCTATTTCGCGGCCCGGCAGTAACACCTCCGCGTGGGAACCCCTGCTTTAGACACAGCATGTAAATGTGTGTATCCTGCGTTCCTACAGGTGTCTTTGGAGGCTTCTTGCTGGGCGTGAGGTCAAACAGCGGCCTGGCCTTCTACGACTGGGATAACACTGAGCTGATCCGCCGTATCGAGATCCAGCCCAAACATGTGGGTCATACTGTCACTGCGATCACATCTCCACATTATCCACCCTTCTATATGTATTATGTTATATTGTCTGTTTCCTCCTGTGTTTAGATCTTCTGGTCTGACTCTGGGGAGCTTGTGTGCATCGCGACAGACGAGTCTTTCTTTGTGCTGCGTTACCTTCCGGAGAGAGTGGCCGCGGCTCAGGAGAACAAGGAAGACGTAACCGAGGACGGGATAGAGGGCGCCTTCGAGGTACCACCTGTAGTTAAGAGTCATTACTTTAAAAGAAAAAAGTTGTAGGGATGGGCCTGCAGAGCGTAAAGTCAACTTTATTGTTAATCTTTCAGTTTGTGTGTACAGACAGAGAGATCGAAATAACGTTTCCCACATTCCCGAATACAAATATATATAAAATATGTATATCCTATAACAGACACATTTAAACATATGCACACATTAAAGGGGACCTCTCATGCAAAATGCACTTGTTGATGTCTTTTCTACATCAACATGTGTCCCCGGTGTGTCAGGGAACTCACGCAGCGTCAGAAAATAAAACCCTCTCTCTTTTCCTCCGTACCCAAATCTCTAAAAACGGGGGAACAACGGAGCTGATCCAGATTTGCGTCCGATATGACGTAATCTCTGAAATGTGGACCCACGGCCCAATCAGAAACGTTGCTATCAGAAACAATGCCCGACTGTTTTGGACGTAATATGGTCGGTGTTTACATTAGCATCGCTAACACTCAGAGCTAACCTGTACTGGAGAGCATGTGTGTGAAGAAGCAGGAAGTAAAAAGGAACTCACCTTGTGGTATAACCGGCAAGAGAGAAAGCCTTTGAGCTCCATACTGTTTCAGATCCTTGATAATCCATGATATGGCGTTTCATCACGGCAGCATTTAGTTTAGACAGTAGCTGCCGGGTCCCGCATGAGCACAGACCCCTCCTCTTTTAAAGCTTAATACCCCAAATCAGCACTTTTGAAACAGGAAGTGAAATAGAGGGATATGAGGCATGGCTAGAATGGGGGATCTGTTTGGTATTTTGAGCAAAACACTTCATAGACATGTTTTTTATATATTTTTACATATCTGAGACCTATGCTATTGCCTAAAGATAGCCTGATAGGTGACCTTTAAGATAAAAACACAACAATCAATATATACAACATAACAGTAACGTAATCACATGACGACATTTACAGAAACAGAAAACTTCTTAAAACACTTGAAATTGTTCTGGAAGATGCAGATAGTTTAAAATGACCTATACATGTTTTGCTAAATCCGATTGCTTTTGAAAAATGAAAATAGGGAATAATCTACAGGCAGGATACACTAGAAAGTGAAGCTATGTGGATCCTTGACAATATATATAGTTTTTTCTTGTAAATTTGTGGCTTCAATTTCAAAGAATACTCAAGTTTTGATCGTGCAAATTAGTGACTTTAATCCTAGACATTTTCGTTAATTTATTCATTGTAAATTCAGGCAATTGAGTAATCGTTACACCTGTTTCTTCCTGCTGCCCAGGTGCAGGGGGAGGTCTCCGAGGTGGTGAAGACGGGGGTCTGGGTGGGAGACTGCTTCATCTTCACCAGCTCTCTGAACAGACTCAACTACTACGTTGGAGGAGAGATCATCACCATCGCTCACCTGGACAGGTACAAGGCGTATTTCCATGTTGTTAAAGAAACGATTTAAACGCTGAGTGGGCTAATAAAGGGAGGTCTGTCTGACACGCTGTATCCAGACAAGAGAGCCCTAGTCAGTAGTTGCATACTTTCAAATGATTGTAAAAGGTCAGAATAACATCCATACATGAAGCTCTCGTAGAATAATAACCAGTTGTGATTGAGATTGCGCGAGGTTTGCATTTCAACATGTGGTCTACAGAACTACTACCATTCTCCGTAACAAACAAATAAAAATACGATTAAAAACGGCAGGGGATTTTTATTTTGTAACCTTTATTCAACCAGATAAAAGCATTGAGATAAAATCTTATTTACAAAGCTGACCTGGCCAAGAAGGCAGCAACGTTACACATCCTTACACATAACACGGACATATAACATGCAGAGAACACAACTCGGTAAACAAAAGACGAAAAGCAGTCACTCCAGTGTGCAGATTTGGGACAGTAAGAAAGGTGCACTACTTATTACTGCAAGAGGAGCTGGTGGTAAGGACCTCAGACAACTTCAATGTATTTATAACCTAGTGTCGCACACACACCTCTACACAACCCACACACACACAATAACCTACAGTGAAAAGATGATAAACCAAATGCATTCCTCACCCCTACCATAGACAAGTTATTTAATTTACTTTTTAATGCTGTGTTATTTCTATTTTGAGATGTTTAAATGTTAGAATTGTTTATTCCTACTCTTTTAATTTCTACTTGTGTGCAATGCCTTGTTTCTGTTTATGCTGCTGCTACGCAAACATTTCCCAATTTGGGAATCAATAAAGTAGATATTATCTTATCTTAGAATGTATATATGGCCGCCACACATGTACAACAATTTTCCCATCCTGGTTTACCAAGTTCAATGAACACTCTGCCATCCTCAGATTTACAGTTATGCATCCTGGACAAATCTGTTTTTTCTCATACTCCATTAGCCTAATATCCAGTAAAGAAGAAATAAATCTCAAAACAGTGCCTTAAACACAGTTATTTGTCACGTGTAGGACCATGTACTTGCTGGGCTACATCCCCAAGGACGACCGCCTGTACCTCGGAGACAAAGAGCTGAACGTCATCAGCTACAACCTGCTGCTGTCCGTGCTGGAGTACCAGACGGCCGTCATGAGGCGGGACTTCAGCACGGCCGACAAGGTGTTACCCACAATCCCCAAGGAGCAGAGGACCAGAGTAGCCAACTTCCTGGAGAAACAGGTATCCTACAAAGTCTATCCAGTTTAATTTATTTGTTTATAGTGTCGCGGACAGTCCCCATGGATCAACTGTCACACAGGGGCAGATTTAGCCAACATTGCTAATTTCCAGCTGTTGTCCCCGGCCAGATGATAATAGACACCTTTTTAAAATCACAATATATCAACAGCAGGGTTTCCCACACATACAGTTGCAAGAAAAGTATGTGAACCCTTTGGAATGACCTGGATTTCTGCATAAGTTGGTCATAAAATGTGTTCTGATCTTCATCTAAGTCACAACAATAGACAAACACAGTCTGCTTAAGCTAATACCACACAAACAATGATATGTTTTCATGTTTTTATTGAACACACCATGTAAACATTCACAGTGCAGGGTGGAAAAAGTATGTGAACCCCTAGGCTAAAGACTTCTTCAAGAACTAATTGGAGTCAGGAGTCAGCCAACCTGGAGTCCAATCAATGAGACGAGATTGGAGGTGTTGGTTAAAGCTGCCCTGCCCTATAAAAAATACACACCAGTTTTGAATTTGCTATTCTTAAGAAGCATTGCCAGATGTGAACCATGCCTCGCACAAAAGAGCTCTCAGAAGACCTACGATTAAGAATGGTTGACTTGCATAAAGCTGGAAAGGGTTACAAAAGTATCTCTGAAAGCCTTGATGTTCATCAGTCCACGGTAAGACAAATTGTCTATAAATGGAGAAAGTTCAGCACTGTTGCTACTCTCCCTAGGAGTGGCCGTCCTGTAAAGATGACTGCAAGAGCACAGCGCAGAATGCTCAATGAGGTGAAGAAGAATCCTAGAGTGTCAGCTAGAGACTTAAAGAAATCTCTGGCACATGCTAACATCTCTGTTGACGAATCTACGATACGTAAAACACTGAACAAGAATGGAGTTCATGGGAGGACACCACGGAGGAAGCCACTGCTGTCCAGGAAAAACATTGCTGCACGTTTGAAGTTTGCAAAAGAGCACCTGGATGTTCCACAGCACTACTGGCAAAATATTCTGTGGACAGATGAAACCAAAGCTGAGTTGTTTGGAAGGAACACACAAAGCTATGTGTGGAGAATCCAAAGGGTTCACATACTTTTTCTTGCAACTGTATGGTGCATTCCTACTACACGGCCCCGCTCGGCCTCGCTCGGTATGGCTAGGCCTCGTTAGGCCTTGTTAGGACAGGCTCACTTTATGGCGCATTTCCATTACAGTTTAGGAACTGGGTTAGTAACTATAGTAACGCAGTGTAGGCGGAGCCGTGACGTCATCTTCAATGAGAGCCCCAGAAAAACATCCGTTGTTGTGAGTGTGGACGGTCGGAGCATATACTGCATTAGCTTAGCCGATCTCCATTCAGAAAACACGCATTTTAAAAGGTTTTTCGCCTGCCGTCTGTCTGCAGACTTGTCAAAGCATTAATTCATGGTTTTTACTAACCGGTATCAGTATGTTGTTACTTCGGCATCATTTAGAAAAGTGTATTACAATTTAATCACGGTCAAATATGTTCATCTTGTTGTAGTTGTAGCCCCCTTGCCAGCGATTCTCTCTCTAGTTTAGCATACTCAGCCCGACTCAGCCTGGTTGTTGGCCCGGAAAGAACCTCGATTTTATGGGGCCAGAAAAACTGTGAAATAGTTCCCGCTAGCCGGAACTATGCCAAGTGGAAACGCAACCATAAACGGGCCCCGCACGGCTCGGCACGCTTAAAGCTAGCTCCGCGCTGTAGTGGAAATGCGTCAATAGACTTTACTTGGGTGGGCCGCCCAGAAATATTAACGGCCGCCAAAGTATATTTATTTTAAAAAAATGTATCCGTCCGCGAGCACGACGCCATCTGCGATCGATTAACTAGTGGACAATGATCCCTCGCTCTACGCCTCCTGTACCTGTTGGCTCTGCTATCGCGTGTCGGTCTGCTAACAAGCGACCAACAGAAAGGTTCATGGTATTAAAGCTCACACGTATTTCTTGTTTGTCACATGTTGTTGCACGTCACAACGCCACCCCCTCGTGCCTGGCTACCACCACAAGTATATTTCAGATCTGTGGGAAACACTGAACAGCATTAGTTATAAAAAAAGGATGAAAGACAAGTAAATACAGGCGAAAGGATAAAAGAGAACAATGAACAACACACGTTACTACATACAGTACACATATAGCACATCACAATCACATAACAGAAACGAGGGGAAACATCCATGATCACATGTAACACACACGCCATATTCAACACAAACTGCTCCTCGCTTTTCTTATAGCTCGAACTGCTGATGAACTCAGGATTCAGCCCTGAGATGAATAATTTACAGAGCATCAGGCGGCCAGATGTTGCAAAACCTCGGGGCAGAATTCTTGTTCCCAGTTTTCCCAAAACCTATCCAGTTTGTTTTTGAGGAAAAAACGTATCCTTTCAAGAGCAAGGTAGAAAGTCGTCCCGTTCAGCCATTGAGAAAGTCCACAGGTTGATGGTTCCTTCCATGTGCGAGCTATGCACCTCTTGTTCCTTTTTGAATCTCTTAATCATGGGAAGGGTTTGCAAATGAAATCCAATATTGATAACAGTTTGTTGTGTTTTTTTTCAGGGCTTCAAGCAGCAGGCCCTGGCCGTGTCCACTGACCCAGAACACAAGTTTGAACTGGCCCTGCAGCTGGGAGACCTGAAGATAGCCCAGCAACTGGCCTCCGAGGCAGAGGTCAGAGCGCGCGCGCGCGCGCGCGCGCACACACACACACACACACACACACACACACACAAGACCAAAGCTGTCCCAGAAATACTACATACTAACTCTATACAGTAATATTTGCTAATTGTGACATCGGTTAGTTTTCAAAATGTCCTTTACAATATAAAATGTGAATGTAGGCTATAGGGAATCTTATGCAATACTTTCTACTCTGTCCGCAGTGTGGTATTTAGTATTCATTATTTCTGCATTGATAATACTTTTACTTTTCTAGTTTGAAAGACTGGCTTTAAGACTTGGCATGAAAAGTCTATAGCCGTGCTAGCAGCTCTGTGAGGCTAACCAGTGACAATGCTAACAGGCTCATAGTGACAATGCTAACAGGCTCACAGTGACAATGCTAACAGGCTCACAGTGACAATGCTAACATGCTCACAGTGACAATGCTAACATGCTCACAGTGACAATGCTAACATGCTCATAGTGACAATGCTAACATGCTCATAGTGATAAAGTTAACAAGCTTACAATGCTAACATGCTCATAGTGACAATGCTAACATGCTCATAGTGATAAAGTTAACAAGCTTACAATGCTAACATGCTCACAGTGACAATGCTAACATGCTCACAGTGACAATGCTAACATGCTCACAGTGACAATGCTAACATGCTCACAGTGACAATGCTAACAAGACAGTACAACTCATATCAGGGAACCATGAATGATTGTTTGAAATGTAATGAAATCTATTTAGAAATATTTTGGACTGAATTTGACTAACTTGTGGACATTGGAGAAGACTGCCATTTGCAATGACTTTCTATAATTAGTAGCCGTTTAATATGCAGGATTAAACAGGTCTCACAGACGGAGTAGTAACCCAGTAAGTGCTCCACAGTGTTGTTGTTGTTGTTGTTGTTGTTGGGGTTCATGCTCCCCCTGTGATAATCCTCTCTCCTGTCTCTTTGGCAACTCGGCATGTCGGGCTTCCAGTCGGAGCAGAAATGGAAGCAACTGGCGGAGCTCGCTACTACTAAGTGCCAGTTTGGCTTGGCGCAGGAGTGTCTGCACAACGCACAGGATTATGGGGGATTATTGCTGCTGGCCACCGCCTCGGGCAACTCCAACATGGTTGGAAAATTAGCCGAGGGAGCAGAAAGAGATGGGAAGAATAACGTGGCGTTTCTCACCTACTTTCTGCAGGGACGGTGAGTGAAGAAGAGGAACATGTTTGAATCAACTTTTCTATATTTTTCTAAATGTGTTTATTTTGTTACCGTTTTTCTGTTTTTGCCCAGATTGGACAAATGTCTGGACCTTCTCATCGCAACAAATCGGTTGCCAGAGGCTGCTTTTCTGGCACGAACATATCTGCCCAGCCATGTGTCGAGGTACAGTTGTTTCCACTGAGTGCACAGCACATGTTGGAGTGTATTCCAGTGTGTGTACATACATCTCGTATCAATATGTGACCTGCAGAACCTTTGCCTGTCATTTGTCCAAATCCAGATGTGGAGACGTTATGCAACGGCTGAAAGCTTTTGTGAATATTTTGAGATCTGCTTCTTCAAATCAGCCACATTGAGCCTGAAACACCGACTTTCTCGTCCGTTATGCTACTAGTTTAAACATTAGTAGCATAACTATTCCTCGTGATCAAATCTTATCTGATCTATATCATCTGATTTTATCGCTCTCCCTTTACAAGCTTTTAAAAATGTATTTCGATTTGAGCCACAACTCGACCAAGTAAGTTATTTTGCTCTAGAAAGTGTTTTATATTCTGAAAGCCAAGAGATTGTTTCTTTAAAATCAACAGAAACCCAAATATGTTTTTTTGACATAAATCCATGTTTATATTAAAATAAGTCGTTCAAGTGGGCATCTTTCAGTAGCTATACAGGGGGTCCGCGGGGTCTTAAAAAGTATTAAAATTAGATCAATCAATTTAGAGAAAATTAAGGCTATTAAAAAGTATTAAACAGCATTTTCCAAGGTGTTACATTTTGTAGCTTGTTTTCAATAAGTATATAAATTGTCCAAAGAGGTTGTATTCTACAGTCTGCCTGAATGTAATCATTGCGTAGGTGTGTAGTGTGATTCTGTAGTTTATTGATGGAGTCCCGTTGGGTTTGACGTCATCTGAACAGGACATCGCACGCTCACTGCTTGATAGCGCGCGAAGGTCCGTTTACGCCGGTTGCTAAACAACATCGTTATGGGGAAATGCAAGTCTGTGTCCAAATGGTTGGAAGATAAGGAGGAAGGACAATCAATACTGTATATAGTAAATGTGAGCTAAAGTGTGTCGCCAAGGTAACCGGTTAGAACTCAAAGTGGCGATGAGGTCTTAAAATGTATGGAAAGGGTCTTAAAAATGGTCTTAAATGTGACTTCAGGATTCCTGCATATACCCTGCCATAGTAGTTGTAATATTAATACTACAAAGTTTCTCCTTAAGCCACAGCTCACCGAGTAAATACTGTGCAGGAATTCGGCTCTTAAAAATGATTTATCATCTGAATATGGTAGGGATGTAACGGTTCACAGAAGTCACGGTTCGGTTCGTACCTCGGTTTGGGGGTCACGGTTCGGTACAACAAGAAAAAGCAACAAAAAGTCCCAAATGCATAATTCCAGGTTTGTTGTTATTTATGTTTGAACAGTAATGCAAGTTTCAGTTTAAAAATAAAGAACTCTGACATTTTTGAATAATTAACTGTATTAAACAGTTAAAAACAAACCATACACACTCAGATGGCCATATTATCTATAATGGCTGATGTCAAACAAAAAGGTTTCATCAAGCTGTAAAACTAAAAAGAATGTCTTGAAAATATGACATCATAAATAATAAGAAAGTGTTTCAAGAGCGCAAAGTCGTTGAAAAACATATGCCAATAGCTTCCTTTATTTATTTTGGTCTCTCGGCTTTCATGTTTATTGGCTTCTTAAAAACAGCGGGGATCAGCTGTTGAACTGCTGTTATCTTTTGCCGGGCTCCGGTGATTGGCAAATCTGGGTGATGCCTTCTGATATGATTTAGCATGTTTGGCGTGTGTTACCATTAGCATACCGCACCACTGTAGAACAACGGCGACACACCGTTCTCGTCCGATCCACCACTCGCACACTTCATCGTTATTGTAGTCCACAGGGAACCCGAAATGTTCCCACACAGCTGATTTAAAAGAAGCAGGTGAGTTCTAGCTTCTGTGTGTTATCTGAAATCGCCAGACTAACTTTTCTTCTTCTTGTATTTTGTTCGTTTTGTTGTTGTGTTTCTTCTTGTTCTTCATTTGTCGTTTAAGGGCGGCTGGCAAACAGCTTTTAGGCGCAATACCGCCCCCTGGATTATATATAGTGTAGTGGATACTGCCCTGAACGAAATACTTTTTTCCCACTCGTAAAAAAAAGGCGTATTCGTCGTGTGACTGCGTGTGCCGAACCGTGACGGTACGGGACGAATACGGATACCGTTACACCCCTAGAATATGGCAATAAAAGAATACCCTAACCATTAATCCATGTTTCTCTTGAAATGAGTCGTTGCAACATCCGACTGACTGAGGTCACGTGTTGACATGATGCCTCAGTGCTGAGCTGCATCTGCCTCTCCTCCTGCAGGGTGGTGAAGCTGTGGAAGGAGAGCCTCTCGAAGGTCAACCAGAAGGCAGCAGATGCTCTGGCTGACCCCTCCCAGTACAGCAACCTGTTCCCCGGCCTCCAGCAGGCGCTGCTGGCCCAGGAGTTTCTGAAGGACACTCATGTTGGGATCAGACCGGCTGCAGAGTACCCGCTCATCACGGTCAGCGGGAGTCAGAAGAACTATACTTTAAAACTGAATTTAGATCAATTAGTTATTTCATTCTAAATCAGAAACAGGTTTATCACCAGGTAGGTTACACGTACGAGGAATTTGACTTGGTGTCATGTTGCATACATACAAGTAAAACAAAAAGGTAAAACACAGATAGAGAACTATTTAAAGAAAACTATAATAACAGTAAAAAATATTGTAATATATAGCAGTATTTACATTGAAATAGAATGGAATCAAATGTAAAATATGTGCAGTAAAAAAAACAAATGATGCTGTAAACTAGGTTAATGGCTGCATAAATGGTCCAGTTCTTTAGTCTGTTGTTGAGGTTTTGCTGATTGATCATCGTCATTGAATTATCTGAATGAACTGTTCATACTTTGGGCAACATGTTGGAGATGACCTTTTGCCTGCCTCTGTATTTTTCAGCCAAATGAGAACCGTAATGTTCTGGAGGAATCTGCAGGGTTTGTGTCCAAAGGAGAGATCGATGAGCCAGAGGTGAGAACAAGAACCTGCACCACACACAGCTAATCACACATCTAATCACACATCTAATCACACATCTAATCACACATCTCACATCTAATCACACATCTAATCACACATCTAATCACACATCTAATCTCACATCTAATCACACATCTAATCTCACATCTAATCACACATCTAATCACACATCTAATCTCACATCTCACATCTAATCTCACATCTAATCTGAGATTCTAATCACACACCTAATCACACATCTAATCACACATCTAATCACACATCTAATCACACAGCTAATCACACAGCTAATCTCACAGCTAATCTCACATCTAATCACACATCTAATCACACATCTAATCTCACATCTCACATCTAATCTCACATCTCACATCTAATCTCACATCTCACATCTAATCTCACATCTAATCTGAGATTCTAATCTCACATCTAATCACACATCTAATCTCACATCTAATCTCACATCTAATCACACATCTAATCTGAGATTCTAATCACACATCTAATCACACATCTAATCTCACATCTCACATCTAATCTCACATCTAATCTGAGATTCTAATCACACACCTAATCACACACCTAATCACACATCTAATCACACATCTAATCACACAGCTAATCACACAGCTAATCTCACAGCTAATCTCACATCTAATCACACATCTAATCACACATCTAATCTCACATCTCACATCTAATCTCACATCTCACATCTAATCTCACATCTCACATCTAATCTCACATCTAATCTGAGATTCTAATCTCACATCTAATCACACATCTAATCTCACATCTAATCTCACATCTAATCACACATCTAATCTGAGATTCTAATCACACATCTAATCACACATCTAATCTCACATCTCACATCTAATCACACATCTAATCTGAGATTCTAATCACACACCTAATCACACATCTAATCTGAGATTCCAATCACACACCTAATCACACACCTAATCACACACCTAATCACACATCTAATCTGAGATTCCAATCACACACCTAATCACACATCTAATCACACATCTAATCTCACATCTCACATCTAATCACACATCTAATCTGAGATTCTAATCACACACCTAATCACACATCTAATCTGAGATTCTAATCACACACCTAATCACACATCTAATCTGAGATTCCAATCACACACCTAATCACACACCTAATCACACATCTAATCTCACATCTAATCACACATCTAATCACACATCTAATCACACATCTAATCACACATCTAATCCCACATCAAATCACATATCTAATCTGACATCTAATCACACATCTAATCTCACATCTAATCTCACATCTAATCACACATCTAATCACACATCTAATCACACATCTAATCACACATCTAATCACACATCTAATCTCACATCTAATCCGATCTAATCACACATCTAATCCCACATCTAATCTCACATCTAATCCGATCTAATCTCACATCTAATCTCACATCTAATCTCACATCTAATCACACATCTAATCCCACATCTAATCCCACATCTAATCTCACATCTAATCCCACATCTAATCTCACATCTAATCTCACATCTAACTGAATCCTTTACCAAAAAACAATAACTGGAAATGTATGCCATTACGGAGTTGATATCTCAACAAACAGCAAAAGACAGAATGTTGTTCCTGCCTTTGATGGAGTCTGGTCTCTTTAAGTATAGGTGTGGCTTTACAGGATACTCATATTCCCATATTTTACATTGAAACAATTATTGTTTATGTGGCGGCTCAATCCCCAGTTCAGTTTGAGTCGCCGAGAGGCTGAACTTGGCTCTAAACTGTGACGCGTTTTCGAAGAGAAAGTCCATACTGAAGCAAGATAGTTTCAGGATATTTAATAAACAAAATCATAACATAGTAACTATGGACACAACGGTCAACAGAAAAAATGACAGCACAAGCTCATCCGCACTCGACATGAAACAGGTGACTTGTATAACCAAACCACACCCATGTGACAATTACCGGCTCAACATAGAAATAAAAGTGACGTAAACAAACAATAATAATAATACAAATAATGAACTTGGGCTAAGTAGTGTTATGGCACCTACAATGTGTATTTTTCTTGCCATGAAAAACGGATTTCCCTTCCTAACGGGGTCCCAGAGTAGACAAATTAGGGACAACATTGACAGTATGGCTTTAGAAGTGAGTAAATCAAATCATGTGAGTAACTATTGAAAAGGGAAAAAACTGTAAGGGAACTTTGCTCCAAAAAGGTACATTTTGAAGTAACAACAATGAAAAGTCTCTTAAAAACAAATGTAATCTACTATAATTATGGACGACGTTTCTCCTGATGACTTAGTATTTTCATTTACAATATTTAAATAGACTTTTATCCTGTTACCTTACACTTGATATCACTTGGCAAAAAAATGCTTGGTCAAGTTTTGTAATGTTGTTATGAAGGATCTCTTATGGAGGATCTCCATTCATGTATGTGTACTTTTTGTGCACAGGGAGGGGTGGAAAGCATGAATGAACCCATGGTGGTAGCAGCGGTGACGGCAGCTGTTCTAGCAGAACCCGCAGCAATGGAGGAACTTCTTCCAGTAAAACAGGAGATTATTGAACCTGTCCGAGCAACAGAAGAAGAATCCATCCCAACATCAGCATCCCCTCTTCCTGTCACACTACCAGAAGAGCATGTCGAGCCAAAACAAGCAGAGTCTGTGTCCTTTGACGAGGACATCATCTCTAACCCAGAGGAGGCTGCAGAGGAAGACATTTTGGACTTCACCACAGAGACCCCCCCCACAGAGCCACAGATGGTACAGCCCAGTCCTGTGGAATATGCCACTACCGTGCATGTATCTGAGACTCATCGAATCGAGACAACATCAGAAACCATCGTGGCAACAGAAGAAATTGAGACGGTGGCAACGGAAACCATAGCAACAGAGGATGTCCTAGTTAGCACTGGGCTGATAGTCGATACTGAAGTAATAGAAACTGGTATTGAAGAACTGGACACACCTTTAATCTCCATAGAAGCATCAAGCATCTTAGATACAGCAGCAGAGGAAACTCCTGTTACAGAGGAACTTGTTTCAGAAACAGCCACATCAGCTGTAGCAGTGGAGCAGCTCATCTCCTTTGAAAGCACCACCAGTCCAGAGTTGGATGTGCCTGTCCAGGTCCAAACGTTTCCAGATTTGGCCCTTGATCCTCTGCTGGAGCCACTTGAAGATACAGTGCCGACACTGAAGCCACTCCCCGCACAAGAACCAGAACAAGGTGAAGAAGTGACAGTGAAGCCTGCTGCGCATCCACAGGCTGATCCAGAGCTTTTACCCCCAGTAGCAGCTCCTGTAGAGGGGAAAGCAGCAGAGGAGAAGGAGTACGGAGCTGAAGGGGTTGAGGAACCACCAGAGGACCTCGAGGACGAGATGATTGATGAGGTCAATATCTGTTTTTAAACCTATTGCAAAAAATATGCTACCATTTGCACTTATTATGGAATAAAACAATACAAATAAACAAGTTATTTTAGGGGTGTAACGGTTCTGAAACTGAGACACAAACGTCCACGGTCAAATAGTGCAGTTATGTCTTCTATCACTGTATATATCTTGACGACATTCGATCGTAGACGACACCAGATTAAAGCAAATGGTTAAGGTGCTTAAGCCCCACTCAAATGTGGCGTTCACTTGTGCATTTGACTCCTTACGGTTGTGTTGCCATGCCAGTACTTGAGTCATTTAACTTATCTCAATAAGCAGTATGACTGTTAAATGCTTACACTTTTCAAATGTAATGAAAAACGTACCAAACCATGACCCGCAAAAAAGAAATACATACCAAACCGTTAATTGTGCGTAGCGTTACACCCCTAACTTTCATGTATCTATTGAGTTCTTGTGTCCTTTGATGCAATGATTTTCTACTTGACTATTTCTACCTGTAGGGCCTGGATGATCTGGATCTGGATAATTTTGACCTGGAAGACATCGACACCTCGGACGTCAACCTGGACGAGGATTTGAGTGATTAGGAAAGAGGAATGGTCCAAACTTTATTTTAATTCCTTCTCTCAGTGACCAAAGAACTCAAAGGGTTAAACGAGACCATAACAAGTGAGCGGCAGACTAACATGCCTTTAACCTTAAATAACAAGCATTGTGAACTGATGTAGTATAAGATGTTCTGCTTTCGGTAAAATTGTGGAACTCTAGGACTACATTTTTTAAGTATAACAGCTCCAAGAAGGCTGGTTTAACCTCAAATTAGGTGTGAGACCAAACCTAAGGAGTGTGCTAATCATGAAAAATGTGTAAGGGACTCAAGTGTGTTGAATGGGAATTAGGGATAAGGAATAGAAAGGTGTTTGTTTAGAAATAAGGGATGCATTGACGCCGGTTAAAAATATCCAGCGCAGTCTTTTTTACACTTCACATTTTTCTATTTAAACAATACTGCAATAATCATGACAGCGTCTCAAAACACATATTTACGTATCATTGGTTTTTGAAATTTGCACCAGCATTAAAAGTAATAAATGTTACACTCTGTACTTCTTCTGCATACCTCAGGACACTTCTGTGGATCAGGGTGTTATCCAAGCTATCGAGGAAGTTTAAATACTGCTTTCATTCTTGAAGTAAAACTAAGTTTGGGTATTCAGAGCGTTATTTTTAGATTTATGTGTAATTTTGTAAATGGTTAACAAATATGCAATTTTGACAAATCCCCCATTTGGTTATATTCAGTGTGTTTATGACCTCTTGGTTCATGTTTACTTCTCACACCTTGTATCCACACGTACTGCTGCTGCTGAGATCTACAGTATGTTTCTGTTATGAGTGCCTTACATGTGCACTTTTTTTAGAGGGTATTCTCACATTTTCTGTTTTTTTAAAAAGATGGATTGTACTGTGTATGTATAGTTGAAATTTGAATAAATAAACTTCAATCAATAAAGTCTGCTGTCATCATTTAAGTAACCCTAAGATGCCCGAGTGACCGGACCCTTCACTCTTCCACAAGTAGGTCAAAAAGGACCCCTATTAGAATGTGTTTTTATGCCATTTGTCATGTTGGTTAAAATCACTTGTATAATATTTAGTGTTATATTTTGGTTCATATAGAAATATATTTTTTAAATTATAAAAAAAAACGTTTTGAACATATCGATGCAAAGATCTCCGCTATTCTGAGACCCTCACAGTATTCCAGTCTCTTTTCAAAACTCATCTCTTCTCCTCTTGTATACTCATAGCCCCCATCCCCCATCAATCCATGCCGGTTGATCAAGTTTGATAGTCCTATACCCCCCCCCCTAACCTTCCCTTATATTGCAAAGCGATTTTGAGTCCTTGAAAAGCCCTATACAAATATAATGTATTATTATACTGCCAGGTATCAGATCTTGCTGTGTAAAATAATCTTCCTGAGAGGTGTCACGTGTGATGTCGTCTGTGTGGTCCACAGTGAATGTATTCCTGACAGCAACAGGTGATAAGAATCAAAGGTTCCCAGAGGATCCCATAGGAAATGCATGCAGGTAATTGTTGACCCACTTATGGAAGCTTGGGTAGAAATACAAAAACTACAATTTCTTAAAATTTGAATGGCATGATATCCAAAACATGTTTGAGGAATAGCTGGAATATAAAATGATAAAAAAATGTAATTACAAAGATACTTCAAGAAAACTACCTCACCGGTTCAAAAGAGACCCACTTATGCATCTAAGGGTTAAGGGGAAATATTATGCTTGTTGGGGTTTCCCCTTTCCTGGAGTGTGTTGGTCTGGTAACACTCAAGCTTCTATTGGCTAGTGCTACAACACATCTAAGCGGTTGACCAACCACAACAGAGCCAGCCAGCTAACCAATCAGAGCAGACTGGGCCCTGGTTTCAGACAGAGGGTGTATGAGAAAAATAAAGAGCTTTTTGAACATTAAAGCATGGAGACCTGTCACAGTAGAGACACTGATATGAACCTGAGAATAATAGAACCACTTAGTACAAAGATCTTTATTTACATCATTTTGACTTCACACAAAGACAATCACAAACGTTTTTCATTCCATGTATAAATGACTAACTGCATCTTCATCAGTTTCAAAGCTAATTCTTTAAGTCAAGGATCACATACTCCACTTCGACCCCAACACTGAAAGCTGTGTTTGACATACGAGATGCAATTTTCAGTGTATCCCTCTGGTCATGGTACCATTCGTCATGAGGATGAATTTGTATATTTCTATCTAGTGGTCCAGTCAGGCGCTGGCGCTCTTGGCAGCCATCTGTTCATGAGCCTGCAGGGCCAGCTCGATGTAGCCCGACCTCTGAGACTCCTTCTGGGCATAAATCTGCAAGCACAAGGGTCACAGGTCAGCGAGAGAGGAGAGAAAGGTCAGGCCAATTACTTTGAGCTTGTGCCTTAAGTGTAACAGTAAGAAGTATAGCCAACGAGTCTGTTAGTTAAAAGATAAAGAGAGTTTTGCAGCAATTCCTCTCTGAATAAACGACTAACTTTGTGCAAGATACAATAAAGCACCGCCAAAGAATTTGTGTGGAAACATTTTCATTATTAAGATTAATTTTAACCTAATTTCCTTTCTCTTTCTTGATCTTCCTTAGCAACGGTCATTACAGTCCTTGACAGCGGTCTGTTCTACTGGATTAACAACGTGTCACATGTTGTGAATCGACCAATCAGAACTTTATTTAGCTTCCATATCGTTTATGGTTGAATGTGGGACGCGAACATTTTTTAGATTCTTAAGTGGGCTCCGAGTTGAAAAAGGTTGGGAACCGCTGCAATAAAGTTTAAAGCTATTCTTCAGTGTTAAACCCCCCCCCCCTTTAAAATCACATTGATAATTAATATAGTGGCAGACTAAAATGAACGGTCAAGGGTGACTAAAGGAGAGGCGGTGCCGTGACAGCGACTGTAGCGGACATGTCTCCTGCTGCTAACCCTTCACATTAAATGGCTGTCATTCCCAATGTCTGTCCCCCCCCCCCCCCCCTGCTTCAAGGCAGAGGGGCTGTGAGTGCTAATAAGAGCTGATGTGTCCGGGGGTTGGCCCCGCAGTTCCCACGCCGGAGACAACCCCAAACCCTCTCACGGAGGAAACTTAAGATGAGACGGCCTTCACTCGACCTCTCGGAGCTACACTGACTCCTGATTGACTCAGATGATCCTGAGGGACACGACTTATGTGACCCGGGTCATTTCTGGATCAAATGGCAACACATAACCTGCACATATTAAAGTGAACACTCAAATCCAGCACCAGACACTTTGTTTTTGACGCTGCTATGGACAGTCTTACACTAATGTACATTCTCAAAGATAGTGACTACATCAACACAGGCTCACTATTTGGCAAGATGACTAAGCCTTATATTGGCTCCTTAGCGAGAATCCACTCAGTGAGCAACAGATACCAAGGATGCTGGCTGATGAAGAAGACAAAGTAAGCTAGGTAGCCAATATAAGGCTTAGTCATTTTGCCAAATAGTGAGCCCACATTTATCTGTACTGCTAAGCCTTATATGGGCTACCTAGCTTACTTCGTCTCCTTCATCAGCCAGCATCCTTGGTATCTGTTGTTCACTGAGTTGATTCCCCCCCCTCCATCTTGATGTTTCTTGGCATCTCTTATGACCATTTATTTACGAGTTACTAAAATGTAAAGTTGCCAAAAGGGAGCCTTGTTGTAAAGTGTTAAACACATTAATGAGTTACTACCATTTCTAATAAGGCTTAGCAGAACAGATAAATGTTGGCTCTCTATTTAGCAAGCAACCGGTCACAGTCGCCCTGTTTATCTCATGTCTTATAAAAGCTTATTAATGACTTATAAAGTGTTCACAACCTAATTAATAAATGAATTACAAACTATTCGTAAACCCTTTTATAAGGCTAGTCTTATTGTACAGTGGTACCCATATTTTTACATATATATTTTTTTGTATTCTGGATTGTGGGAAACAGTATTTCGATCTCTGTCTGTAAACACAAACGAAAGATTGACAATAAAGTTGACTTTGACTAAACACCAGGCTCAGTTGTTCTCACCTTCAGCAGCTCGGCGCCGGCGGCCTGCTGGCTGGAAGCTTCCTGCGCTGACTCGCTGTGAGGGTGGACCATGTGGAACAGAGACACCAGGTTCACTGCATCCTGGAGCCTGGAGCCACACACACACACACACACACACACACACACACTTAGGCTACAGATCTTTGCCAGCATGTACAGAAGCTGGCGTGACGACGGTTAACCGCTTTCATCTCCTTCAGTCTTGCAGGAATGAGTCTAAAAACCCAAATATAATTCAGCATGTTGCCACTTCTGGTTCCCTTGGGCAAGTTAGCCCTTGGGATGCTAACTTCTGAAGTTGGCCTTGACCCCCTTTTTTCAGAGTAAACATTTTATTAAAGGATTTAAACCATGAATAAATATAATGTAGCAAAATATTTTTTGAACCACATTATATTTACCAAATAACCCGCATTATTGGGCAAACTTCTCAAAAAAAACACATGTATCCTTATTATTTTATTTTCCATTTAGTAGAATCATGTTGTGAAATAATTTGTAATACTTTGATATAAAACCACAAAAACATTTGAGGTGATATCGCCGACCCTTTTTTAGTTACCTAGTACCAACATATTCCAGCAGGAGCATTATTTGCAGAAACTATGATATCTGTAATTAATAGGGATGTAACGATATACCGAATATCGCGGTAAATAAACGTCCCAATACCGTCGTGAGACTGACAAAATCTACCGCGAAAAAAAAAAAAATGTTTAATTTAAAAAAAAAAAAAAAAAAAAAAAAACACTTTTTTTTGTTTTAAACCTTTATTTAACCAGATGGTCCCATTGAGATAATCGATCTCTTTTTCAAGAGAGACCTGTCCAACATGGCAGCAAGTAGGTTACAACATGAACATAAAACAACAGAACACAAAGGGACATCGTATTTATATGGGGGTTATTCCCTATCTTTATTCAAGAGCGTGGTATTTAAATTTGAGAACATACTTTATGTATTTATTTCCCTCAAACCCTGTCCTCGCACTCAAATAGTGCCTGCTTGCACTTAGATTTGCTCTGCTTCTGCTCAAACTGTACGCTTGCACTCAGATATATTGCTGTTTACAGATTTGTTCTGCTCTCAGATTTATTCTGTGCGCGCTCAAAATTTTTGTGCAACAATCCTGTCAAAATCCCTCAACCAATAGGAGGCCAGGTGTCCTTGCGGGTGCGTTCGCTTTAATTATTACAGCGTCCCGTAAGGGCGGTTACTCTTTGGTTTATAAACTCCCGCCCTCCACGGCTTTATAATATAGAATGTACTGTTCACGAGAGAGCACGCTCGTGAAGTGTCAACGGGGGGGGGGGGCGGTGTTATGCCGTGTGTGCATGATGCACCTCGCGGGAGCGCGCACAGCGTAAAGCAAAACCTCTCAGACATGTATTGATCTGTACGGCAAAGTACGGTTTGGAAACTATATCATTTCCTTTTGGAAGGCATGCATAACACCAGAGCCTCGCTGCGGGGAAACGTTGGCGCTGTTCCGAGTTTGTTCTAATCTGTCAAAATGACAGACTGCTTTCAGATTTTTCCGTCATTGATAAATAAAATATTCGGTTAACGCGACCACTGCTGTCCCAGCAACATCAGTACCAGCAACATCAGTACCAGCAACATCAGTACCAAGCAAGAGAGTTTTTTCCAGAGCAGGGGATATTGTAAATGCCCAAACATCCCAGCTTATAAATACCTGGAAATGTGGACATGCTCATATTCCTAAAAACCTGTCTGATGTTGCTGAGTGAGTGACTCGTGAGTTTGAGTTGAGTTACTTGAAAAACTAAAGTGAAACTTGATTTATTTTATTGCAGGGTCTGATTATTAAATGTCCTTGTTTATTTGTGAGATGCAGTGGCACAAACAAAATGCCTACTTTGTTTGGTAGTACTATAGGTACAAAAACACTGGTTTTCTTGTTCCAGTCTGTTACTGTCACTTTGTTTTTGACAATACTGCTATCCTACTAAAATGCTATACAAATCAGATTTATTATTTAATAAAGAAACATTTTCCGAGTAAGAAAAATTTGTATTGAAAAAAAAAAAAAGTTTTTTTATTTTTTTTAAATGTATTATTCAATATCGCGATAAATACCGTACCGTGGACTTGTTATCGCGATATTATCGTACCGTGAGTTTTTGGTATCGTTACATCCCTAGTAATTAATACATTAATAATCTGTGCATTGATTCCAACTCACTGCTCTCTCTTCAGCATGTGCACGATGAGCGCGTCCACCCGGCGAGCGTTCAGCAGGAACCAGGTCAGGCCCCCGAAGTGCCGGGTGGAGCGCAGCAGATCGTATTTGCCGTGCTTATCCAGGTCCTCATAGGTGGCAGAGTGGACCTACACAAGAGGAATATATCAAATCAAACATCTTATTTATAAGACCCTATAGGCCCTTTCACACCGGAGTACTTTTCCCGTTTGGTTCCGATAGTTCCTGGGATTTTGCTTTCACACCAAAAAGAGAACTTAGTTCAGAGAACTTTTACCCCCTTTTTAGTGCCTGCTAGAGCTGGTACTATCCTGGGGAGAAAAAAGTTCCAACTTCTGATTGGCTGGGCGGATTGCAAATCACGCCCCGTAAAACTCGGAAAAGTTTTGTGAAGCCGCCATTTTATTTGCTCGCATTAGCAGTATTAGCATTAGCCCAGCGCACCAACGGAGAGAGAATAACTTATGGTAACACAAAAGAAAACATGGGAGCGGTGGAGATGAGGAGGTGTCGGCGTTCTGGCGATTTACTCGGAAGGCTTCAGTAGAAGCTGCTGGGACTCCCAGCAGCTTCTACTGAAGCCAGTCCCCAACTCCGGGGACTTCCAGCCGGGGACTTCGGGTGGCAGTATACGCCGTGAAGTCGTTTGCGGCCTGCCAGTAAACCCAAAGCAGAAGAAGAAGAAGTGACGTCAGCGGCTTCATTTGCGTAATCTTCCCTCAGGGAACTTATTCCGGTGTGAACGCGATCTGCTCTTTAGTTTCATGGGGGTACTAAGTGCTGGGAACTAAGTGCTGGGAACTAAGTGCTGGGAACTAAGTACTGGGAACTAAGTACTGGGAACTAAGTGCTGGGAACTAAGTGCTGGGAACTAAGTACTTGGTGTGAAAGCGGCTAATGTCACAAACTACACTTAAGTCTCAGGGGGCTCTACAGTGTGTTCAGCTAACGGCACCTTCTGTCCTGGGACTCTTGCAGGAAGGAAAAACTCACAAAGAAACCCACAATGAAAAGAATACACACTTCAGAACAGCCTCATTCAAAAGAAGCACAATTCAAATGTTATTGTATAAAGCAAAGAAATCTGCCAATGAGGTAAGCCAATTTAGCTTGGCTAGTTTTCTTAAAATGAGCCTACATTTTAATATGGACTAATGCAATATCCAAATTCAAGTAATTTTTGTTAACATGCACAATATGTGTCAAAATGCCAACAAATTCCATTTTAGATTTTTAGTGTCAGACAAATCCCTCAAAGATCATTCCTTCAAATATAATTAATACAATTGCAATATCAGTCAAAAATATATTTGATCCAAGTTGGTCAGCCCTACTTATTTCCCTGTGTGTTGTAGATAACACAATGGCTTTCCACATCCAATTTAAAACTACAAATACCTTCTTGTTCCAGTTTACACTCTGTATCAAGTCCCCCAAAGAAAACACAGGGCTGACTGTGCACATTTCATGGTCTAACAGGGTCCTCTCACCCTGATGAAGTCTGAGGAGTCGGGCTCAAATTGGACGAGACACAAGTCCAACACGTCCTCGTGGCGGTCCTGAGAGAACACCATCTGATGGGGAGAGAGAGACAGAGAGAGAGAGACAGAGAGAGAGATAGAGAGAGACGAACGAATGGGTCAGAGAACGGGGAAATGAAAGCCTCTCACTCACACAGGTGTTCTCACTTATTTTGTCTGATTAGGACTTATTTTAGGACCATAATGGTGCTCACAGTCCTCACCTGGCACCAGGAGAGACAGCTTACGTCTTAATCATTGAGCGTGCACATTAGTGTCAGAGTAAGTATGAGGTTTTTGGAGAGTTTCACAAACCTGTATTAGTTCTTATCAAAGTGAGGAGAAAGCTATATAATCTAGTTGCACTACTTAGAAACTTGGTGGTGTTTGTGAATAGAACTTTTTAAAAATTGTAATTAATGAACACTGGATAAAAAAGTAGACATTTTTCACAGTAGGCCTTTTGACATGTCACTACTAAGTAAAGCATGTGTTTCAGTAAAGCAGGTGTTGCTACTAACTACCAATGACCAGGACTGTATTAATGTTATTAGAACAAACTGTGCTTTTCCCTCTTTGAAACATGCACTGACAACAACAACAAAAAGACTGAAAATTAAATGTGTAATAGTGCCAAAAAATGTTACTTAAAGGTAGGGTAGGTAAGAATGCGCTTGTGTGCGCTAGAATTTGAAAGTACGCAGCCGAAAATACTTCCTTACAGAGCCCCTCCTCCAACACACACGAACGCGCACATGACCAATGAGGGCACGAGATAAGTCTGTGCACAGATGGAAGGCTGACAGGCAGGTAGGCCATCCAGTTACTTTAGCCGGGCCGGCTCAGATGATTGGTCGTGCTTTTTACAGCACTACGGCTTCCACAGAGGATATTTATTTAATGTATTTATTGTCAAAGCATTTAATTTATTCATTGCTATCGGGATGTTAAGAGCATTCCATGGAATATAACAAGTGTTTCTGAAGTGAATTACATACCCTACCTTTAATGAAGTATTACATATAAAAAAACAACCCAGTGGTATAAAGACTGTATGCAATGAGTATATCATTGCTACAAAGCATTTGGAGTTTGCTGGCATCACACATTTCCAGCCCAACTCATATTCTCCATCTACTGTTGTTACTTTAATCCTAGTCTTTATGTCAGCACAGGAAAGACATGGACTGGAGGAGGCTGGCAGTGTTAAGAATCGCCTCTGAAGTAAATAACACTTTGCTATCCTCACCTTGAGGTTCTCCTCCTTGAAGATGAGCGGCGCTGTGAGTTTGCGCCCCTCCTTGGGGAAGTAGACCTGAATGAGCCGGTCTCTCTCCTCCCATGAGGCCTTCCTAAGGACCCCGTTGGGCTCCCGTACAACAACAAACCTCTCCTGGGGGGCGACAAAGCATGGAGAGTTTATATCGGGATACATTTTAGCAATGACAGTCAATTCACATTAGGATTTCATCACATTTTAATTGTTTTATATTAAAAAAGGTGAGAAAAGAGCAACTCAATTGTGCATGAAACAAAAAACCCACTTGTGACCCGTTAGCACATGGGATCAAAGCTAAGAAAGCAGCAGGGCTGATTTGAAATGATATCAACATTGATATTCCAGGTGGGGTGGGGGGGGACTGGTCTTAGGGGTTTTCTGTTTCTGTCTTATCATGTCTTTGTGTACTTTGGTTTCTTTTTGTCATTGCTATTACTGTAATGGTCTTTTTATGTTATTATCATTATCTTTTTTTATATAGCACCTGTATTTGTGTGAAAAATTGATATTCCAATTAACAAAAGGTTCATTTTTACTTGTTTGTTAATTGCATCTCAATCAACACATTTCTTTGAAGTTATTTGTGCACATACACAGCTTTTTAAACAGGTGCTACATGTTCACTCTGAACTGTCAGTTCACAGTTCACACTGTGGCATGCTACAGGAAATCCCCAATCTAATCTCCAGTCACACACAAATATATCTTTAAAAATTGCACAGCTTCTCCAATTTAAATTCTAATATACTGCACATATTTCATTTCATCAGGCACTTTGAGTCAAAATGCTTTATTATTTCAATTTTATTTGACATCTTACTTTAATGTCTTATGTTTATACATCTTATTTTATCTATAATTGGACATTATGGACTTGTGTTAATATATAATTAACTATTTCTCCCTGGGATTATAAAATATTTCTGATTATTTGTCACATTTTTGTAGCAACCTATTCGTATAGCTATATTACTTGTAAACATTTGTATATAATGCTATTAAAATACAATCATATTTATTCTGTATTTGCTCCTTTTTCACAACCAGTTATCTCACTGTGTTTATGAATACTCCATTATGCACCAAAGCAAACAACCTTCTCGGGGATAAACCTGACTCTGATGGTGGTCGCCTACCCTGTGAGGGATGCTGAAACTGATGTCTGTGAAGACGTATTTGGCGGTGTCCATGCCCTCCAGGATCTGGTCCTCAGACAGCACGTCGTGGATGGGCTTCCTCTCCGGCAGGACGGGGGGCATCTGCAGCATCTTCTTCGCCTGCTCTTTGGCCAACTCCACTGCCTGGAAACACAAACGTTTCAGTATTTGTAAACAACTGTGACTGAAAGAATATTGCACCATGTGCTATAGAAAAATAAAAGCCAGTATAAGTGTACATGTTTTGTTTTAAAATAACTGCCATGTGTGGAATAAACAAATACATAAGCACATGTTTGACAGAGGACATTATGGTTTATTTAAAAGGCACCTCCTCCAGTTGCTCGTCAGTCATGAGTTTATATGTTGGCGGCTTCAGCTCCTGTTTGATGGGCCGGAAGACTTTCTCCAGGTCCAGGCCTGTTATCCTGGTCAGGAGATCCTGCACGGCTGCATCTGTGAACTGGGGCTTTGTGTTGTCTGAGAGGGCTGTGGAGAAAGTTACACAAATCAAGCACTTAATGCAACATATAGATTTACAGCAGGGGTGTCAAACTCAAATACACAGTGGGCCAACATTAAAAAAATGGGTACTAGTCGAGGGCCGGACTGGTTCAATGTTTATTGCAAAACGTATTGAAATTAACTTAATGCACATATTAAACCTGGAACTAACAAAGCTTAAATTATCTGCAGCTTTTCCAGAGTCATTTCTTATGATTACATTTTTCAAGCTTCAAAAAAAAATTCCCCTCAAAGAGAAAACCAAACATGCCCTGTTGTCTCAAGAAACAAAGTGCAGAAGGAAACATCCATTGAAACTCAGTGTGCTGCTCTGTGATGCTAGTTCAGATACTTGGCGTCTCATCTTGGGTGCAAGGTCATCAATGTTTGGGCTCAGGCTCTGAGGATGGAGTGAAGGTGTGCGTGCAATATACCGGCGGGCCAGATCTAATAGTAATTAGGAATTATCCTGCGGGCCGAAATTAAATCCACCAAGGGCCTGATTTGGCCCCCGGGCCTTGAGTTTGACACATGTGGTTTACAGAGTTTGCTGTACACCCTGTCCACACTGTTCAGCTCCTTCAGCAATAGGCCTCTTCCATATGGACAAAATATGGTTTATCAGAAGATTTTAATTTCAATACAATTTGCAACAACAATTGTGATGTAAAGTCAACTTTCATGGTTCCTGCCACCCATACTGGACAAAGACTACAAGACTGTGGGACAGTTTTATCCCACAGGCAGGAAGAACAGCTGAGCTCTGTGCAGTGCCTTCATTACAACATAGCATTGATCTGTTTGCATCCCACACATTTGTTTATTTATACAATAAGCAGTATTTATTCCATCGTGCAGTATTTAATTTTACATTCTGTTCTTGTTCATCTTATTCTATTGACATGTATATACTGTAGACTCCTGCATTTACTTGGTCACTTCCATTATTCTCTGCAACATGTAGCCTATTGTTTTTATTTGACATGTATAGTTTACTTCTTCTGCATTATTCTCCTGCACTATTTCTACTCGGTTTCTTCTTGCACTGTTTTAATGGGGTTTTTTCAACCTATTTTTATTTTTTATGTCATATATATTTGTGTTGCATTGTTGGAGGACCCTGGGACTTAAAATGTTCATTGCCATGTCTACACTGTACCAACTGTGCATATGACGATAAGGCCTTTGAAATAATTAATCATCCTTCGTTGAAATGAACGGTTGTTAACGGTCATAATGTCATGGTAACGCAATGGACAGCTAGCACATGAACCATTCATATCAGACTTTACTGCAAAGCTATCAACACTACATCAACTAAAGTATTGCCGAATACATAGATATTAATTCATACTACTTTGAAAATACATTAAAAACCCTTCTACGCGTTAAACCTTTGCCAAAAAGAGTAGGCTATCTTAAACTGTCTGATTCGTTAAGCGAGTTTGACACTGGAAGTATCGAAGCTAACGAAACACGCCACAAGGTCAGTGTTTTAGTTAAGAAAATAAAGCACATAAAATCGTCTCAGTTACATTAAAACATACCGTTATCTTGTGTTCCGCTACAAAGCGTCCTGGCGGTGCATTTGACCAACATTTGCTTGCTTTTTTGGACATTTTTCACCCAGGAGTATCTCCGAAATAAGCACCGTGCTGTACCGAGCGCCGCCATGTTTGTTATTACCTCACTGAGGCGACACGACCTTTCAACGGCAAGACCCCAAGTGCTACTGGGTTATGTAGTCTTTTGTCGTTTGTAGGCTTAGCCCAGACATTTCATTTGTTTATTTTTATTTCCCACGGCCTATCTTGGACCATTTCATCAACAACTGTGTAAAAGACAAAACAAACGGAGAAGAAGTATAAGAGGTTTGGGTTTTCGGCGCTGCTGGGCGATATTTTTGTTTTGTCTTTTTATAAGAAAAGGTCCTTGGATAACATAAGAACATCTCTGTGTGTAGGCATTGAAGTGTAAAGAAAGGTCAAACATAACAAAAAATAACGATAACTAACAACAGAAATACATTCAAATGCATTCTTTATTACCAGGCTATATGACAATAAACCTTTGGAATTGAACTTTTATTTATTTCTTTATTATAATTCTGTGGTGGTAAATGTTCCTGTAACAACAAAAGAAATGCAAACATCAAAAAGGCCAAACATAGGAAAAAAACAACTCTAACTAGTATAAGCATATTAAAATGCCATTAGAGTATATGCACTGTAAAACAAAAACGTAGAAATTATAATTTTTTCAAATTTTGATTCGGTAGATGTTCCTAAATAATGTTGGTGTTTGGAAATCACTACCAAATTAAATAATCATATAATATTATTAAAAAATGTCTAAAAATAAGGTTTAAATCTTTTATTTTTTTCAACACCAGATGGCACTATGGTACCAAATATCCTGAACATCTGCAACGCCGGCACACGATGATCACCATTAGAGCATTTACTCTTACTGAGGACAGTAACAGATCATTGTCATGTATACATGTTTTATAAATATCAGAGTCTCACAGCCTCTTTTGTCTATCTCCTTCCTGCCTCATCTCTGTGTAGCCTACACACATTCCTCACTTGTCATTACAGTGTGTTCTTGAATTGGCTGATAACTTTAAAATCTGTCTGGATGATAAGAACTTTGTCTAAAAACCATGTGATGTCCACAGCAGTAGCAGTTGAGAAGAAGGGAAGGGAGAGATGTTTCACACATTATGTTCACCATAATGAAGACAACATGTCTGCTCACAGATACGTTTTAAAGCGGACATATTCGGCTCATTTTCAGGTTCATATTCATATTTAGTGTCTCAACTGGGACGTGTCTCCATGCTTTAATGTTCAAAAAGCTCTTTATTTGTCTCATGCTGCCTCTTTTCACCCTCTGTCTGAAACCAGAGCCCAGTCTGCTCTGATTGGTTAACTGCCCGGATCTGTCATATGGTCAACCACTTAGTGGAGTCCCTTAGCCTATCACGAACAATGTGTTGGAGCGCTAGCCAATAGAAACGCAAGTGTTACCTAATGATGTCACTATTAGGGTTGGGTTAGGCGTTTCAGGTAGAGTGGAAGAGAAACTCCCTCTGGAGGAAACACAGGGATTTTATCCTTTGCAGACCATTTACATGCACAAAAACCTACATATTACACAC
>CM053252.1:7078272-7173272 GCA_028583405.1 Pogonophryne albipinna
GGCAGAGCGGGGCACGAGAGGGGAAGGGTCTGCAGACCTGGCTTAGGGGTGGAAATGGAGTAACACGCAAGATGCTAACAGCTTCGATTGTTGTTGTTGTTGTCCAGGGATCAGAAGGACTGCAGTGTGTGCATGTTTCTGCATTTGTTGTAAAATAAGCTTTGCACAGATCCCTCACTTAGATAGTCTGCTGCTTATGCAACACACAGGTACAGACATACATATTTTACATGACATTACTACATTTCATTTAGCGGATGCTTTTATTCAAATCACCGTACAATAAGAGCAATACACCATGAAGACTTTAAACATGCAGAAACATGCAGAAGCATTCCTTCAATAAAGGCAAATCATTGTAATTCTGGTGCTCGGTTTCTTGTCAGGTTTTATGGTGAAGACAAAGGAGGTTGGTTTTATGTTGATGACAATGCACAGTAATTTATTCAATATTGACATTGTATTTCATGTTTTCCTATTTTGCAAATAAACCTGTTTTGTTCTATTTTCAAAAATGCCATTTCAAAAAGTGGTGGGGGCATGACTCGAGCGAACCCGGTGTAATGCACCGAATGCATCTCAACCAGGCTTAGGTAACACACACTTATCCATTTCCTTTCATCTTGCAACAATAACATTTTCACCTCTCACAGACATGATATCTAGGTGTTTGTGTGATCTGAATATACTTCTCACCTCTCTCCACTATCTTACTGTATATAGAGAACAGACCACAAGAGGGCGTTAGGTCAGAGCTCGACAACAGAACCATTCTCACCTGATTTCTTCAAATACTCCTCGCTGGATTCAGAATGGTGTTCCATTAAGGCATTTGTCAGAACTTGTAGTCCGCAGATATCATCTCTAAGATGTGTGTTTTCCTTCAAAAGATGATCAAAGATGGCTTATACATTTAATTGTAGAGTTTTCAACTGAGATCCAAAACGCTTTTGGCTCCGAAAAAAGAAAGAATGTTTTAAGGTTCGTTTTTTTCTTTTCTTTGTTAGCAAGAATACGGAATAAGCAATCTGTCATATTAACATGAAGAGCCATTGAAAGGGTGTAGCATGGGTCAAGGAAGAAACCATTCAACTTTGGAGTGGATCTGAATGTTCGGAAAGAAATCTGTTAATTGTTCTCTTATGGTAACGGCCTTGGCAGGAATCTGTACCCTCCAAGTGCCCTTCCAGTTTTTCTTAGTTTGACATAAATCTATTTTAGTGTACTGGGGAAATTTGCTGTCAAGTTACAGAAATCAAAAGCAGAAGATAAGAGGAAAATAGCAAAAACATGCTTTTTTGTTTCTTGGTTCAGCCTTAAGATTTATATCATGACCCCGTGGTGGGAAATACTGGCATATACTATTTTCTTAAAGGTCCCATGTCATGGCCATTTCTACTGATCATAATTCCATTGTTGAGGTCTACTAGAATACATTTATATTGTGCAATGTTCCAAACTCACATTCGTTTCTCAAACAGCATCTCTGTGAAGTATGTGTATTCCAGCGACGTGCGGTCAGGGGAGGCAGGTGAGGCAGAGCCTCACTTGTCATTCTCCAATGTAACGGAAAAAAAGAATAATAATACAAATAATAATAATAATAAATGTGTCCACTGATCTGTGTTGTAAATGTGATTTCTGTTTGATTCCAATCGCTTTTTATAGTAAAAATCGGCTAATTTGCCGAGCTCCGCTACAACTACGGGGAGCGGTGAGATTGAGAAGTGAGGCAGGGACGAGCTCTGCCTCACAGAAGCCCACAGTAACTGGCTGGAGCACGGGCACTAATTTAGCGCGGGCACTAATTTAGCGCGGGCACTTATTTTGTGAGCGCGCTCAAGCCAGTTACTGTGGGGTGAGGTGAGGCACAGATGAACTCTGCCTCACCTCAGAATGCGTCACCCCACAGAAACTGTCTGGAAAGCGGGCCCTAAGCGCATGCCTGTTACCATCTCACTGTATGCCACCAATGTAATGTTTGTAGATCCCTCTATTACATTTATCCTCGCCATCCATAGTCTCTAAATAACTTATTTCACGTATATATGATATTTAGGCTCGCTGGTCTCATCATACAACGGCAATGAAAAAAGCACCAGGGGAGGCAGCCATAACCTCTGCCGCACTGAAGGGGGCGCAAGTGAGCCCACAGGTTCTTGTTGCTCCTGTTATTCTACGCAGAGACGGTAGACCATAGACTGTATATATAAACAACAAGCTAGACTTTTGAAACTAGAGGAAGATAAGGAGGACTTTTACAAAAAAGTAATAAAGATTGTTGTCCAGAAGGATAGCATGGACTTCATCTTCAAGTCAAGGTAAGACCACATTTGTAATGAAAATGGGATCTTACTAAGAGAGAACAATCCAATATTTAGATTTTGGATAGGCTATCCTTTTGTTGAACGGTCTGTTTAAAATGAATCGAAGCATCAGACTAAAAAAGCTTTTGAAAATAACAGAATATTTCGATTAAAGGTGGGGTAGGTAAGTTTGAGAAACCGGCACGATATACACTTGTTGTTATATTCCATGGAATGCTCTTAACATCCCGATAGCAATGAATATCTGAAGTGCTTTGACAAAAAATACATAAAAACATTTCATCTGTGGAAGCCGTAGTACTGTAAAAAGCACGACCACTTATTTTACCCGGCCCGGCTAAAATAACCTGCCTGTCAGCCTTCCATCTGTGCACAAACTTATCTCGTGCCCTCATTGGTCATGTGCGCGTTCGTGTGTGTTGGAGGAGGGGCTGTGTATTTTCAAATTCTAGCGCACTCGAGCTAGTTTCTCCAAAATTACCTACCCCGCCACCTTTAAGGTCAAAATATATAATATTTGTAAATCTGACTCTGAAAGAGTCAGTGCCTCACCAGCCATGAACCTCACCGCACGTCACTGGTGTATTCACTCTCTGTCCTAAACGGCTTGTTGGAGCTCCTGTGTTAGAGTTTTACTCGCTACAGGGTGTACTTTGAGGGTTTGTGACTCTGCAGACCGTTTACATGCAGAACAAGCTACATAACGCACAAGGGGACGGGTGATAACCAGAAAAGCATTACATGGGACCTTTAATGTTAATTGCAGGAAATTAAACCA
The DNA here is from genome assembly GCA_028583405.1 of Pogonophryne albipinna. Taxonomy (NCBI): domain Eukaryota; kingdom Metazoa; phylum Chordata; class Actinopteri; order Perciformes; family Artedidraconidae; genus Pogonophryne; species Pogonophryne albipinna. The sequence goes on from CM053252.1 coordinate 7,081,378, forward strand.
AATCCAGTCATTAAAAAACATCTTAAAGGGGCTCTATGCTCCTTTTCATGTTCATCACAGTATTTCTCTATTGTGACAAGTCTCCATGCTTTAATGTTAAAAAAGCTCTTTATTTTTCTCATACTGCACCTCTTTTCACCCTCTGTCTGAAACCAGAGCCCAGTCTGTTCTGATTGGTTAGCTGGCCGTTTCTGTTGTGATTGGTCAACAGATTAGAGATGTCCCGCTCCTTAGCCTATCACGTACAATGTGTTGGAGCGCTAGCCAATAGGAGCACGAGTGTTCGATAGTGATGTCACAGAAGTAAACAAAGTAGACCAATGGAGGCGTTTTTGAGGCGTAACTTAGGGATTTTAGCCTTTGCAGACCATTGACATGCACTACAACCTTTATCACACATTAAAGGAAGGGGAAAACTGAAAAAAGCATAATAGGGCCCCTTTATGCCAAGATCTTAACCCTTGTGTTGTGTTCGAAAGCTGTTACCGTTCATGGTGTTTGCGGGTCCAAAACACACAAAAAATTACTATCATCCAATATTGTTTTAACTACATCATAACTAACTTATTATGCAATCATAACCGTACAATCCTGCTTTAATTGTATTCTATGGCCCCAAAACACATTACACCACATACTGCACACGTGCATGTGTGTGTTCAGGTTCAAGTGCTCGTGTGCATATTCTTTGAGAAAGGTGGAGTTCCCGTGGGGGGAGGGGGGCAGAGGGAGGGGAGACCAGGTGCATGTTGCGAAAAATGACTGTTACAGTGTATGAAGGGGGGGGGGGAGGGGTGTCTAAAGTCAAAGATGGATCTTGATTGGGCCAAATTTGACCCAGAGTCACCCAAAACAATTCTGCTGGGTCTCACCAGACCCCAACACCAAATGATACACTTTTTTTTTTAGAGACCTTCAGACTTGGCAAAAATTGTCAAGATCAGTTTTGTAGTGTTTATATATCAGGATATCATGAAGCCTTGTTCCGATACAAAAGACTTGAGCGTAGTTATTATATCATTTTAACTTGAAACGGGTCACGGGAGACCCGAACACAACATAAGGGTTATTATTAGTTATATTTATGTTTTATCGTGAATAAATGGTGCTCTTAGAACTTCAGAAAGAGATGAGACGAAAAATAGTCCTCCGTAGAGTTTGGACGGGACGTTGTGTGAGAAGGAGTGTGTTTGGTTTTCTACATGAAAATGTTTAAGATTACCATGGCTGAGTCTAGACATTAAATGTAATGTCACAAGATATTTCACACTCTTTCAGTAGCGCTCTGCATCACATCTTACAGCACTCTCTCTCACACAGTCCAAGAAACACACGCAGACACACTACTCACTTATATTAAATTGCTTGTCGGTGCCATGTAGGAGGCTTTAATCTTAATTAGCAGCTAACTTTAGAGATGTTTAGACGCGTCTGTCAACACCAATCACTTAGAGCCGAGCTGGCCTCCAACAAATCAGCTGCAGTTGACCTTGTTGGTTTAAATAATACCCAGTTAGCACCTGTTTGCTCTCCCACAGGTAAACTTTAAATATGTCATTATCTAGTGATAGTAGCATGGAGAAAATGTTACTCCTATTCACCAAACATTTAGATAAAGGTTTCGCTCCACTCCACCCAATGCAGTTTGGTTTCCGTGCTCACCACTCCACTGAGACAGCTAATTGTGTCTTTGTGGAAAAGGTTAAATGTATGTAGGACACGAGCCGATATGTAGGTGCTGTCTTCCTTGATCTCAGGAAGGCTTTTGACACTGTTGACCACCAAGTGATCCTCACAAAGCTGACTTATTTCAAATGTTCTGCACTTTCTATACATTGGCTCAAGTCCTACTTTGTGTTTTTTTTCTTACTTCTTTCCCTGTACATAAATGACTTGCCCAATGTATGTCCTGAGTTGGATGTGCAAATGTATGCGGATGATGCGGTCATCTTTATACACGGGAAAAATACTGAAATAATCTCATCCTGTCTCTCAAATGCTTTGGACAAGGTTCAACACTGGCTGAACAACATGTGCTTACAGTTAAACGTACAAAAATACAGTATGCATGATGTTCAGTAAACGACCAGTCAAAATCGAAGGATCCAACGTGTTTTTAAACGGATCAGAAATAGAACTAGTCCCCCACTTCAAGTATCTTGGAGTCATACTGGACTCAAACTTGACTTTTAAGAAACTTATCAAGAAAGTATCTAATACTATTAAATTAAACTTGCAACATTTTAAACAAATTAACAATTCATCCACACAAAACACACTGGACGCTGCACTAGGTCAGAAACCAGAGGAGACTGTGAGGTCCACCGCAGACGGACCACTTTTGGTCAAAATGTCCTCTCCATTAAAGGCAGCTCTTTGTGGAATAGCCTCCCAACTGAGATACGGGATTGTCCCACTCTCAATAGCTTCAAAGGTCAACTCAGAGAATGGATGAGAAACAAACAGACGTGCAATCACCGCTAAATGCACTTTAACACAGGGGTATCTCCTCTTGCACTTTAGGCATCTCTAGTATCTCCTCTTGCACTTTATATGTCGTTGCTGCTACATTGTAAATACTTGTGTGTGCTGCTCTTGCTCTTTCTGCATATCATGTATTTATTTTTTGCTATGTTTATAAATGTCATGTTCTTATATGTTATGTGAGGGACTACGGATGGAAATTAGCTCAAAGCTAAAATCCGGCATATTTACACTTGAAGCATTATTTGTCTTAAGTGTTCATTAATGTACATTGTCCCTTTTCAAATAAACAATTAAATGAAATGAAATTCTCTGGAACAGGCCTTAAAGTTTGTGTTCGTGAGGCAGACACGTCCCTCTGAACGTGGTCTAAAGACCTTTTTGATAAGGCTTCCAGTTAGCATTGCATGTGCACAGCAAGGCCCTAAGGAGAGCTTGAGCACCTGCCCTGCTGTTAGAGAAGTGGGCTTTTTCTTCTTTTTTACAAATCAATCAAATGATCAGTAAAACAGAGCTTTGGTCAGCCAGAGGGAGAGGTAAGAGATGGGCTAGTTGTTACTAACTCAGCATCCAGAAAAGGGTTTTTGTGTCTCTCATGGTTCAGGTTGCCAGTCTGGATCCTCCAAGTCGGTGCTGCACAGTTGTCCTGCCCGGTGCGGCACCTTTTTATCACTAACACTATCATTTTGTCATCTGGATTGTCTATGTTGTACTTTTTATTATCTTTTTGTATCTTTACGCGACATCTATTGCAGTTATGTCTTTCCTGGTAGAAGGACCCCCCTCTGATTCTCTTCCCAAAGTTGTGCACTGCAAGAGTCTGATGACAGAGGGTGTCAGATGCTGTACACACTGGTATGCCCCCTTAGATACATTTGTGATATTGGCAATGCAGGTACAATCTAATTGATTGATTTATTCATTTATTATGTCATGTGTGTGTGTGTGTGTGTGTGTGTGTGTGTGTGTGTGTGTGTGTGTGTGTGTGTGTGTGTGTGTGTGTGTGTGTGTGTGCGTGTCCATCTGTGTGTGTGATCTCAGTCTGTCCGCCCTGCACACTGAGTGGGAGGCTGTGTGTGTTTGATGTGGCTGACGGTCGCCTCCTCTCTGGCCTCAGATCAGTGGCTCTGGTTGAGATGACCGCGGCGGCGACGGTCAGCTGCCAAACCCACCGGTCAAGTTCTTCTCTCGGTCACATGACCCGGGTCACGTGACCCATTGGGGGCAGCCAACAGTGTGGCTGCCCTTGCCTCTTCATGTGGTGGGAAAACATTCCAACAGCTGGCCTCGAACTTTCAGAAACATCTGCAACGCCCCCCTGTCGCCTCAGAACATAACCTTGTGATAATAGAGTTTGGTGAATTAGGAATCGTATCGAAAAGGCTCTTTGGTACCAGTTGCTCTTATTTCCCATGGTGCATTTTGAAAGGTTTGTGGGATTGCATTCAGATCGGCCTGTGTGTCACACACAGACTCATCTGTAGAGGTGCTGGGGTTATAACTTATCATAAAGCAGATCTAAGTGTGTGTGTGTGTGTGTGTGTGTGTGTGTGTGTGTGTGTGTGTGTGTGTGTGTCTTGGAGAGCGCATAGCCTTTGACATATTGTTAATTTGAAGAATGTTTGAAGTATGATGCAACATCAGCTGCTCTCACTTAGCTTTGAGCTGCTTTCCTCAGAAAAGTCCCCTCCGGTCTCAAATTACCAGAGACAGCACTAGTACCAAACTGTGTGTGTGTGTGTGTGTGTGTGTGTGTGTGTGTGTGTGTGTGTGTGTGTGTGTATGTGTGTGTGTGTGTGTGTGTGTGTGTGTGTGTGTGTGTGTGTGTGTGTGTGTGTGTGTGTGTGTGTGTGTGTGTGTGTGTGTGTGTGTGCGTGTGTGCGTGTGTGTGTGTGTCTGAGATAAAAGAACAATGCTTGAAATTCCTTGTTAATTTGGTTAATAGTGTAAAATACGTTCAATATGATTTTTTTTTAGATGCGTTAATATAAACTGATTTTGTAAAAAAATCTGAGGGTATTCGAAATTTCCAAAATCCGAAATGTGGAATAGATAAGATCCATATCTGTTTTGGAAATGTGTGCTTGGCTCGTGCACCGCTGAGGCGCAGTCTCCAGTTGGGGACTGTTATGAATAATATTCAGTTGCGTTTTGAGCAAAGCTTCTTTGTTGTGATGTGGATGTTAGCATAAGTGGCTTTGAGTAAAACAGTGTTTTCCCAATTTCCCAGGTTCTGCTGGTGGAAGTGTGCGGTAGTGATAATTTTGTTTTTTTATTGGGTTCCATTTGTTTCCGTTCTTTCTAACGTAAAGAAGGGTGTTTGACTAAACCTCTTCTTCCTCTTGTCATGATGTAATATGAAAGGTTTTCGTTATCTCTGATTGCAACCAAAGCCCCAAATGCCCCATTGTTCACATGAGCAGACAAGCCGAGCATTCAGCGTTAGTCGGTCATAGGAGTGTGTTTGTTCTCGCTCAAACCTTGACATCACCCGTGGCCCATGGAAGATATTGCTTCCTCGTTCACACTCCCTAACTTTGACACATTGCTGCTTTCATTCAAATCATTTTTCCTTTCGCACATGAGCTCATTTGTTAATTCTCCTCGTGTGTTTTCCCCTGTCGGCCCTCGTCTTCCCAACAGTTCCTCTTGGTGCTCTGCCAGGTCTTTTTGCACAAGTCTCCGGGTTCGAAGCGTAAGGATCAGTTCGAGTTTTACATGAGCAGCAGACTCTCCACTGATGCTGGAGCTTGATAAACAAGAAAGGACAGGATCTGTGGCGCCTCACCTTGCTGCCGAGAGACGCCAAGCAGACACGTTTTCACCCAGAGTCGTGGTGGTCGATGCAGACAAACATCAGCATCAGATGTATTTGCATATCTCTTGTAGCGGCGTCAGTTCTCCTTGTGTTTACATTTGAATTATTATGGTGGTGGTGGTGGTGGTGGTGGTAGTGGTAGGCAAGGCAAGTTTATTTATATAGCACCTTTCAACACAAGGCAATTCAAGGTGCTTTACAAAAATGAAAGACATTCAGACAAAGGCATTTAAAAACAGTAAAAGATAATAAAAGAAACATTAAAAGAAAAAATACATGAATAAAAAGTACATGAATAAAAAGTTACAGTGCATTAAGATATGAATAGTTCACACAGAAGTTCCACTTTACTGATGAACACAACGGCTCAGTTTCAATTGAAATTAAAAGCAGCGACAAAAAGAAAAGTCTTCAGCCTGGATTTAAAAGTAGTGAGAGTTGTAGCGGACCTGCAGGTTTCGGATATTCGGATGTTCCAGATATTTGGAGCATAATAACTGAACGCTGCTTCTCCATGTTTAGTTCTGACTCTGGGGACAGAAAGCTGACCAGTCCCTGAAGACCTGAGAGATCTGGATGGTTCATAATTTAGCAGAAGATCAGAAATGTATTTTGGGCCTAAACCATTCTTTATAAACCAGCAGCAGTATTTTGAAATCTATTCTTTGACACACAGGAAGCCAGTGTAAAGACTTCAGAACAGGAGTGATGTGATCCACTTTCTTAGTGTTAGTGAGGACTCGAGCAGCGGCGTTCTGAATCAGCTGCAGCTTTCTAATAGATTTTTTAGTGAGACCTGTGAAGACACCATTACAGTAGTCCAGTCTACTGAAGATAAAAGCATGGACAAGTTTTTCCAAATCCTGCTGTGACATTAGTCTTTTAATCCTAGATATATTCTTTAGGTGATAGTAGGCTGATTTAGTAACTGTTTTAATGTGACTGTTGAAACTCAGGTCAGAGTCCATGACTACACCTAGATTTCTGGCTGTATCTGTTGTTTTGAACATTGCAGACTGAAGCTCAGCGCTAACTTTTATACGTTCTGCCTTGGCTCCAAAGACCATTACCTCAGTTTTATCTTTGTTTAATTGGAGAAAGTTCTGACACATCCAGTCATTGATTTGTTCAATGCACTTACTCAGTGTTTTAACTGGAGAATAGTCTCCTGGTGAAATGGTTATGTAAATTTGTGTGTCATCCGCATAGCTATGGTAACTTATTTTGTTGTTTTTCATTATCCGAGCCAGTGGTAGCATGTAGATGTTAAAGAGAAGAGGCCCCAAGATGGAGCCTTGAGGAACCCCACATGTCATATTTGTCAACTCAGATTTGTATTTACCTATAGAAACAAAGTTGTTTCTGTCTGGTAGTAGTGGTGGTGGTGGTGGTAGTGGTGGTGATGGTGGTGGTGGTAGTGGTAGTGGTAGTAGTGGTGGTGGTGGTGGTGGTGGTGGTGGTGGTAGTGGTGGTGGTGGTGGTGGTGGTGGTGGTGGTGGTAGTGTTAGTGGTAGTGGTAGTAGTGGTGGTAATGGTAGTGGTAGTGGTGGTGGTGGTGGTGGTGGTGGTGGTAGTGGTAGTGGTAGTGGTAGTAGTAGTAGTGGTAGTGGTAGTAGTGGTAATGGTAGTGGTAGTAGTGGTGGTGGTGGTAGTGGTGGTGGTGGTGGTGGTGGTGGTGGTAGTGGTAGTAGTGGTGGTGGTGGTGGTGGTGGTGGTGGTGGTGGTGGTGGTAGTGGTGGTGGTGGTGGTAGTGGTAGTAGTGGTGGTGGTGGTGGTGGTGGTGGTGGTGGTGGTGGTGGTGGTGGTGGTGGTGGTGGTGGTAGTGGTAGTAGTAGTAGTAGAGGTAGAAGTAGCATTTGTATTATAAATCTCATTAGTATTATTATTAACAGGTATTATTTAACCATTTTAAATAAACAAAACAGTGAGGGTTAGTTTGACTTCATTAAATAATAAAGCTTTATTTAATAATAATAAAGCTTTATTTATATAGCACCTTTTGTACAACACATGCAGCTCAAAGCGCTTTAGAAAATGACTGATCACATGTTAAAAACAAATCATAGTAAATGTTATAATATTACACTACTTGTAATAAAAATACACCTCTTGTCTGTATAACCACACACCATTAGCTATCACTTAGCTTTACTGTCAAAATTCATAGCTAAACCCCCCCCCCCCCCCCTGTCTCTGCAACATCAAGCAGAGCTCAGCTACAGTTATAATGTACCCTGGCACCGTGTTTGACCCCTGACCCAGATGGAGTCACCTCAGGGTCGTCCCCCGTCTCTCAACTGAGAGCGAGGCCCTGGAGCTGCGAGGCTGCAGGTCAGCGTGGATAAAAGCTCTGCGTTTAGGAAGAGGAAGCGGCACATGTTGAGTTTGTTTTACATGGGGCTTAATGGATTCCCGCTTACATATTCGCATGTGTGAACGTCCGCTTCCCTTCGCCCAGACACGCGTGACCACGCACACGCCTGGGGGGACAGGATGGGCACCAGCACATGTGCCCACGTAGCCGCCATGCAGGAGGAGATGTGTGGCGAGGTGGGCACAATGGAAGGATGTGCCGTATTGTTTTAACCCATAATGCACTGGGGCGAGGGCTGCAGGAGGCCAGCGTCAGGGTTTGACACATGTGACGAGGCCGATGACTGACGGGAGTAAGAAGTGGGCAAGGAAATACATCAGAACATGAGCTTTTCACTTCTGTCGATACTGTGAGATGTTATCGTGACATGAAAAGGTCAGGAAGGGAATAATAAAAGGTTGTAAAAAGGACTAATGTTGAGCAGGTGTTCCAGAAATATACGATACGATACGATAATACTTTAATGGTCAGGTCAAGTCTGACATTTGACTTGCATCACAGCAGCTCCATGTAATATGTTATGTGTTTATTTGTATGGAACATTTTAACATAGGGCAATTCAAAGTGGTTTAACAAAATAATTAAAAGCCTTAAGAACACATAATAAAATGGCATTTAAGTACATTTTAAAACCCTCATTAAAAAGACAAGGGGTGAACACTGACGAGGCCGATGACTGACGGAAGTAAGAAGTGGACACAGTGGGCGAGGAAATGTATCAGGACATGAGCTTTTCACTTCTGTCGATACTATGAGATGTTATCGTGACATGAAAAGGTCAGGAAGGGAAAGAGAAAAGGTTGTGAAAATGACTAATATCGAACAGGTGTTCCAGAAATATGTTATGTGTGTATATATATGGAACATTTTAACATAGGGCAATTCAAAGTGGTTTAACAAAAGCACTAAAAGCCTTAAGGACACATTATAAAATGACATTTAAGTACATTTAAAAACCCTGGTTCAAACCCTACCCTACCTATGTTGCAAATGTATTATCTTTTCGATTTACACACGGCATCTATTGCACGTCTGTCCGTCCTGGGAGAGGGATCCCTCCTCTGTTGCTCTCCCTGAGGTTTCTCCCATGTTCCCCTTTAAACTGTGGGTTTTCTCTGGAAGTTTTTCCTTGTACGATGTGAGGGTCTAAGGACAGAGGGTGTCGTATTGTCATACTGATATTTTGTACAAACTGTGAAGTCCACTGAGACAAATGTAACATTTGTGATATTGGGCTATATAAATAAACATTGATTGATTGATTGAAACCCCACTGCAGTCAGCATGTCGTTGTGTCCCTGAGACACTTCACCCCAAATTGCTCCTATGGTGATTGTCCACAGTACTGAACAAGTCTAACAAGTAACATGTAATGTAATGATTAGAGCACCTGGTGTAATTGTATATATATTGGAGAGCAACTAGTAGGCTCGTGGTTTTTTACCAGGGTGTTTCAAGCCACACGAAATAAAAGCCATAGGAACAACATATAGGAAACCCTGTTCTTTGTTAATGATATTGAATGCTCAAACGGAGATTCTTGTCTGGACTTTGGATCATTGCCTTGCGTAAGATTTGCTAACTGGTGCCTCAGCGGAAGTGTTATTTTAAGTTAATTATCTGTTTTATTTCTATATGATTTTGTCCGCTACACTATGAGATGTTATCATGACATGAAAAGGTCAGGAAGAGAATGAGAAAAGGTTGTGAAAAGGACTAATATTGAGCAGGTGTTCCAGGAAAATGTTAAGTGTTTTTTCGTATGGAACATTTCAACATAAGGGTAATTCAAAGTGGTTTACTAAAAGCCTTAAGAATACATTATAAAATGACATTGAAGTACTTTTAAAAACTCTCATTAAAAAGACACAGGGGGGAACACTCTTCAAAATAAAACAGGAAACCGATTGTGACACCAAGAGTGTACACATTACATAATCTGTGCATCACATTAATGCACATTTTACGAGCAAATCTTGTTCATTTTTAATACTGTGAAATCTGAGTATTTTCCACATTTCCTTTCAACACTACCTATTTTTTTTTAAATCTGCACGGCTCTCCATTTTAAACTATATTATTTGTGATATTTTTACTGTACTTTGTATACTTCGTTTTTTTTTGTATAAATATTGTCTTTATTTCTAAGTTGTTCTAATAGTCTTTAACAATATTTTTTTATGATACTACTATTTTTTGCTCCTTTTTTACAGCCTATATGCACCGTTTACACCAAAGCAAATTCCTTTGGCAATAAACTCAGATTGTGATTGTGATTAAATCAAGCTAGAATAGGAGTTGCAGTGCAGAGTAAGATATGGGTAGTCATTGGATTTAATAACAGCCACAGGTCATTTAAAAGTAGTGAGAGTTGGAGTTTTCTCACAGTGTGTTCCAGATATACGGAGCATAAAACATAGATGGAAACTTTCAACACAGAGTAATTCAATGTGTTTTATAAAAAACACATTAAAAGCATCAAGGCAGTGCAACAGAAACACATTGTAAAATGACATTTAAATACAAGAGATTACAAATTAAAACAATGTAGATTAAGACAGGTCTAACATACAGGGACAATAAGTGACTGGGCAAAGTAAGATATCAATAGATTTAATTAAAAGCTACGGCAAACGGAAAAGTTTTTTTTTACAGGGAGAATTGCGGTTTTCTAGTAGTTTTTTCAGATATTCTGAGCATAATAACTGAACACTTCTTCTCCATGTTTTGAGTCAAAACTTTTGACTGCGTGGGGCCTCATCTTGCGGAGGGTGCCTCAACTGAGCCGAAAATGCGGCGTACCTATGCGCTTATGCGGTGCAATTAGTGTGTCGCGGCACGGCTCCACTAGCACCCCCCCCCCCCCGGGGAATTGCGTGGGGCCTCATGTTGGCCAGGGACGGCCCTGGGTACAACAGGAGCAAGTGACCCTGTAACACTGAGCTTGGACTCAGAATCTATGTCATGACCATAATAGTGTTGCAAGCAAAGACTATTCTTAAAATTGAGCCAAAGTTACCGGAATGTGTTGTGTAACTGAAACAAAGACCATTCGTGGTATTTTGTGTTTGTTTTGTGGTCTGTAACTAAAATCGTAAACACTTTATGTGTCTCTTGCGTCCCGTATTTAATGTGCCTCTCTCATAAAAAACTCTACCTAGCATTGACCCCTCCATGTAAAATTGGTAACGAAATGCCACTGATGGTTCATAATGTGTCAGAGATTTTTGACCTAAACAATTCATTGCTTTATAGACCAACAGTAGTATTGAACTTAATACTTTCAAGTACTTTTTACCAATCTTGCAGTACAACAGCTCAAAAACAGGACACATTTAGCACATTTCAACCGTTAGCAGCCATGTATAATTTGATAGGGCGACATCAATGGGAATGTAAGTTGGAGTGGGTTCTGATGTGGAATGTGCCACAGCCAATCAGGCGCCTCCATCTCAGGCTGACAGCCAATCAGGTCATGGCACTTCAGGTCCCCGAGAGACAACTGAACTCCACGCAGAGGACATTTCTGAAGAGATCGTGAACTTTTCACTCCAGGAGATCTCAGCTTCCTCTTTCTCCATCCATACACTGACCCTTTTTTCTCCGTCTGAGAGAAGTATGTCTCTCTGGTAATTGTATTTTTGCCTCATGCCAAAGAAACGTTTCCTCTCTCACCATTGTTGATCTCTCTCTCTCTCATTCTGTCTCTCTGTCCACCCCCCCCCCCTTCTCTTTCTCACTGGAGTGATGGGAAAAGAGCCTGAACAGGAATTTCTGTGTCTGTGAGTGCTGTTTGGTTAGACAGAGTCATATAACACGGTTCTGCCGCGTTCACATGTGCCTGAGAGTTGGGGCAGCGACGGCTATTTACATTAAAGAGCCCCGAGCGCGCAGCACTGGGATCCGAGCGCTCCACGGTTACATTAAGTGAAATCCAATCAGCATAACTCAACACTCTCTGTCTCTGTCTCCTCTCCTGTCTCTAAACTCTGTCCCAACTCTCAAACTTCATCCTGCTCTCAACAGTCTCTGAGGTATCTTGGTCCCTTTAGCACCATTTCAGTTTCCTCTCTGCAGCTCTTTCTTATAGGCAGATGCTTTTAATGTCATCACCCTCAACTACTATTCACCTTATACCGGCTCTCAGGGCTCTTCCACATTATATATATCCTTTATTTAACCAGGTAAAAGTCTCATTGAGATTAAAATCTATTTTTGCAGAGCGACCTGGCATGAACGAAGTTACAACAAATGGACACAACACAATACAGGCAGACGAATACAGCGGTCATAAAACACAAATGAAACATTTTAAAACGACTTCAATAATGCGATATAAGAGCAATCACATCGACCAATGGTTTCTTGTTCTCTGTCCTTTAAGATAGACTTGAATTCCCCCATAGTGATCAAATCTGACCCCGTAGTTTCAGCTCCTTCTGTACATTATTCCAAGCATAAGGGGCAGCCTATTGAAAAGCTTTTTTTACCTAGTTCTGTTCTCACTTCATTGCCATATTATGTCTTGGTACTTCCGGTTCAAGTGTATTCGTCACCAGCTTTATTATATTTACAGCAATGTTTAGCGCTCTAGCTGCATGAGAGCGCAAAGGCTTCGTAAAAAACAATGTTTTACAATTACTCTCACTTTCTGACGTTAGACACAGGTCCACACTTTAAGTCTAACCATAGGGTCTTAAATAATAGTTCCAGTTCAATATATGAGAGCCACCAATTTGGCAGTAGTTAGTTAGAAAAGCTAACATTCGCTAGCTAGCTTGTTAGATGGATAGCTAGCTTGTTAGATGGATAGCTAACGTACGCTAGCTAACCAGGTAGATAGAAAGCGAACATTAAATAGCTCGATTTACAGACTGATTCATATATAGAAAAGGGGCGGGGCTACATAAGGTGAATATAAACTTGTGAGTCCATGAGGAGCGAGCTTTCAAAACATCGGAAGTGTTTAAGGCGCCGTCACATCTGTCATTGGTAAATTTGGCGGCCCTTTCTCTGCAACATCTGGTAGAAATGGAGCCGTACCTTGCGTACCTTTACCTCTTCACCTCTGATATCCAGCTGTTTGGGTGGAAAACAAATCAGTAGGCACACACTTCCAATGTTGACTTTCCAACTTGCATATTCTGAAACAAACACACATCTAGAAGTAATTCGGTTTGGGCGATGCATTTCGATTTCATGGAACTATTCTCCCATATTTTTCAGAGTTTGTCTTTTGATAATTTCTGTTGGTTTAGACCTCCATTGATTCCCATGATCTAGAGAATAAGACAGGTATTGGCTTTGTCTGATGTTGAAGGAGACTCAGTCACAGCCAAATATCTCCTTCACAGACACACACACACACACACACACACACACACACACACACACACACACACACACACACACACACACACACACACACACACACACACACACACACACACACACACACACACACACACACACACACACACACACACACACATACCTTTAACTCACTTGCACACACACACATACACACACAGAGTTACCATGACTAATATTGTACCTCTTGGCAGGCACAGGCCGAGTTCAGAGGTCAGCTCTGTGTCAATAAACAAGGAACCATGTGATTGGCTCCACAGTGACTCAAAGCATTAATGCAGCCGTCTTTGATTGGTTTACACTCAGGCTACCTCCTCTTAAAAATGATCTTTGAGTGAGTAATATTTACAAAAAAGTGTTTTGCTTCAGTCTGCAACACAACGATATACCATACATGGTAGTGATTGACGACACATAATTGGTGAGTGGAATAAAAAGATGAAGGTAAATCATGTTAATAACAATCTTTTGGTGTTTTCGATACGCCCATTGATTGATAGAGCCCCTAATATTTTCCAGTGTTATTTGGATTTGTCCCCCGATGTGATTCGAGTCCTGACTTTGACCCTCCTGAGATCAGTTCCTTTCCTTTTTAACCTGTCGCTGGCTCTACCTCCAGCTCGCTCCAGAAGACAGGTATAGTGTTTCTCCCTGAGCTCTGCGTGACCCTCGGCACATAGAAAACATCTTAGATAATGGGGCCACGTCTCAAGCGTTTGATCAGGAAATCCAGCATGCGGCTGTACTGGATAGAAATCTGATTAGTAGCCTTGGTGACGAAGCGATGGGATCCACAAGGCTTTGCTTTCAATCAGATGTGACAGGTCAGGCTTTTGTCATCCCCAGCCCAGAGGGATCACCTCGGCCTATCGGGGTGAGTTAGAGCATTAGATAAAGAGCCTAATTGAATGCATCAGACGAGGGTTAGAGCATTAGATAAAGAGCCTAATTGAATGCATCAGACGAGGGGCAGCAGACCTCTGATCGTTCACTGATAACCTGCACCATTTACCTGATTTAACTGTTCCTGTTGCCCTACATGCCATGTAAGACCTCATTTATGTGGATCCAGATATCAAACAGTTTCACCGGGTTCTTGAGATGTTTATGCACCTTTAAGGATGTAAAAAGGAGCGAGGCCACGGGCGATGCAGCGGCCAGGAAAATCAGCAACCTGAAGGGTGAAAGTAGATTCCAGTAGTCAGGAATTTCCAAACATAACAAACATGTCAGACTTATTTAGCGGCCAACGGCGGGTCGCTAGCCCGAGCCGTGAGGTGTATATTGTTTCTGATTAAGCTTTTCTATGCTCATGTTGCTGCACTTTGTAACAATTTACTTTAAATTCATTAGAGCTTCAAACATTTTGCTTTGCCATCACCTTGAAAAATAAATCAGTCTTGTGGAAGGAATGGAGCGATGTTCTGATTAGCCGCGGCGCTTTCTGATCTATCCTCTAATTTCTGTTCCAGAACTGAATTCCCTGGATGTCGAAAGCGTGCAGATAAACGTCCAATGTACAATTTCCTTTTGTATCTATACATCGATCGAGCGCAGATCCATATCACTGTTTCTTAACACTCAGATCATCTCCTGGAGTTCTCAATGTACGTTCTTCCCCCCTCAGGTCATGGATATTAATATCAAACGAGAACAGTTCACACTAAAACACCTCATCCGCTCTCATTCTTTCTTTATCTCTGTGTTCCCCTCGGGATGTTGAACAAAAGAAATGAATCAGCGGTGACCATTGAAAGCCAGCATGTCGATAATTTCCCAGACATCTGCGAAAAATGTAACCTTTCCGTCGCTCTCATGATGTCAGCGCACTGTTGTGTTCAGCGGGGGATTGGGGCTAAAACGCTTGCGACGGAGCCAAAGTAAACCGTTCCAAATGGAGCGCGGCGCGGGAAAAGGGACACCATCGCAACAAAAGGAGTTAGATATGGATCGTTGGGTCTGCGCACCGGCCCAGCTTGAGCCAATTATTGGTGTCATCTTGATCCAATTTAATCAATCTGAAGGGAGGAGAAAGGGGGGGGAGTGGAGTGGCTGGGTGGGGGCAAACGTTGGTCAAATATCCTGAGCTGACTGAAGAGCTGTCGACCCCCCCTTCGATTACCACCCCCTGAAACCCCTTTTCATACCTCCTTGTTATCACAGATATTTCTACCATTGAACTTGTGACCAACATTTTATCAATTGCATGTAGCTTTGTCATATTTGCATGGACCTCTGTCTTAAAGGACTTTATATCTTATATCTCTAGATCACATACATCTCTTTACAGTCCGCATAAGCAAGATTTTAATTAATTTCACTCTAACATATTTAATGTGAACATCCTGGTATCTGTTTCTAATTCACAGGTTTATAATTAACTTATTTCTGGACTTACAAAATATGTCACCATGATTTATTTTAGTCATCTTTTTGCATTTTATTTTAACATTTAAAACTTGTATTACTTTATTACTTTTTCATCTTGCACTATTTTTATTTGAAGTATTTTGTATGTTGTATTGTTGGCAGAACATGGGACTTAAAATGGTTTTTCCCAAACTACGCTGTAGCTAAATGACAATAAAGTCTTTCAGTCTTGAACCTTTCAAACATCTTGTTTTAGCGTCCGAGTGGATAACCAGCAAATGAATATGGCGTATCAGGGAGCATTTCATAATATTCTGATGTTAGTTTGATGTGTCAGCGCCAAGTCTTTTCTCTCTGCCAGTAACAGTTATTTCCTCTGAAAATGTAACGGGAGAAACGAGTGAGCACTCATTGCCTGAAGGCTTCAGATTCTTAGCTGAGCACGGCTACACTGTTCCAGGTTTCCTGCTTTCTAAGGTGGTCCAGCTACACTTTCACCACTTTTATTGTGCACTTATATTCATCAGGAGGAAACAAGCATGGTGAGTATGTTTCGTTTTTCTTGCTGAAATGCCCTTCTCCATATTCTCACTGTTACACACACACACACACCTTAAGTTGCAGAGTATAAATAAACATTACCTGTGTTTCTACTAGAGAAAACAAGATCTAAATGTAGCCATAGTTCCTGGTGCCAAATCTGCTCTGAAGGTAGTATGTTCTAAAGGTCTATGAACATCAGTGAGACAGCAGCCTAGTCTTCAATCAACTGTTTACAGAAAAACCGAATACATTTCAGGGCATCTCCCCAAATACGTTCATAATAATTGTCTGGAGAAATCGATGAGGACAAGGTAGGGTTGTATTCTGGGTCAAAAAAAACACAGGACCTTCACCATGAGACATATCATAAATACGTAGTTTATTTTAAGCCAAACCACAATGTTTTACTAAACCAACTAGTTTGACATTTTCAGATTTAACCCAATCGTTTTTTGTGCCCTTTTTGTTTCGGGGATTAGGGTTAGGGTTAGGGTTAGGGTTAGGGTTAGGGTTAGGGTTTTGTTTCATGTTACATTGTTATTTTTATTCAGAAATGCGGCCATAATCCTTGAGAAAATACATTTGCGTCAAAGGAAATTGAGAACACAGTTTAGTTATTGGGAAACAGACTTCTTTAGCTTCACACAGTAAGCAGGCTCCATCGAATGCGACCTCCTCCCCAAACAAATGTGTCACTCTATAACAATGTCTTCTTACTTTCACCTTTGCTCCTGGGATAGATAGCTTTGTGAATTAAATCATATTTTTGGGGCAATTCCTAATACTGATGATGTTGAATCACTTTTTTGCCGTTGCCATTGGTTGTCGTCATCTTGGCTTTTTGGAACCAGAAGTGAAATGCAACGTAAAAACCAAAGACATACTTTGGCGAAAATGTTACAAATAACTTTAGTGAACTAAAAAACCAAGACACGGGCAACACCCAAACTGTCATCTTCCATTCCTTCAAGGTAACGAGACGCTGTATTGAAGAAGACTGAAATGTGGTAATTGAGACCATATATCTATTTGGAATTTGTTTACTGAGGTAAATAAAGTCTATTGGTGGCGTCTCCTGGCACACCGACCGTTGATCAGCAGAATATCATGAAACTAAGTGCAGGAACGTAGCGCTATTAAATGCCAAAACCCCCAGAGGGCTTCTTTAATTTGTTAATTTATTATAGTGTATATAACACAAACACTACACTCAAGAGAACTTCATGCATAACCACTTACACATATTAGTGAGTGTATAACCAACCAACACACACTTGCTGGCTGTGTGTGTAGCAGCTCTCCTCTAATCAGTGTTTCAATCACCAGGAGTCTGTTGAAATAATTAAGGCTTGAGTAAAACAATACACACGCCTGGCTATTATTTTTCATCTAAAGCCAGGTCACAATCCCAATTACTCTAAAAGTTGTGATGACATGCTCTCATGATAATGTTGATATTATTTCAGGTAATGTGTTTCGGCACGGGAAGTGAACGAGACGATCCATTTTAGCAGCAGGTTAGATTAAAGTTTTGACAAAAACAAAAAACGTTTTGGGTTTGTTTCGTCCCATTTTTTTAACACTTTATTTTGAATTTTTCTTTTAGTTACAATAAAGCAAAGACATACACAATATACAGTAAGTAGTTACCCGAAAACCTTTACATGGCGTTGTGTACAAGAGAAGAAAATAAGCTGGGTATTACATTGACAATTCCTGAGGATAGTCTAAAGCTGCCAGTCGACAGCATCGTAGACATCTTAAATTATTTTTAACATATTTTTTTCTTTTCACATATTCTTTGTATCATATTTATTTGCTAAGAAATATATAAAAAAATATACTTATATCTATTTTTCCTATTGTTTTTTCATTCCTACAATCTTACTTCTTATGTTGTCTTATCCCTAAGATATTGAAGTGACTGTTATTTTGTATATATTGATTGTTGTGTTTTATCTTAATGTGTGCATATGTGTAAATGTGTCTGTTGATATAGAGGATATACATATTTATACATATTTGTATACATATTTGTATTAATGTATTTTGGATTCGGGATTGTTGGAAACATTATTTCGACCTCTCTGTCTGTACAAACACACAGAAAAATTGACATTAAAGTTGACTTTTGACTTAAAGCTTCCTGACTAATTCTAAACGTGTTTGTGTATTTCTGTTACCGTGGGTATGAGGGTCCCCATTAACATTTGTTGAATTAATTTACTCCGCGTCCCATCAGCCCTGTGATGTTGTGTGCCTCCACAGGATGGTAGCCAATTATTTTGAGCCCGCTTCAGTTTTCCAAATTAAAAATGGCCTCCTTCCACTGTTGACCTTGGATCGGCTTTCCATTTCTTATTATTATTAGGTTATTAACACAAACCCCTGAAAGTATCTTTTTAAAGTCTAAAACAAATTTGATTAGGCCTCTTTACTCGCACCGGTGCAGACGTATCGCTGTCTAACTCCTGTCTGCTGCCTATTACCTTCGACACTGAAGTCAGTGAGAGAGTCCGGAGCTGAAAACCTATATCCCCCGCACACTGGACAAGGCAGGGGGGTGCTGGGTTTGCAGCACATTACCGCTTTATTGAATTAATTACGATAAGGATCATAACTTTAAACTCGGGGTGAGGTGCGGGGCGTTTTTTCGGCACACATCGCTCGGAGCAATTTCTCCCCTGAACGACGGTGGAGGGGTTATTGGATCTGTCAGGCCTGAACTCTGTGGCATCGTAACGAGCTCCATAAGGTAAGCTGAGGTTGGGCACAGTTCGCCGCACTGATCCCTATATGCCTGCAACACGGGGGAAATTTGTACTACATACTGAACAAATAACAAGAGAGCAGAGTGAGAGGAGTGAGGCCTTGTTTTGATGGCGCCTCAGTCCGAAAGGCCCTGAGGGTCATGCGGGGTTACCCTGAGATCTCGCGCCATACACAGTTCCCGTAGATGCAACGAAGTGTGTCATTGTGTTATGATGCTGCTTGGATGTTGCAAAGACTCTCTTTTTTTCCTGCTCACTTAAGTCTCACTGCTCCCCAAGGGCTGTGTGTTTGTGGACAGAGTTTCTATTCTTTCGTGGGGTCCCTCGAAACCAGAAAGTGGTCAATTATGGTGAATTTCGGCGAGACCGCATCAATGAAGGAGCTATTTTTAGGAGTTTCAACTGGATATATATAGGCAGTGATGAAGGACAAGGAAGTACATTTTTACAATTTTGAGTCACTTGTACTTTAAGTGTTTCCATTTTATGCTACTTCTACCTGATTACAATTTGGAGGAAAATATCGTACTTTTTTCTCCACTGCATTTCTCTGACAGCTTTAGTTACTTGAAAGATTAAAATTATTGGCCAATATATATATATATTTAATCTCCAGCAGCAGTTTAAAAATCATTAAAATAAGACACCATCTTATAAACACATTGTTGCATCAATAGTCATAATCCAGTAATTTAATATATATGATTCTGAAATGGGGCATTAGTATTCTTACAATTTAGTATAGCTTTTTTCAGCTTGGTAAAAAAATACTTCGTCAACCACTGAATTTAAGTTCAAGAAAAGGTTGAGGTCAATGATGTCATTGTGTCAAAAAGGGCTAAACAGACAATATCAGTTAACAGACTGTCCTCACATGGCTAACAATTCAAGGATGTGTGTGTGTGTGTGTGTGTGTGTGTGTGTGTGTGTGTGTGTGTGTGTGTGTGTGTGTGTGTGTGTGTGTGTGTGTGTGTGTGTGTGTGTGTGTGTGTGTGCGTGTGTGTGTGTGTGTGTGTGTGTGTAGAAACCCCAAGCCTCCAGTGCACTTCAAAGAGTTCCTAACCCTTTTTATTATTTACACCATACGTACCCGCCAGCAACACTCTGAAAGTGCTATTGGACGTTTAGTGAGAAACAGTTGTCGTTTCTTGTTTTGTTTTTGGTATAACAAAAGGATTTATCGCGTGGCTGCAAAGAGAAGCTCGATGAAAGGAAGTAAATCGCCATGGGATAGACCTTTTCGGATTATCCGCCACATTGATCAGCAGTCCTCCCCAGGGGGCCGAGGGGCTGCTGATGATGTGCAGATAATGTTTTATTGCTTTTTGCCCACCAACATTTTCGCACTTCTGACAGCACTGCAGCCTCCTCTGTGTGGCTTTTCACTCATGTGAATGGATGGCAAAAGTACACACATCCTTTACTCAAGTAGAAGTACAGATACTCGTGTTTAAAAAAAACTCTGGTAAAAGTAGAAACTTCTTTATTCAAGTAAAAGTAAAGAAGTATGGGCTTTGAAATGTACTTCAGTAAAAAGTACCCATAACTAGCAGCTGTTTTAAAGAGTACCTGACCTCCCTTTATATTAATAGAACAATAATGTCATTGTTAGCTAATGAATGTTTCCATGCTGAACAACGGCAACATGACAACGTTTCCATTGGTCCCTCTTCTTTAGAGAAGACCAGGAAATGATGGATACACGGATCGTGTTCAAATCAATAGGCACGCAATGACTCTAAAGAATAATGATCACGCCACCAAACACACATTCAGACTAAAGGAACCAGCTGTTTGGAAAATGAGAGAAGTAGAAAGTACAGGTATTTGGGTTCAACATGTAAGAAGTAGAAAGTACAGGTATTTGGGTTCAACATGTAAGAAGTAGAAAGTACAGGTATTTGGGTTCAACATGTAAGAAGTAGAAAGTACAGGTATTTGGGTTCAACATGTAAGAAGTAGAAAGTACAGGTATTTGTGTTCAACATGTAAGAAGTAGAAAGTACAGGTATTTGGGTTCAACATGTAAGAAGTAGAAAGTACAGGTATTTGATGTTCAACATGTAAGAAGTAGAAAGTACAGGTATTTGTGTTCAACATGTAAGAAGTAGAAAGTACAGGTATTTGTGTTCAACATGTAAGAAGTAGAAAGTACAGGTATTTGTGTTCAACGTGTAAGAAGTAGAAAGTACAGGTATTTGTGTTCAACGTGTAAGAAGTAGAAAGTACAGGTATTTGTGTTCAACATGTAAGAAGTAGAAAGTACAGATATTTGTGTTCAAAATGTAAGAAGTAGAAAGTACAGGTATTTGAGTTCAAAATGTAAGAAGTAGAAAGTACAGATATTTGTGTTCAAATGTAAGAAGTAGAAAGTACAGGTATTTGGGTTCAACATGTAAGAAGTAGAAAGTACAGGTATTTGTGTTCAACATGTAAGAAGTAGAAAGTACAGGTATTTGTGTTCAAAGTGTAAGAAGTAGAAAGTACAAGTATTAGTGTTCAACATGTAAGAAGTAGAAAGTACAGGTATTTGTGTTCAAAATGTAAGAAGTAGAAAGTACAGGTATTTGTGTTCAAAATGTAAGAAGTAGAAAGTACAGGTATTTGTGTTCAACATGTAAGAAGTAGAAAGTACAGATATTTGTGTTCAAAATGTAAGAAGTAGAAAGTACAGGTATTTGTGTTCAACATGTAAGAAGTAGAAAGTACAGGTATTTAGTGTTCAACATGTAAGAAGTAGAAAGTACAGGTATTTGTGTTCAACATGTAAGAAGTAGAAAGTACAGGTATTTGTGTTCAACAGTGTAAGAAGTAGAAAGTACAGGTATTAGTGTTCAACATGTAAGAAGTAGAAAGTACAGGTATTTGGTGTTCAACATGTAAGAAGTAGAAAGTACAGGTATTTGTGTTCAACATGTAAGAAGTAGAAAGTACAGATATTTGTGTTCAACGTGTAAGAAGTAGAAAGTACAGGTATTTGTGTTCAACATGTAAGAAGTAGAAAGTACAGGTATTTAGTGTTCAACATGTAAGAAGTAGAAAGTACAGGTATTTGTGTTCAACATGTAAGAAGTAGAAAGTACAGGTATTTGTGTTCAACATGTAAGAAGTAGAAAGTACAGGTATTTGTGTTCAACATGTAAGAAGTAGAAAGTACAGGTATTTGTGTTCAAAATGTAAGAAGTAGAAAGTACAGGTATTTGTGTTCAACATGTAAGAAGTAGAAAGTACAGGTATTTGTGTTCAACATGTAAGAAGTAGAAAATACAGGTATTTGTGTTCAACGTGTAAGAAGTAGAAAGTACAGGTATTTGTGTTCAACGTGTAAGAAGTAGAAAGTACAGGTATTTGTGTTCAACGTGTAAGAAGTAGAAAGTACAGGTATTTGTGTTCAACGTGTAAGAAGTAGAAAATACTAGGTATTTGTGTTCAACGTGTAAGAAGTAGAAAGTACAGGTATTTGTGTTCAACATGTAAGAAGTAGAAAGTACAGGTATTTGAGTTCAAAATGTAAGAAGTAAAAGTAAAAAGTTGTGGAGTAAAGTACTGATACCAGAACAATTAAGTACAGTAACGAAGTATTTGTACTCCACTACTTCCCACCTCTGCTCACATGAGGTGTGTTTTGAGATGTGTGTGTTTTCATGTCTCTACAGCGTTGTTTCTGTGTGAGTGTGTGTATGGCCTGGAGCTAAATATGTGCAGATGTATCATAATATTTTCACTGTAAAAAAGCGTCTTTGAGGGACAATAACCTGCAGCTGAATCAGCGTGCTGCCCCGCCACGCGAGTGCTTTTCATTCAAGCCACCCAACTATCTAGAGAATGTATAGCTTAGGCTCAGGGGGGAAGATGGAGCTCTCTTTTCCTTGTTAAATCATGGCCTCTGTGTGTGTGTGTGTGTGTGTGTGTGTGTGTGTGTGTGTGTGTGTGTGTGTGTGTGTGTGTGTGTGTGTGTGTGTGTGTGTGTGTGTGTGTGTGTGTGTGTGTGTGTGTGTGTGTGTGTGTGTGTGTGTGTGTGTGTGTGTGTGTATACAGTAAGCCGCTCTGACATCAGCTTGAATTTCTCTCACTGTATTTCTTTCTCTTTCAACACACACCCATGCTTTGACAGAACCACCCTCTCTGCACCTTTTAATCTATAAATATGGTGTTTGGCACACATACACACAAGCACCACTGGTATCACACACACCTTCGCATGTCCTGAAAACAAGACTCCTTGTTATTTGCTGATGAAGGGAGCAACACGTGTGCTGTGGGGCTATTTGGGGCAAACAGTGGGGAGATGAGATGTAATCACAGGCTTGTACAGCTGGGTCTTGTTTAGCTGGTGGACACCGTCAAAGGGGGAGGAAAACTAATTCCCAATCAAAATACATCAGCATCAAAGAGCCTCCAATAAGGGCTGAGAGTTAAGCCTAAGTGCCTTTAGTGACTAAACGCTGAGCAGAACTAAATACTTCTGAATGTTGTGGTCAGTGAATGTTCAGTATTGTTTTCTTGTGGCCATGATTGACAGTGTGCATTACCCTGATGCCTGGAATAAATGTGAATATGTTGCATGTGGTGTGTTACAAACACAGCAGCAGTTGTGTTGTTATTTTTAGGGGAGGGGGACACTTTGTTGAGATTATAGCAAGATTTTGAGGATTTGCTATTGTGGGAAAAGAGAGTGCGGTGTCAGGAACAATGCCAGCTACAAGTGAGCAGGACACATTAGTGGGTAGTGAGGGTGAGGGTGTGATTTCCACTAAGGATGCATGTCCCCTCCCTTTTATTGTTTCAAGTAGATCCTTCAAAACACTCTCTGACTAGTGTCTTCTTACTGTTCAGTTACCAGTCAAGATGAGAGAGGAACCAAACTGATTTACCGGTTTGAGTCTCATTTAGTTAACCTGTTAAGCCCTGAGCCTGTTTTTCAGGTCTCAGGCTCGAAAATGACATTCCCAGAACAAATGACCATATCTTCCCTTCTAAAAGGGTTAAATTAATAATCTTTTTTCTCAAAGCAATGATAAACCTGTGAGTTGGATGTAGAAAAGTCAGATTCAATATTATATATATTTTTAGACAGATTTAGCAAAAAAAACCTCTTCTGGGGCCATTTGGGTGGATTTTCCTTATCTCTGGCCCCCCTTGTTCGATTTTGACATGTGACATCTCTTTCTGACTGTTAGAGCCAATAGAATCGAAGGGGAATCTCCCCACACACACACATGTTAAAAAAAAATTGCGTCTTCGCGCAAGCAGTTTTGCCCCAGAGCGAAGCTGTCTCTAGGTTTGACATCTCAATACCGAAAAGCTGATTTATTGCTCATGGATTATAATAAATCATTCAAAGTGACACAGACACATTGGATTAACCTATGGATTAACTTCAGCATCGTTTTTATCGTTTTAATGCCATTGAAGACCACTTTTGACCAGACTACCACACAGGTGAGCCATTTTGCAGTTTTTGGCTAACTAGCTCCATATGTTTTGACGTGTGTTCTTGTTATTATCTCCGAGAGTTCGTATCATTGAGTGATAATGAGGGAACCCATCGATTCTGTGTCCCCTCACGATGTGAAACGATGTGTTGAGATCTGCAGCAAAGATAAATAATAAGGTTTTGTGAGTGAATTTCGGTGCAGTCATCTGTTAGCATTTTTCGCTCATTGCTAATTCAGAGGCTCAGCGTTAGCATTGTGGGTTTTTAAAAAAAATGTTTTTTTAAATGATCAGTTAGATGAGTTTCTTCCCGTTACATGGATATAAAACATTCATAGTTTATTAAATGAACATGCCCTCAGACACTGTTTTCTGCAAGATATTGCTGGAGGCCCCCGGAACCGGGGTCTCTCGGGCTTCACAGGTTAAAAATAAATGGCAGAAATGGTTTAAGCCCGTGTCACACTGTCCCGAAATTGACACCAGATGGACACACGAATATGGAATTGTGAATTTCGCACGATGATGGCCCCGAACTTGGTCAACAGCCAAGCAACAGCCGAAGCAAGTAGGCTACGATGCCTACAGAAGGCCACACGATGGCACCCGAACCACACACTCCGTCATGTTGTTTCCATAGCAACAACAACTTCCTGTCAACAGTGTAAACTCGCCTTCAAAATAAAAGCATCTAAATAAAACAGGAAGTTAACCTAAATTACATTTAAGACATGCAACGAAAGTAGCAAAAACAATGTCATATCCTTTTCAGTTTCACAGAACACAAATTGTGTTATTTACACAATATGTTTTCATGATTTTGTTGTGAAATAAATGCAATGTCGATGTCATCGTACTATAATACGATGGCTACACGACGGCATTGCGAGGGCTTCACGTAGTCGTGTTGCCTTCCTAAGACAATCGGGCAGCTTCTTGTTTCCTTCATATTGTCTTCGTGAGGCGAAAAATGCCCGATGGCAACGATGATCACACGAAGATGACACGATTTGACAAGATGCCCTCACGCTGGCATTACGAAGGGCAAAATGGACACACGAATTCAACACGAAAATGAACCTTCGCAAGGTCCTTCTGCAAATTTTTGGCATGCCAAATATTTTGCCACCGCTCACGAAGTTGCTGCCGGTGTTACCATTTAACTGGTGTCACTGGGAGCTGGTGATATTCTATAGAGAGGCGAAGTCCCGCCCATCTACTTCCGACCCATGGGACCTTATTTTGGAAAAATTATGTATTGAAGTCAATGGGGAGAGAAAATTTATCTTTCGATCCCGTTTGAATTGTGCCACGAATTACACATATGATGTTTGTCAATTTAAAAGATAATTTTGCAAGTCCCCCGGAAAGGGAGGGACTTCGCCTCTCTAGAACGGTAGGAAGCTGTGTCAGGGGCGTGTACTTTGAGGAGCCATTGTCGAATAATGAGGAAATACACATTTCGATCGCTTCTTCTGTCGTTTACATTCATCTTTTGGTATATTTGTCTCCATAGGAACACTTTGATGCACATTCAGTCCCAGTGTGTGAGGTTGTGGTTGCGATGCCGATATGCGGACGCATACAGCGAGGACTACAAAATGACAATGAGGTGACTGGGGATGTCTGTTCAAAACATTGCACGCTTGAATAAATCATTTAAACCAGTTATTTTTGTCAGACTTAAAAAAAATGTGTTTTCAGGTTTTAAGGTTTTATGGGTTTTGCCATTCAGGTTGCATACAGCTTGCCTAGCATATTTGTGAAGGTTGTATATGGCCTTAAATACTTTGAGACTTATCTAAGACAACCTTGAAGACATGCAAAACAACTTCAAAGAGATGATATACATGTCATTTTTTTATATATTCTTGGAAATGTAAATAAATACTGGGGAGTCATACTCATCAACACGTCCATTAATCATCACTGCACTTATTAGCTTCAGAAAGGTATCACACACACAGATGTGGCTCTTCAGACCTTCACCCTCTCTCCTCCCATCGCACTTTTCTTTGATTTCAGTCCATCTGTCCTGCAAGGTCGCCACCTGCACCGATGTTACAGCAGTGTGTTGCAGCACTTCAGTATTACGTGCATGAAGTCTCTTACTTTGTACTTTATTGAGTTTTCACATGGGTGTATTTCCAAGTGGATGCAAAACAGTTGACCAGACACTTGTTGACGAGTTGTTTCTCTTACCTGTCCCCTTGCCCAATCTGAAACGGAGAGTGTGAGTGTTAGGGCTAGGGATGGAACTTTGGGATTTTACACAAAACAATATGAAACGTATTACAGGAAAGTAAAACCCCAAAAGCACAACAGGGCCTCTTTAAGGAATAACTTTGGTGTTAGTGGGAGTAAAGAAAGAGCCAAGTTGTAAAACATCAGAAGTCCTTTATCCTTTAATGTGTGCACTTATATTAATCATCCAGTGCATACATATACTACTCATGTATGCACTATACTCGAGACACATGATGATGATTAAAAACTGAAAAAGGTTCAACTTCGGCTCCCATACGAGGGAGATTTTGCTTCTGTATTTGTTCAAACTAAATGTTAAGTGCTACCTGGCAATTTTTGGAAAATGGAAAATATGTATATTACATTAAATTCAATTAAATTTAGCTGACAATTTAATCCAAAAAAAGATCACTATATTATATACATTTGATCAGATACAAACTCAGAAAGCAAGAATCCTGCAAGTACATTAGCTTTCAATAAGCCAAACCATATGAGGTGCTTTTGCATTCGCTCCAAATAAGCCTTTCTAAGTGCTACGTACGTTAGACATTTTTTTATTTATACATTGTTGGCCAAGGTGCAGTTAGATCAACAGGTAGGTCAAACTATCCAATAGATGGATTTACTGGACAAAAGGTGTTTGTCTTGTATTGTGAAGCAACCAAAATAACAAGCCTACAAAAATTCATAAAAGTAATATCTCTTTATCTAAGAGGGTTTGTACTTTACGCAGAATATATGTGTCCACTGTGCAACCCCTGCTACACCTGCATATAAATAGAAAATACCGTCCATCCACCAATCCCTTCCTCCTCTCCCTCTTTTTTATTCTATTAGCTGAATAAATATTAGGTTGGATGCTGGAGAGCTCCAGAGAAAAGAGAGAAAAGCCTCTTTCTTTCCCGCTCTGGACCTTATTGACGGAGCTATCTCTTTATCTTTGGCCCGACTGAGCCTCTCCGTTTTCCGGCCTGATTTCTATCTCTACATCTCCGTCTCGTTGCCTCTCTTTCTCCCCCGTCTGCATGTTTCTGTCCTCATCCAACGCCTCATGTCAGCACCTTCTCCTGCATTGGCCAAAGCACATATTTATACAGCAGGATGTAGTGCATTACATATTTCCATCAGCTGATCTCCTTATCAGTGTGTATTTCTGTCATGTGTTTCCCTGTCTTCACTGTGGCTCCACAGCAGTGCTATTTATGCTTTGCTCACTTGTCACTACATTATTTGTTGTGCCACGGTACAGTAAATGTTTCTGATAGAGATAGCAGCGGCTCCTTCATTTGTTTTGTGTTTATTTTGTTATCCTTCCCTCACTCTCCTTCTCCTCATCTCTGGGAGGCGAGCAGGGTCGAGTCTTTATCTGGAAGCCAAGTTTACACACTGGAAGGGGAGAGAGGCTTCAAACAAACAGCTTCGCTACTCTTAACGTAAACACCAGCACTTATACTAGACCAAATATTTACCTTTCGCCCCCGTTCATCTCTCTGTTTCGGCTTCTCTTACCTCGCAGTGCCACACGCCAGCAGATGGATATCACACACTCAATAATTTGGCCCGAATATGAGGATCCCCCAGTGTTTTGGATTGTGCTACAGTGTGTGTGTGTGTGTGTGTGTGTGTGTGTGTGTGTGTGTGTGTGTGTGTGTGTGTGTGTGTGTGTGTGTGTGTGTGTGTGTGTGTGTGTGTGTGTGTGTGTGTGTGTGTGTGTGTGTGTGTGTGTGTGTGTGTGTGTGTGTGTGTGTGCGTAAAAACGTTTACTTTTACTGCATCGAAAGTATTTAAAATCATGTTATAAACATACACATTCACACACTTCATAAATCTCAACATGTTTGTTTTCATTTTCCAAATAATTTATCAGCTACAGAGAGACAGCTTTCTCACATACACATTTGTTACTTGCACACACACACACACACACACTTCTTCACCCTAAAATTAATGATTCCCCTTATGGGGACCTCCAATTTGTCCCCATAGGCGAGTCCCCACACGTGACTGTGTAAACAGATTTAGGTCCCCACAAGTATAGTAATGCTAGGTCACACACACACACACACACACACACACACACACACACACACACACATTTTCATAATTTTCTTGTCTATTATCACAAACACAAACACTCACATCTCAGAAAGCACTTGTTTGTTTTAATACTTGTTTCAAAAATAATAAATAACCAGCTCTCTTATTCATTATCTCAGGCACACACACACACACACACACACACACACACACACACACACACACACACACACAACACACACACACACACACACACACACACACACACACACACACTCACTGAAGCCTGCTCTTTAAAAGAAGTTGGAAAGGAAGGATATGCTTTGGGTTCAAATGCCAAATGCATGGATTCACATATAAACACAGTTTTGTAGATAAGCCGACTTAACACTCGAGCTACTTATAGTACTTTTTAAGTGTGTGTGTGTGTGTTCAACTCTCTCAATGCTCATTGTGTTTGCCTGTTTGTTTAGGGGCATGGCTTTTGTTGGGTCCTGTCAGACTGTGACACCTCATCACACTCTTCCTGTGACATGTGTGTGTGTGTGTGTGTGTGTGTGTGTGTGTGTGTGTGTGTGTGTGTGTGTGTGTGTGTGTGTGTGTGTGTGTGTGTGTGTGTGTGTGTGTGTGTGTGTGTGTGTGTGTGTGTGTGTGTGTGTGTGTGTGTGTGTGTGTGTGTGTGTGTGTGTGTGTGTGTGTGTGTGTGTGTGTGTGTGTGTGTGTGTGTGTGTGTGCGTGTCAGTCTTAGTGTGTGTATTCCTGGGTTTGGTTTTTCTTACTATATGTTACTACAGATGCCATGTGAACTTGATCAAAGGTCAGGTGAGGTCAGGGGTGCTGTGTGAGTAAAGACTTGGGCTGCGTTCCAATAGTCCATTTATCTTAGGAACCTTCCTAACGGAGTGAAATGACCCGGAAGTCCCTCAGTGGCAGCCATGATAAGTGCCGTTCCAATTCTCTAGATGATAGGAAAGGAGGTTTCAAACTTCCTTTATAACCTCCTTTAGCTTAGGAACCACTGGACCTCCCTAACCGAGAGGAGAGGAGAAAATGCTGCCCCACAATGCATTGCAGCCGCAGCATTTGCCGTCACTCAACAGTCGGCCGTTCACGTAAACAAACGATTATGACGGAGAAATGATATCATGAAAGTTACGGTGCTTATTAAGCATTTTAAAACGTATGTGGTAAGTTGCCAAAGTGCTTTGTTTTGAACGTTCATCAGTATTATAATCAAAGAGAGAAATATGAACGTTAGTTTTTACTGAAATGATCAAATAAAGTCAACATTTCACTGAGCTGTGTGGAGTTTGTTCAAGATGTTTGAATGGTGATATACACAGTGATAGATGTTAAGGACTAACGTTTATAATAAATACATTCGTATTGATTTTAAGATCTTTTCATACAATCATACGTATTGGGATCATTTGTATTAATGTGGACCGGAGGGAGAGGGTGACGAGCATAAGTTTCACTTTCCTTTTTTATTTCAATTCCAACTTTGGTCATGAAGAATATGTTTCTCTGTTGTCCACGTTCATAAAGCATAAAGCAACAGCATCAGAGCACGGTGCAGAGTCTCTAGATGAGTTTACAGTAGTCCCTCGTTCTTATTAAACATCCATGTTGTAGTCCGCTGTATAGAAAACTGTAGTTTCCATAGTTTCCCCACAGCAGCAGACGCACATTCATGACGTCCGCTGGCGCATCATAAACACGTCGGATAGTGAAAGTGCATTCGGACTCTCTAAAGTACCGCAGTCTCTTCTCCTAAGTCCTTTTGAATTCTCCTATCCACTATCCCTTAACCCCGTGACGTTTCACTCAGAGGTCAAGGAATAGGAGATAGGGTTAGACGATAGGAGCTGATTTTTAAACTATCCGACCTTGGTTATCATGGCTGGTGGTGAAATAAAATTTAGAAGATCCAAAAGAGGAAAGACCATTTTTTGCATTTGTTCTCTATTTAGTTATTCTCTCCACCAATCACAAATCGCTTCATCTCTGTCAGCCTATCATGTTGTTGCTGCCACTGTTTGGACTCCATCTTCCCTATCCTCTCTAAAATATGGACCTAACCAAGGTCAATAAATACCTTTACTATTCTAGTGCTAAGTCAAATAAACGTATAATTAGAAAAACTGTCAGTTTGGAAGTTGTGAAAAATGTTGATAACATGGCCCTTTCTCATTTCTCTAACTCCCCTCCTCGACTCCCCTCCTCGACTCCTATCCTCGAGACTTAGTCCCGCCCACAGGAGATGCGAGCCGAGGAGCCGAGGAGCCGAGGAGGGGAACCGAGGAGAGAGGAGGGGAAGCAGCAGGCGGTTAGAGAAATGAGAACTCCTCTCCTCTGAGCGGTCATTTTAAAGAGACGTCCATTAATGATGACAGGAGGCACAGCAGCCCTCTGTCTGATGGACAGATGTGTTCATGACCACTTATATATTTACTTTGATTCATTCACAGTGCGGATGAGACAATAACAGGCTGCAGATGAACACACACACACACACACACACACACACACACACACACACACACACACACACACATATATATATATATGTATATATTTATATACATATATATACAATTTCAGAATCAAACAGAGCACTCTCATAATAACGTAACACTATCAGAGACTGGATATATCCCCCCCCCCTCTCTGGTCGCTACAATGAGGAAAATAAATTACGGGCCAAAAGTTTTATTTACAAGTATTAAAAGTAAGCAGAGGACACCAAACCAACTGAGACCTGTCTGTCCGCTGCATCTACGCACACACTGTACCACACACACACACATGCACACACTGTACCACACACACCTACACACTGTACCACACACACGCACCTACAGCTAACAGCCGTTGTGTATTTTATTTTGTGAAGCACTAAATGGTTTTAGAAAAATATGGACTCTTTGTTTGTAGATATCTACTAAACTAAAGCAAAGAGAGTATGCCTGTTCTACTGAGTGATATATATTATACACACTGCTCTGCTTTCTGCACGGACCTCTCAGCTGTTCTCTCTGGAAACATCGCGTTGCGATGAAAGCAGTTAATAAAATAATATCCAGGGGATGCATGCAGAGCTGTCATTGGCTGAGAAAAGTCCGGCCGTGCGTCACGACTCTTTGAAACATCTCTGTTCCCGGAAATGCATCCACGAAGGAGCCGTGGAGGACCGTGGAGGACCGTGGAGGACCCATCAGTGTATCCTCGGTTAGAGCTCCTCCAGAGAGCCTCCTCGATGCTCGATCCTCGGTCCTCGAAGTGCATTTAGAGAAATGAGATGTCCTTCAACATGGCGCGCTGAAATTCATTTCCGGGTCACTACCGGAGGACCGAGGAGTCGAGGAGTCGAGGAGGGGGATTTGATGAAATGAGAAAGGGCCCATGTGTCTCATTTAGTTGTTTATTTACAACCATCGCCAAGAGGCATCGGACATTCACAAGCGGGGTATTTACTGACGTATTTTATGTCGTAGAACAATCAAAATAATGATGTTAAGCTTGTGTTAACCACAGACCTTATTTCAGGCATTCAACCAATACATTCAAAATAATGTTGACTTCGATACAAGGGAACAGGAAGTGGTAAAACACATTAGTTTTGAATGTGCAAGGCTGCCTCTAGTGGCCATAGTAATTATAGCAGCAATAATTCACAAGTCAAGTGACAAGAGCAAAAAGGATGCGTAAAGTGACGCCAAGGGTCTTGACCAAGCATCCATATTTGGTGAGTTGGGAGAGAGAACATGTTTGGTCCATCATTCAGTTATGATCAGATCAGTGTGATATGCACTTTATATCTGAGACCCTCCTCTAAGTAAAATCACATCATGCCAGGATAGTCTGAGGTATGACTCATCTTCATTGCATTACACTATAATATTGTCAGTGACACAGACCCTGTTACATTTCTCTTCCCATGTTGGCATTCTTTGCTTGGATATACATGAGTTTGCACCATTTTCATGAGTACACACAGGGGTTATGTGTTATATGCATGTGTGAGTCTTGTTGAACAGCTGCGAGCAACAGCAATTAGGCAGAGAGTGTTAGTGAGCGTCACTTCACACTTCAGCTCTGAGCCAAAGACTGCTCAGTCATC
Organism: Pogonophryne albipinna; assembly: GCA_028583405.1. Taxonomy (NCBI): domain Eukaryota; kingdom Metazoa; phylum Chordata; class Actinopteri; order Perciformes; family Artedidraconidae; genus Pogonophryne; species Pogonophryne albipinna. The sequence continues at coordinate 7,113,954 of CM053252.1, forward strand.
CCCCCCTCACTGCTGACACCTGCTGCAGCATAGGAACACACACACACACACACACACACACACACACACACACACACACACAAACACACGCACATGAAAGCCGAAATATTGCTGTACAGTATAGACGTCCACAGGCACATACACTCATAGAGACACTTGGGTGTAGGCTACTATGCATCAAAGAACACATAGTACTTCGAGAACCGCTACATTGAGAACAGACCATTTTAAAAACATATTTCATTTATTTAAGATGATTTTTTCTGAGACTGTGGTCACTTTAAGGTCAGAATACCATTGCAGTTATTGTTGGTTTTGGTTAATTGACCTTCCTTGCATTTATCTCTTTCCATAAACTACAACAAAAATGTGGATATTGTGCAGACTCATCTCGCCTAAAGCTGCGTTCAGATGATAACAAATGTTAGTTTTGCTTACTACGGGAAGAGGGGAAGTTACCAGTAAATGTTTTAGTGCAGACAGTTGCAAAGGGTTAGTACTGGGCAGGTTTCCTCCATGCAAGGTGATACATACAAGACAAATAGATCTTATTTGTTGCGCTTTAGAAAGGTCAGTAGCAACCAAGGTGGGAGTTGTAATAATTTGAACTTTGACGCCAGGGTCGTGCTCCCATAGGAAGACACTGTTAGGCCTGGGTAGAGCAATGTCACCATTGATCATGTGTGGATGAATTTATGGAGGATATCAGTCCGGAAAAGTCTGCAGATATTAATTTTATCTTATTTCCATTTATTTGACCAGATAAAAGTATTGTTGAGTTAAAAAATTAAGTTTAATGAGAGCATCTACATGTTGATACATAAATGTGTGAGAATTTCCATTATATGTGTGTATTCATGTTATATGTGCTAAAGTTAGTACTCTAATGCAGTACCTTAGCACAACACATACGGACAGAGGCACAACAACACTATTTAAGATGATGATTAAATGATGTCACAACAAGAAATACAAACAACATAAATTGACAAATGTCAAACACAAGACGATAGACAATATCAAGTTAAGATAAGATAATAAGATGTAGAAGGCCGTAACCCTAACAACAAGGGGCGGTTCTAGGGGGGGGCAGGGGGGGGGCAGTGCCCTCCTAACACTGACCTCTGACCCCCCTGTGGCCCCCCTAACCATTTTTTTTTTTTAAATGTATATTTTCTTTTGGTTTGCCAAAAACCGCAGGATTTTGTTGCTGTAATGTGAGATTGTGCTGACCGCCACTGCCTAACACGTCAGCAATTCATTTATCTTAAATATCAAGGCAGTAATAATTCACCGGTTCACAAAAACTCATCAATTAATTTAATTAGTCAAATAAATCCTGTGAATAGTCAGCTTTTGCTTTAATCTAGTCGGTGCAGGGACCAAATATAATATTTGAAACCTGCAAGTATGAACAAAGCCGCAGTGGATTACCCAACATGCCGCATGAACTCATCTCCCTGCAGCACTAGAGTCGAGCATGATTCTTAGAATGCACAAGAAATGTTCTGCATTGTTTGGTTCCAGTTCCTTCTTGATGAGATAGTACCAGACCTTTTGGGCATTTCCAACATTTCACAACACCACCCCCCCCCCCCCCCCTCCTCCCATCCCGCCCTGGTATTCGGGAGCCTCTCACGAATACCAGCATGGGCGAGCGTGTCCTACCACTGAACCCCATCCCACCACCCTGGTGACACACACACACACACACCCACACACATACACACAAACACACACAGACCCGTCCTTATCGCCACCATCGCGCTGCAGAGTAGTTTACTTCCTACACACACACACGCACACACACACACACACACACACACACACACACACACGCACACACACACATATACTAGGTGTCCGCACACTTAGGGTACGCACAACTGCAACAACACACACTCTTGCACAAACAGCATCATCATAGCAGCATCCTTATCTCTTTAGCTGAGATTCAATCATGTGCACACCGAGGCATATGCTCACTTGCTCTGTGGTCTCTCTGTCTCTGTGTCTCTGTGTGTGTGTGTGTGTGTGTGTGTGTGTGTGTGTGTGTGTGTGTGTGTGTGTGTGTGTGTGTGTGTGTGTGTGTGTGTGTGTGTGTGTGTGTGTGTGTGTGTGTGTGTGTGTGTGTGTGTGTGTGTGTGTGTGTGTGTGTGTGTGTGTGTGTGTGTGTGTGTTCTGTCTGGGATGAGGGGGAGATGCCTATCTGGACCCTACAAGACGAGTTGAGCAGACAGCAGATGGGCAGCATATTAAAGATGGACCATGACTCAGAGACGCAGACAATCTGCTTATGATTTTACACCAAATTAAAGACAGTTGGGAAATCTGCAGACTCAGTCTTTTGATTTTAAATGAAAGGAGTATCCTAATGCTAGGTTCACACTAGTGTTACTCATGCGCTTTTTAGCATACAGTAGTCATGTGTTTCGATGGCAATATTCTTTCTTTTTTTCATAGGGACAGATCAGGGGAACGCTAGCTAACCTTTGTTTTGAAGCGTGTTAGCTTGTAGCTTTATTTAGGAGCTGCCACAAAAATGACTTTCAGTCTGTTGTTCTTCGATTGTCCGTGAGCATTAAATAACTGCTTTTGTGCTCTTAAAGTTGAAGTTTGACAAATTTGGAAATACTCTATTCTCTATTTGTTTGTATTAAACTTAAACTATGAGTCTTAGCTTATTTTAGCTTGGATTAGCATAAGGACTGGAAACAAATTAGAAGCAGATAGTTGGCCAGGAAACAAAATCAGCTTCCCCATTGATGATTTTTGACTTATTAATGACTTTGACTCATGTACAAATTAAACAAGTTACATATAAAGCATCAAGTAGTGAGCTTTAGAGGTGATGGAAGACATCTTGTGTTGCCTTTGGACAGAGGGAGGCTAGCTTTAGGCTTTATGCTGAGCTAAGCTAACCTGTCTCTATCCAAAGAAAAACATTCCAGCACCTCCAAAGTTCACTAGCGTTCTTTATCTCGCTTGTTTAATCTGTACAAAGTGTAGTAGTAAGCTTTAGAGGTGCTGGTAGGCGGATTTTTGTAATATCAGGACAAACTCAGGCTAGCTGTTCCCGCCTGTTTCCAGTTGTATATTACTCTTGATAAGGAAGGAGATACGTGTGTTTCCCATATTGTCAAAAATATTCCTTCAATAATGAAACTCAAGGGATAATTAGTCCTAAGAGAAATAGGCTTTTCTAATGCCAACAATATACTATATTAATGTACTTGTTGGTTTGCCTTGTAGTTAGTACACATGTTTAATATAACACCTATTATAGGAATTACTCAATTAGAATTAGGGGTGACATTCCTTGTGATGTAAAATGTAAAAACAACAAGCAGTGTATTTTCTCCAGGGAATCATCTCTCGCTTTCTCTCTTCCACACACACACACACACACACACACACACACACACACACACACACACACACACACACACACACACACACACTTCTCCGCCTCATTCTGTTTTCATTTACTCGTTCGTTATCTGACCAGCTTCAATCTTGTAGGCTTCTCACCTCGTTTCTTGTAGCCCTCGAAAGGGTTTTGGAGGTCGATGCCTCGGTGAACGTGAGTTGTTTGGCACACACACACACACACACACACACACACACACACACACACACACACACACACACACACACACACACACACACACACACACACACACACACACACACACTGTCACACGGTACAATTAGCAGGCTTTGCCCGCAGGCGGTGGGTCCCAATAAGTGCTTGTTGATGTTTTCCAATTCTTGCTAATAGAAAGAATAAACATGGCCTAACCTTTTAATTGAGTGATGACATGATGATGATGATGATGATGGAGAGATTGTTCAGCGCTCTGTTTGGAGGCGGAGAGGAGCGTCCTTGACTTCCCTCCTTTAATTTCACCTCTCCATCCGTCTGCACATTTCCTGTTTGTGTTCATTAGTGTCAGAATGACTCGTGAGAGAGAGTCTTGTTTTTTATTTCTTCTCATGTCTGTGTATAGCAGCGCTGCACGATATCAGGGAACAAGGACACATTTGGCCCCTTTAAAAACAATGATGGGTACTTCCAGAGCAAAATAACAAGGCTTGATCCATCAAGGACTTTGTGCCTTTGTTAACATGTTAATCCTAAACACATTTGAACAAAAGTCACACTTACAACGCAACGTAAATGAGAAACAGTACACATTTTTAAAGATGGGTTAGCCAGATTGTTGACATGGAAATAGAAATGAGGGATTCGAATAAAAACCTCTTTAAATCCTCCGACAGCACTGCACACAGAGCGAACTTTAGACACTGCATTCAACCCAACTTATTATATAGAGTTGGAGAAATGAGTCCTAAATCCTGGAAACGAGTTACTACTTCTGGTTTACGCTTTGTTCTACGATATAAATGCAGTAAGTCAATACCGCACTGGAAAACATCGGAAGCTTTTACATGTCATGAAAAACGGAGCTTGCTGACAAGTGACTAAATGAGATTACTTAAAGGTGGGGTATGTCATTTATTTCAGAAACACTTTTTGTTATATTCCATGGAATGCTCTTGATAGACCCTCCAGAAAAACGCGATTCTGCGATCGCAGAATTTACCGCATAATCAGCAAAATGGCACAGATTTTTAAAAGGCCGCATATTTATCAAAAGGCCGCATAATCCCCGCATTTTTCCACACAAAGTTGAGAAAAAAGAAAAGTTAACTCGTCTTGACGAGTAGTGATGATGACGCGACATCATCAGCCCGCGCATCACAGAAGGCAAACACCGTCGTGTGAAGGTGTGGAATTCACACACCAAGATGAACAAATCGAATCCATCACATTTACCCACGAACATTTCTGCTAAAGACCGGGCAAAGCAGTTCCCCGATGTCTTGCACGAAAGTGGGGGGAAACTATTCTGCACCCCGTGCAACTGTGTGTTGGAGCATAAAAGGAAATCGACTGTGAAGACCCACTTCGATTCGCTCAAACATTCGAAAATGCTTTCTGCTGCGGACAAGAAAGCCAAACAACTCAAGTTCACCGAGGCATCGACCTCCAAAACCCTTTCGAGGGCTACAAGAAACGAGGTGAGAAGCCTACAAGATTGAAGCTGGTCAGATAACGAACAAGTAAATGAAAACAGAATGAGGCGGAGAAGTGTGTGTGTGTGTGTGTGTGTGTGTGTGTGTGTGTGTGTGTGTGTGTGTGTGTGTGTGTGTGTGTGTGTGTGTGTGTGTGTGTGTGTGTGTGTGTGTGTGTGTGTGTGTGTGTGTGTGTGTGTGTGTGTGTGTGTGTGTGTGTGTGTGTGTGTGTGTGTGTGTGTGCGTGCGTGCGTGCGTGCGTGCGTGCGTGCGTGCGTGCGTGCGTGCGTGCGTGCGTGCGTGCGTGCGTGCGTGCGTGCGTGCGTGCGTGCGTGCGTGCGTGATTAAAATAGCCCAATTGCTTTTACAATAAATAAACATTGCATATTACGCAACTTCCCGCAATTTCATCGCATAAAATCACATAACAACCCTGCATGTTTAATCGCATAATTAAGGATTTTTGCCCGCGTTTTTCTGGAGGGTCTGTCTTAACATCCCGATAGCAATGAATATATTAAATGCTTTGACAATAAATACTAGGGGTGTAACGGTACACGTACCCGTACAGAAATTATTCGGTACGGGCCCTTCGGTTCGGTACACGTGTGTACCGAAGTGTACCGAACGAATATAACGTTAAACGTAAAAAATTGAGAACGTGAACAACTTCTTGGAAGTAATCTCAGGTGCTGCGTCGCAGCATTCAGGGTAATTTGCTCCCATTGTGTCAACGCGTCATAGAGCGAGCAAGTCATTTCATTGGACGAGAGACATACTATGAGAGCTGGTCAGAGGGATGCGTTCAAATGTAGTCAGTAATTTGAGGAACTGTCGAAATGGCGAACGCAGATAAAGTTGAGCTCGAAAATCCTCCAGCATCATTGAAGTCTCCGGTTTGGGAACATTTTGATTTCGCAGTTACGTACAAGGATGACGGACAAAGACAGGTGGACCGAACCAAAGCGGTTTGTCGGCATTGTTCAACTAAAATTGGTTACGCGGCTGACAATACATCAAACTTGCACACTCATTTGAAAAGGCATCACCCGAACGTGAATATCACCGGTACCAAAAGAAAAAAGACTGAAGTGCAAACCCAACTCCCGCTAGCATTCAAGCCTCCACCACTCGCAAAAAGTTCAGACCGAGCCAAAGCTATTACAAACACCAAATATCCTTATGTTGCCATGTTAGCAAAGCGCTACCTGGCTGTATCTGCTACCTCTGTCCCTAGAGAGGGTGTTCTCCACAGCAGGAGACATTGTTAGTGCCAGCAGATCTGCCCTTTCAGCAAGCAATGTGGACAAGTTCATCTTTCTTTAAAAAAACATGAAAATACAATGACAAGCAAGTCATAATGTCAAACTGGCTGCTTAGGCACTAGTACAGTACAGTTCAAATACAGATTATTTCAGTTCATCGAAATGTTGCACCTTAATGTTTATTTTATTATATTTTGTATTTATTTGAGTGAATACATTATTCACAGTTTAATAATAATTAAAAGAAAATATGTTATGTTTTGTGATAATTCTTTCTGCTGTACCGAAAACGTACCGAACCGAACCGTGACCTAAAAACCGAGGTACGTACCGAACCGAAATGTTTGTGAACCGTTACACCCCTAATAAATACATACAAAAATGTCATCTGTGGAAGCCGTGGCGCTGTAAAAAGCACGACCAATCATCTGAGCCGGCTAAAGTAACTGGATGGCCTACCTGCCTGTCAGCCTTCCATCTGTGCACAAACTTATCTCGTGCCCTCATTGGTCATGTGTGCGTCCGTGTGTGTTGGAGGAGGGGCTCTGTAAGGAAGTCTGAAGGAAGGGGCAGATTTTTTTTCCGCTGTGTATTTTCAAATTCTAGCGCACTCGAGCTGGTTTCTCCAAAATTACCTACCCCACCTTTAACGTCACCGGGCTGAGCAATAGCCATCTTTAGCTTAGCGGTTTTAAGGTGAAGTTATGTGAACGCTAGCTTTTAGCTTCTGTCGATTGCATTTATGCTTCAAAGACTTGGAGATTATTCTGCTGAACACAATGTTTAAGTGTCATAAAAGCGTGTTTGCAAAGACCTTTTTTTCTGCAATAATCAAAAATCCAATGGAAAAATCCCATTGCTTTTCGCCGAGGCAGCCCTTGCTATGTTAGCTCCTGGGTCGGCCTATACGTCATCACTGCACCAAATAGTTTTTTACCAGTGCTGATCAGCTCATCTTACATTTTTGATAGACTATAACTATCAGCTGCACATTAGCAACAGAAACCCCTCCAATCCTTCCTCCTTCTTCCTCCTCTCCTCCTCTGTCTTTCTGTTGTGAAATGTCCTGTCAGAGCTCTGCCAGTATTCATCTCTGTGATAGATTCCCGTCTCTTATTTCTTCTGTACTAACCTTCACTTCAACCTTTCCACCTAATGGTTTGCAGCGCTGACCCTTACGGCACTGATAAAACCATAACCTCACGATGTTGTTGGAATGTGATCTCATTATTTGCATATCGTGCTGCCACTACTGCACACTATTCATTATTTTTGTTTCATTTAAAGTCTAAAAATACTCCATTACAAGTAAAAATCTTGACTAAAAGAACTGACAGTATTATGAGAAAGTGTACTTAAAGTATTAAAAAATACCGAATAGGATTATTTGTTCTTTTAAAGGTGTTGTCATGTTATATAATATTACAAATATACAAGAGTGTGTCTTGTGAGCAAATGTTGGATACTTTGTGTACCACTGTAAGGTCGACAGAAGTATATAAACACGTCAAACATAAATATGTTACTTATAAGGTATTACTCGTGTCAAATGAATCAATTTCCCTATGAAATGTAGTGGAGTAGAAGTATAAGTGGGAGAAAGTTTGATTTCAAAGTTCTTTACATAAGGACATTACAGTACATGAGTTATTTACTTTCCACCACTGATCGCCAGACAGATGTAATGGTTTTAGAATAAAGCTCTCCTGCTGTCTTTGACCAGTAGGTTCCTCTCTTCTTCAGGTAATCCACTGCATCCTGCTCAGGGTGTAAAGAAATATGGCGTTGAGGGTTAAACTCTTACCCGGGGAAAACTCCTGTTGACAGTGTGGGGGTTCTGTCTGGCCCCAGATGTTAGACTGTTTCAGTCCTTCCTCTCTCTGCTGAGCCTGTAGCCAAAACAAGTGATTAGACGCACAAATCGTTTGTTAGTACAATCTCAGGTAAGACTGTAAAGGTAAGTATAGATCAACAGACCTCTATCATGAAAGTTAACAGAAGTAACTCATTATATTATTGTCATGTGCACAATAGTGTGGTTTGAGAAGTCCTAGGCTCCTCCACCAATGCAACATAGAATATAGTTTCTGTTGTGTTTTGGGGTGTTTCTCTTTCCTGCGTTATATAGGTTCTATTCTATTGGCTAGCGCCCCACCACATTGTACGTGATAAGGGGCGGGACATCTCTAAGCGGTTGACCAAACACAACAGAGCCGGCCAGCTAACCAAGCAGAGCAGACTGTGCTCTGATATCAGACAGAGGGTGAAAAGAGGGGCTGCAGCACAGGCCAGTGGCGGACTGGCCATCGGGACGTTTGGGCCGAATCCCGATGGGCCGAATCCCGATGGGCCGGTACTGAAGTGGGCCGGTCGGACGATGTGGATGTGGGCCGGTCGGATAAGTCACTAGCAGATGATAACACGTGCAGGTCTAAGAAACCACATCTGTAGATACATACACAAGCTCATAAGTGCAGTGATGATTAGTGGTTGGTTGATGAGTATGACTCCCCAGTGTGCACAGAGTTTATTTACATGCCCAAGAATATATCAACACATTTCATTGTATATCATCTCTTCGAGGTTGTTTTATTTAAAGGCACTGTTAACAACTAACACAAAACAACTACCCTTTTTGAACAATAAAGCAAGTAAATATGTCACATTAGAGGCCATAACACAAATAATAACCTGAAAACAAGTGTTTTTGATGAGATAAAGTTATACAAGCCAATGATTTTTAAAGTCTGTCCTCATGCCATTAGGTAGTTAATAGTTAGATCAAAAAGAGGTAACCAGGTGATGTAGCCGGCAGGACACAGGGACATTGTTTGCCATGCTGTACAACTCAAATGTAGTGTCTCTCAGTGTTAAAAAGCTGACCGGGAGCATTCAAGGTCAACACAAAACTTCAATTACTCCATGTTGTTGCTTTCAAGCAAGTTCCCATGTAGGATCACTTCCAAACTGTTGCCTTTTAAAGACGAATTTTTCCCACAGGATGTGACCACAGCATAAAGCAGGACAGATTCTCCAGCACTTTGATCTCCCTCCTTTTCCTTTGACTTCCTCATTTCTGCTTCAGGTTTTCAGTGTGTTGAGCTGCTGTTAATAAGAGACTCCCTTTTAGGCACACATTGTTTCCACCGAGCACAACAACAGACAGGTGTACCCTGACTCTGTCTCTTTCACAGACACACATCCACACACTCTTAAGTGCACTGTCTGTATTTGTCTGAGTGTGGGGGAGGTCCACGGCCCCCAGGGAACCAATAGCAGGTCAGTATGGTAAGGCTGGGGGGGCTGTCAGCCTATTAGAGAGCCACAGAGGAATTGTGCGTGAAACAGAGACCAGCCGACTGACAGAGACACCGCACAGCTGCACGGCTGCAGGAACTCTGACAGCCTCCACTCGCCGCCTTTTTAAACCCATTTTCTGTCCCTAAACCCGTTCTCCTTTGTTTCTCCAGCTGAATCTACTTGAAGTGGTCGCTGAAGACAACGAGGGACAGACACTGTTCTTTTGAGGCAGCGTCTGCAAACCAGTAGTGTGTTCTTTACTAGATAATCAATTGGACTCACATACAGTATGACACTATGAAGATGTTATGCTCCTTACGGCAATGAGACTTTAGTTTGATAAAAGACAGCTTCAGTAGATACGAGGCCAACACACACACACACACACACACTCTCTCACACACGCACACACACACACACACACACACACACACACACACACACACACACACACACACACTCACACTCACACACACACGCAAACAAACAAAACAAACAACAAACAAACAATAGCCTTTAAGACTTAACACCTCTGGGAAATTGGGAGGAGGGAGAAGTGTGTACTTGCGTGCATTTGTGTGTGTGTGTGTGTGTGGTCTAGCATTACTATACTTGTGGGGACCTAAATCTGTTTACATAGTCACGTGTGGGGACTCGCCTCCCTTATGGGGACAAAATGGAGGTCCCCATGATGGGAATCATTAATTTGAGGGTGAAGACTTGGTTAGGTTTAGGGTTAGGGTTAGGGTTAAGGATTAGGGTAAGGGTTAGGGTTAGGCATGTGTTGGTTATGGTTAAGGTTAGGATAAGTCTCCAGGAAATGCATGTAAGTCAATGTAATGTCCCCTGAAGTGATGTATACATGGTATGTGTGTGTGTGTGTGTGTGTGTGTGTGTGTGTGTGTGTGTGTGTGTGTGTGTGTGTGTGTGTGTGTGTGTGTGTGTGTGTGTGTGTGTGTGTGTGTGTGTGTGTGTGTGTGTGTGTGTGTGTGTGTGTGTGTGTGTGTGTGTGTGTGTGTGTGTGTGTGTGTGTGTGTGTGTGTGTGTGTGTGTGTGTGTGGGTTGAAGTATGAGTGAAGTAGACACACACCTAGTGTTTGCCTTGGCCTCAGAGGTGCAGACACAGAAAGAAAGAGAGAAGAGGAGGGGAGTGAAGAACCATGCCCTGCAGTGTTTAGATAATGTGTGTCTGTGTGTGTGTGTGTGTGTGTGTGTGTGTGTGTGTGCGTGTGAGTGTGCGTGTGCGTGTGTGTGTGTGTGTGTGTGTGTGTGTGTGTGTGTGTGTGAAGCAGCATGTGGATTCTCTTCCCAGCAGCTAAATGATTTTCATTCTTTCAGCGTGTGAATTGAGACAAGATATTATCTCACATGCCAGTCATTGCTAGAGGAGGAGCAACAGGTTTCTGTTTGGTTCCCTCGTTATTATCTGATGAGCGTTGCCCTACTTTCCCTCCCAAATCACTTCACTCCCTTAATTGGCATGACTTGTACTGAAGCCCAAACTCTTGTTATTCTTGCGGTATCTTTATTTTAAATTCCCATAACCCACACACATCACCAGTACAACATCACCACTGCTCACACACACACTCTTCTATACACACTTGTGTGGTTTTCGCGGTGTGGCGGGTTGATTGGCAGGCGGTAAAAAGGAGAGGAAGTGAAGCTGACAGGACTCTCGGGTGGTGTTAAGTCCTCACTGACAGGCGAGGAGGGGGGTAGTTAACTCTTTAGTGCATATACTCTCTAAAACATCTTTGGTTTGAGTCTATTACTAATAATGCATTTCATTTATTGAGCGCTTTTAAGGTACTCAAAACCACTTTACATATCCAGGGTAAATCATCAAAGACAAACACTTATATTGACTTTACTAAAATGTGTGGTCTACAATTTGAAAATGTGTCTTCGGCTTTACCACATTACACATTCATTGCAAATTAGACAACAGTAAGAATCAATAAAATCATTGGGAGAGCTTTGACTGTGATCATATGCAATGAAATACACTTCAAGCCAATTACAAAAGGTACAATGTGCAAATCCTGCAAACACTCTTGGATACTGAAACCCAAATAAATATTCCAATATATATAAAACACAATATAAGTTTTGAACACTGTGCCTAAAAAGCCTCCATTGGACTCCTTTGTTTACTTCTGGAACATTGTGACAGCATTAACACTTGCGCTTCTATTGGCTAGTGCTCCAACACATTGTACGTGATAAGGGGCGGGACATCTCTAAGCGGTTGACAGAGCCGGCCAGCTAACCAATTAGAGCAGACTGGGCTCTGGTTTCAGACAGAGGGTGAAAAGAGGTGCTGCAGCACAGTATGAGAGAAATAAAGAGCTTTTTGAACATTAAAGCATGGAGACATGTAGAGACACTACATAGAAATATGAACCTGAAAATGAACATAATAGGGCCCCTTTAAAATACAACACTAATTACACACAAACAAGGCTCTGCACCCCTCGTATATTTCTTCAATATTTGTTCGTTGTTTATGTGATTTAATGTTTTGACACGTTGACCTTTTAATTTTTTGTTTCAGTCTCACTTTTTTTGCCCCCTCTTTCCCCTCCACCTCCCCCTCTTTCTCTCTCTCTCGTTGAGTACTATCTTGCATCTGGTTCCTTCTGTCTTCTCCTGTTTCTCTAGAGTGTTTCTGCTGATCCCTGACTTTCCCTGCACTTCCCCAGGGTGTGTGTGTGTGTGTGTGTGTGTGTGTGTGTGTGTGTGTGTGTGTGTGTGTGTGTGTGTGTGTGTGTGTGTGTGTGTGTGTGTGTGTGTGTGTGTGTGTGTGTGTGTGTGTGTGTGTGTGTGTGTGTGTGTGTGTGTGTGTGTGTGTGTGTACGTGCGTGCGTGTGAAGCCAGGTGTCTGCTCTGTGGGCTGTGTCTGTCAATGATGTCGGGGTTAGGGGGGGGGGAGGCAGAGGAGGTGTGAGTGTGTATCTGTGTGTGAGTGTGTATCTGTGTGTGGTGAGTAGGAGCTGCCGGGGCACTGTGACCAGGAGCGTCTGGGAGAAATTCCCAACATTCCCAGGGATCTGCCTGGGATAAAAGCTCTGCAGCAGTGCCATGCACCTGGCTGAGAGAGAGGACAGAGATACAGGCGTAGCCCCAACTCTGACAGACATATTCACAGGATCACACACACACACACACACACACACACACACACACACACACACACACACACACACACACACACACACACACACACACACACACACACACACACACACACAGGCATAATCTCTGCACCAATTAACCTGAAATGTAAAACTACACCATCAAGTTCAAAGGTCAACTTTAAAAATTGAACCCGAGGACCACCCCTTCTCTCCTTTTGAAAATGTGTGACAGATACGTTTTCTCTTAATAATAATGAATCCCATCAAAACTTATTTAAATTGACTTTACTTTAAAATGTGTGGTCTACAATTTGAAAATGTGAAAAGGCTTTACCACAATACACATTAATTACAAATAAGATAACAGTAAGAAACATTCAAACCATTGGGACAGCTTTGAGTTTGATCATATGCAATGAAATACACTTCAAGCCAATTACAAAAAGTGCAATGTGCAAATTCTACAAACACAAACAACCCACTTGGAAACTGAAACCCAAATAAAAAACAAAATTCTGGAGGTGAGGAATCGTTTTTAAACAAAACTTCTAATACAAATCTGATGGGACCACCAAATACCTTCAATGATGGTAATTGTGCGAGTCCTTTCATGCCGTATGCAAAAGAAATGACCGTAACAGATTTGAACTTATGCCATTAATTTAACCTAATACTAACTTAATGGTTGTGTTTGAATTCACAACAGTAACTAAGCTTTCATCTTTAGAGTTGACATGTTTAATGCCAATATCCATTAAGCTTCTCAACACTAAATGTGGCCATGAGGGTTGTGCAATAGGTCGCCATTGTCAGTAGATGTGTCTGTGTAAATGTACTTAAGTCACGTGTTAATGTATTTTATTTAGTATGTATTTAGTTTTTTTTTATCTTTTGTGGAACTGCAGGAAAGAGTCCAGAACAAATTTCCTTACGTGGACAAAAACGTATTGTATCGTAACTGTGAATTACAACACAAATTCAAAAGTTGAGAATGAAAACAAGACGTTAAGTATTGATTGAAAAGCTTAAAATGCATCTTCAAGACACATGAAATGTCCTTAACAGGCGCGTCCTATTTCCATGCCTCCTCATGAGATCACGTTAAAAAAACATGTCCAACCCTGAAGATCCAACCCTTCCTCTTCATACATTTCAGTATAATCTTCATGTTCTTCTTCCGTTCTGCAGGACTGTCAGTCAGGCTGTGGATACAAAGCGTGAGTCACAGTGACAGTGAGTGAAAGTGTGCTGCTGGAGCGGTTTGTGTGATCAGAGGCCCTTGGCAGTCTGTCACCTGTCAGCACCAGTCGTCAAGAGCGCTGAGAAAACAACCATAGGCACAATGTGAGGAGGGAAGAGCGATACCGGAGACCAAACGCTGGTTAAACATTGTGTTTGTATGGGGATATAATAAATGGGTATACAGTATGGTGCTTGGAAACAGCAATTTTGTACTGAAGAACATAGATGAATAAATAAGTGACTTCCATGTATGTCTATAGTGAATGTTTGCTCCATCAGGAACTTGTCTTAAGTATTTATAAGTCACAATATTTTAAAGCGTTACTTCTACACTCTGTTTATTTTACTTGCTAGTTACACTCAAGAGGCGTTTTCACACCAAGTACTTAGTTCATCAGAACTAAAGAGTTCTGATGAACTAAAGAGCAGATCGCGTTCACACCGGAATAAATTCCCTGAGGGAGGATTAGTCAAATGAAGCCGCTGACGTCACTTCTTCTTCTTCTTCTTCTTCTTCTTCTTCTGCTTTGGGTTTACTCGCAGGCCGCAAACCACTTCACGGCGTATACTGCCACCCGAAGTCCCCGGCCGGAAGTCCCCGGAGTTGGGGACTGGCTTCAGTAGAAGCTGCTGGGACCATAGATATATATAAACACTAGATGACTCACCCGCGCTGCTGGCCAATGGAGACCGACGTTGCCACATGGCGGCCATCTTGCCACAGGCAGCTAGCTCATTCATAACATTATGTCTCTGGTGCACTATTGAAATAAACGTAGATTGCTCAATTTTCAAACGGTTTGGTTTGTTATAAACATCAAAGATGTAGTTATGATACTGCATACTTATCATTATAATCATGAACTTTTTTTTCAACATGTCTTGTTGTCTCCTGTATCATAGCCATGCTAATAACGTTTATAATAAACCAAACCGTTTGTAAATCAGTCAAGATTTCAGCGAGTTAAGAGTATTTTTGTGCAGATCACTCACCTTACAACAGCTGGAGCAGTAGTTGTTGACTGTGGCAAGATGGCCGCCGGTGAGCTACGCTGGCGACTCCCCCTTGAGCCATCTAGTGTTTATATATCTATGGCTGGGACTCCCAGCAGCGTCTACTGAAGCCTTCCGAGTAAATCGCTAGAACGTCGACACCTCCTCATCACTCCACCGCTCCCATGTTTTTTTTTGTGTAGCCATAAGTTAGTCTCTCTGCATTTGTGTGCTGGGCTAATGCTAATAATGCTAATAATGCTAATGCGAGGATAATAAAATGGCGGCTTCACAAAACCTTTTGGGAGTTTTACGGGGCGTGGTTTGCAATCCGCCCAGCCAATCAGAAATTGGTACTTTTTTCTCCCCAGGAAAGTACCACCTCTCAAGCAGGCACTAAAAAGGGGGGAAAAGTTCTCATGAACTAAGTTCTCTTTTTGGTGTGGACGCAAAATCCCAGGAACTATCGGAACTAAACGGGAAAAGTACTGTGTGAACGCGCCTAGTTACAATAGTTCTGAAAAATAGTTTATTTCTTCATGTACGAGATCTTTAACACGGTGGCTTGATTAGGCTTCTTTCAAATATCCTTTTAACAATCGCTGCCACTAATTGCTTGGAAATGTTCAGGTTGATGTCACAAGTGTTACCTTTAAAATATATAAATATAGTAAAAGTTCCTTAATAATACACAAGTTTTTGGACAACAGAGACAGTATTTCCTCTAAATGATTATGAGGAAATGTGTTTAGTAAGACTCTGGCTGTAGTAAATAAAGTGAATAGTGGATTTGGTGTGTTATAATGATCATGTGCTCTCCACAGCTGACGTCTAAAGCTTCTCTTTGATACAGAGCAAGTGTTTACTTGTACTTCACTCCCCTCCTGTTCCTTTGTTATTCCTCCCTTCACTCTCCTCATCCCTCCCTCTCTTCCATGTGTGTGTGTGTGTGTGTGTGTGTGTGTGTGTGTGTGTGTGTGTGTGTGTGTGTGTGTGTGTGTGTGTGTGTGTGTGTGTGTGTGTGTGTGTGTGTGTGTGTGTGTGTGTGTGTGTGTGTGTGTGTGTGTGTGTGTGTGTGTGTGTGTGTGTGTGTGTGTGTACATGCAGGTGTGTTTTTGTATGTACGTGTTTGTGTGTGTGCTGGATTGTTGACCCACGCGGAAAGAGGGTGAAAGACTTCCCAGACTTCAAAGGGCAGGTATCTGACAGGGAGAAGAGGGGCCGATAAGTCCAGTTGGGTGACATTAGACCCCGACGCACACCTGGACTGTATGGAGAGGCAGCGACGTGGAGAAAACTACACACACACATACATGCGGCACACTTGCAGCTCAACACATTCTCATTCATTTCCCTCTCCAGTTATGCTCCAAACACACAGACACACACACATCCTCTTAAACGCCTTGGAGCACTTAGCTCTGTTACCATGCATGTCTCCGCAACATCCATACGCTCCCTCTCGGCCTCCTTGTTTTCCTCCCTCAGAGACCCCCACCCCGATCCACACCCCCGACCTCTGCACCCGCAGGTGTTGGGGTCTTTGTCCTCGGACATGTGTGAGCAGCGCGATGTTGTGACGAGCCCCTCAGACCCTCACCCGCCCGACATCTCTCCTCTCAGGTGCAGCAGGGTCTCAGGTGAGCTTGTAGAGGGGGAGGAGGGAGATTAGGCATAACTTCACACCTCACAAGTCAAAGCATTTGAGGTGGGATCAGTGTGTTTTTACTTTTTACATCAACTTTAGATTTAAAACCTGTCCTTAGTCTTTTTTTTTTTTAATCTTTTTTATTAGAAAATGTGCAATTTTTTCATTTTATTTAAAATATATACACAATATATACATGGAAAAGAACCACAAGTCCTTTATGGACACATGTTTCCTTTCATACAAAGCATAACTCGTAAAAATAAAAAACACCAAAACCAAATTTCTTAAATCAATAAACAAGAAAAACATACAAAAATCAAACAAATCATAATTTCAAAAATAAACTATTGTTCTTTTTCCAATACACGATTATGCATTTTTTAACTGTCCATTGTAAATGAAAAGATAGTCCCTAGTCTTAACATTTAAGTCAGACTAGATTGTTGTACCACATTTCATTTTGTCCATACATCCACATTTTGATATTGTACAATCTATACTAATGTAATAGTAAACAGCCTTGCATTAACCAAAGGGAGAACATATATGATATCATTTAGAATTACCTTCAGCATCCAATAACTTGGGACCAGAAGATCAAGCTGTAAAGATAACTTTAACATATTTTCACCTTATTAGTTATGTTAAATTCGTACGTTAAAACTATAGCCATGAACTGAACCAGTATGTGTCGGCTTTATAATTCATTTTTAGCTGTGTGTCTGAATGTTCGTCCAATAATTACTTCCATTTTCCCCTGATTTGATCGTGACAATATCTGGCTCTTTAGCTGCTAATGTTCAACAGCAATATTGTTGTTGGACGCCTTTCATAAAAAATATATATTGATTGCAGATTTAACTATAGTCCGCAAAGATTGGTGAACATGAACATATATGTCTATATAAGGTAAGATTGTGGTTCAATGCACAGTTCAAATGTCTTTGATTATGTTGGCATCTGTATAACCTCCCCTCGGAAGAAAAAACAAACACATTAAACATGTCAAAACACAGTGTCCTTAATACACGCATCCACACCAAAACTTCACAAGGTGTTGAGACCAATGGTAACATTTCTGAGGGAGGGGGTTTGACATTTATCTGCCTAAAAACGTTGTTTCTCTTTTCAGAAGTCACGCTGGGTTACAGTGATCTCCAAGAGGCTGAGAGGTCACAGATATAAGTGGCTCGGATTGAATCTGCTCGACTATAAGGCAAGATTGAATTAATTTAATATGGATACTTCAAATAAAAGAAAGGGATACATGCTCATCTTGTGCAGCAGGTCACATTATAGGGATATACAAGCAGGTATTGTGTCTGATAACTTGTCCAAGGACTCGGGAGGGAGGAGAGAGGGAGATAACACGGAGAATAGAAACAGATGGATTAACAATGACCTCCAGCCTTACACACTATCGTGGAGAGGTGTGGATCGGGTAGGGCACGGCAGGGAGGTCTGGGAAAAGGAGAAAGGAGGCATACGTGGAAACATGAGGTCAGCTGTAAAGTTAAGGAAGTGAAAAACCAATTAATATTCAGAATAGATTTTTTATTACGAATAGTATAGATTAGCAAACCGTAGCATTATGCTTCTGTAATAGCCACAAGTTTGTATGAATGTTGGAGCCAATTAGTGCTGAGGATATACAAGTAGGAACCAATGATTATTTACTCAGGTTCTGCCGGGAGGGTTAACAGGTTTTGACCACACACACACACACACACACACACACACACACACACACACACACACACACACACACACACACACACAAACACACACACAGGCACAAACAGATAGAGGTTGAGGTAAAGTTGTCATTTTTGTAAGGCGATGGAAGGCTGAATCAAGTTAAATGGACAATGCACAATTGAAAAGACATGGACTAAGTGATCAATTGGAAACAATTAGTATTGGTCTTTTATTCATCTGACAAGTTTACGAGCCAATTTCATTAACAAAGCAGCATCTCAGTGGGTTAAGCGTTGGCTTCGCCTCTACATATACCCTTTAAAATAAAAATTAAATGTTTTATTGGCCATGTTCTGGAGAAGTACACTACCCACAATCCTCAAGTGTAACAATGACGTCTCTGATTGGTGGATTTCACTTTTACCATTGAAATGTGTACCATACCAGCAAATGATTAGTGAAGGTACATGTCCATATGTCTGTGCAATGGATTACTCCTGGATTTTAGACCAAAACAAAATTGTAGCTCATTTTGAAACACACATTAATATACCCTTAATAGTCCCACAGAGGGGAAATGTACATTTTGCATTTCACCCATCCTAGTGTTAGGTGGCTTGCTCAATGACACCTTGTTAGCACTTGGTCTTTTGGGGACTTGAACTGGTGACCTTCTGGTTCCCAAGCCAAGATACCGAGATAGTTCACCAAATTGGATTTCTGAAAAGATTGTCGGCCAAAAATAAGCATTGCAGTTGATGAATCTGTCTTCATTTGAGATGGACAACAGTTGCTTTAAGGTTTTTGAGGATTTTCCAAAGGCGCCATTCACAATGGTTTCTGGCTTGATTTTTTGTCTTCACTCTTAAAACACTTATGTACACAGTCTTGTGCCATTGTATTTTTTACCCAATTCAAATCAGATCGTCGAGGTCAGGATTCCTTCTGTCATTACTTGAAGCTAAAAGCATCTTCAGAAATGTCAATGCAGTAAATGAGGAATAAATTAACTTCCGTAACCGGAACTGAAATGGATTTCCTAGCCTTGAATACAGAATGCTTTCATGACTGATAATAAGGTGACATACTTGGGTGTTTATTCACATGGTTACAATGTTTCATTTAAGTGACACGGTCCCATTAACACATAATACAAAAATGAAAGAGGGGAAGGGGGCTGCACGCGAGCAAGGAGGGGTCCAATCAGAGTCCCTCCTTGCCCTCTCTTCCTGTTTTTCCTGCCGGGATGTCCCGTCACCTTGGCGACCCAGTGGCACACGCAGCCTTTCAGTACCCCTTCTTCAAAGGAGTCGGTATGCCTCAGGAAATTAGTTTAAGGTCTCTGAGAGGGAATCAGTCCATTTCCTAATGGGCACTCATTAGAACAATGGCCAACTGCCAAGTCTCCACTGGCTTCAGTGTGACGGGTTTTCCTTCTTCTTGTGGTGATTGTGTTTGATTCTCCACCAATTTCAAGTCCTTTTGTTTTGTTTTAACCATTTTTCTTAGTAGTGGTATCTTGTGTATTAGGCAAACTATGAGATGGCAACATATAGCTGCTAAAATGTTCAATTCCTAAATGGTTATTGGTTTGATATTGTAGAACAAAACGTGAACATATCTTCAACTTGTTTTAACCACAGACCTCATTTTGGGCATCTAACCAAAAACATGTTTGAAAAATAATCGTCCACCATTAACAGGGTTTTAGGACTCTCACATAAAATCTGTGCGGGAAGAGTTCAGGGCAGCTTGTATGTTCAGAAGCTTAGTATCAAAGTTGAGTTTATAGGTTTTTAAGTATACTGAGGGATCTTAACAGACATACATCTACGGTAAGCCCATAGGGTCAAATGTGTGTTAAACCTCTCACACTACCGTGTAAATGATTACTTACTGTATGTGCATTAGTAACCTTTTTTAAGGGTTGTGATCCTTTAATTTGAGTCACTGGCAGGTTGTTTGGTGTTGTATACATACTGAGAATGTAGTCTATGTTGGACTTTGGGGCTGTGGCTACTTCTTGGAACCATCAAACACCAAAACTCCCAGTTGATAAGATGTGTTTGTTTATTATTTGCCAGTGCTATTAAGAATAAACAGCATATGTGGATTATGACTGGATTTCGCACAAAAAACCTAGATACTAATTGGGAATTACAAATTAAACCCCATTATCAGAACCCCAATATCAGAAAAAACAACTCTTACATTTTATTGAAACCCATTAAGTGGTTATGCTACTTCACATTTGAGTGCATGCCAATTGTTGGCAGCAATGAAGTTGGCATATGCTAAATTGGGGCCATTTGCGAACAGGACATGTCACATTAATCTCTCCATGCCATTTAATTTAGTTGTGAAATTAGATACTTGTCTGAGCTGTATGGTAATGCTGAGATCTGTCTGTAAATGTCTTTAAATATGTTGGCATCGGATACATGAATGCAGATTGGCAGAACAGTGGCTTTTCCAAGCTGTCATCACATATTCACACCATATGTGCTTTGTCTGTTTGTTGGAATCAGGTATGATTGGCCTCTCATCAAACATATAACATCTGTCAGTGACTTGAACTGGCTAAGCTTACCGTTCATGTAGCTCGTGAAGTATTACGCTGATCTGACATGTGCTGGCAACACGGATTTGAATCCCAAGACTAAAGTATGTGGTTAGGTCCATTAAATGTGACCCTTTGGGTGTCCTCAGACTCATTCAAATATAGCTAAGCACATTATGGTTTAGGCAGAAGTAAGTGGCTTTTTATACAATCCACCAAGTTCCTATGGCCACTTAGTCCGATAGAAAGGCCTCGAATGGACTCCTTTGTTTACTTCCTGAACATAGTGACATCAATATGAAACATAGCACTCCAACACATTGTACGTGATAGGCTAAGGGGCGGGACATCTCTAAGCGGTTGACCAATCACAACAGAGCCGGCCAGCTAACCAATCAGAGCAGACTGGGAAAAGAGGTGCTGCAGCACAGACAGTATGAGAAAAATAAAGAGCTTTTTGAACATTAAAGCGTGGACACATGTCACAGGAGAGACACTTAATACAAATATGAACCTGAAGATAAAATATACAAACCTTCTAGCATCTTACTAGCATACCATAGTGAAAAAAAAAAAACTTCACCTGCCATAAATAAGGAACTATAGCACTTAATAAGAATGGTATTGCAAACAGAAACATAACCTAAGCACAGTCCACCTGTATTAACATTTACAAAAGTATATAAATACAGTGGAATTATTTTAAATGATATTTGTATCTGTCATGCCAACATTAACATTTGTAATGTGTGTGTGCTTATCTGAAACCTATAACTTTAAAGGAAAAGGTTGCATACTTGCTGGTACGTGAGCGAATGTGTGTGTGTTCTCCATCGGGTTGTGCTAAAGGTCAGGGTTGAACCTCAGGGAGACGTCTAGGCACACGTTCACCTCACACCCCCTGCCCCCCTGTAACTTTCTCTTCCTTTCATTCATAATAAGGTTAACGAGATCTGTCACCACCTCGCCCTGCGTTTATTATGAGTGGGCTCTTTCCTGTGTCAGGTAAAAATAATCGAGCAGTTCCACGGACGCTTTGGGCCACTGGGGTCCTCGATAGCTGATTTGTTTTTATTGCAGATTCTCCAGAGGGAGTGTGTTTGATGGAAGGGAGGACATGGAGGAAGTGACTTTAGCTTTTAGGGGTTGTAGTCAGGAATGTTGCCACCACCTCCAAAGGATTCTCATCTTACCTGCTAGAGTTCACACTGAAAAATATGTGGATAATTTTGGCTCGAAAATACAAAACTTGGCAGCTTGTAACGGCTGTTCGAGGTGAGTTTTTAAAACAGTTCGACAGCAAATGTCCTAATATCACATGTTTTTGCTGCTGCTGCTGCCAAACCTGTAAGATACATTCGTCATGTAACTGTGATAAATTACGAGAAAAAAAACCACAGTTTTCACAGTAGAACAATAGGAAACACTGAAAACCCTCACTTACAATATTTAAACATACTGAAATTCACAGCTTAAATAGACCTATAACCCTCTTTTCAGGTTTTACATTTGTATTTTAGCCTCTCCTGTGACATGTCTCCATGCTTTAATGTTCAAAAAGCGCTTAATTTTTCTCATACTACCTCTTTTCACCCTCTGTCTGAAACCAGAGCCCAGTCTGCTCTGATTGGTCAGACGGCTGGCTCTGTTGCGATTGGTCATTCTATATAATCTCATACAATATTTTGTAGCGCTGGCCAATAGAAATGTTACAGAAGTAAACAAAGGAGTCCCATTTTTAAGGCAGGGGGAGGTCATTCAAAACTTGATATTTCATCCAGATGGGCGTAGATTTGCAGGACATGTGTTTATGTATTTGATAAAAGTCAAGTATAAAGACATACTGAAATGGCTATACCAGTCAAATTCTCCTATTGGCTAATTTGTATATTTAATGACCCACTCCATCAAAATCAGTCCAGTGTCTCTACGACTCTGATTGTCTGCCTGGTGTTCTCTTTCTGTCTTCATGCCAAATACTCATCATGCCGAGATAGCACACTATACCTCTGAACTCTCCTCACCGCGCCTTCTGCCCCTATTTCACACCCTTAAATGACCCCTTCGACAAACACACACACATATATAATTTTACTCACAGTCCTGGCTGCGATATCAAGAATGCCTGAGCTGATTATTTGATGCACCTGTCAGCAGTGAATGCAGACACCCACAAGCATTCAACTCGCCCACACACACACACACACACACACACACACACACTACACAGGAGCTGTTTATCCCGGCGGGGGTAGAGATGTAGTTCCATGTAGGCCAATGCCAGCGTTAGGAGAAGCAAAATATTTTCATTGCGAGGGTATCTGTTCGTGTCAACAATCTGATAGGAGGCTGGGTAGAGATAGAAGTTTCCCATGAGGCCTGTGGCCTCGGCAGCAACAGGCAAGGGGGGGGGGGGGGTAGGGGGAGATTTTTCAGGGTGAGGAGGGGGTTGTGGGATTGGTTGTTCCCAGATATCAGGAACATGATGAGTGTCAACACCTCCAGATAGAGGGAGGACAGGGTGTGACAGACGAGCGATAGACACTGTGACACAGGTGATTCTACACTGAGACAAGCGAGTAAATACTTTCTACTTTAGATGCTGTTGGAATCATTTCCTGAGTACTATCTATTTCCCTGAAACAAACAATTGCAAGTGATTTCCAGCTATGCAGATATACAAGTGGGAAATCCTGCCTCCATCCCAAAACAATGGAGGTAAACAATATCTAGTTTGTCTCGCTTAAAGCATGGAACATAAACATAAAATAGCAGCACATTTTTCAGTTGTAGTACTAAAAGGATAACCAGAAATAACAGCTTCACTTTCTCAGAGAGAAACCCTTGGTTTAGGAGATCAATATCATGCATGATCACGTCCTTTCTGACTTTGCCTGTAAAACTTCAATGCTTAGTGAAGATGTGCAAACTGTACAATGATTTTCTGTTTTGAAAATACACGACAACAATATGCCCCCCTTTGGCTTGCAATCACACAAGGTTATTGGTTATGAGATGTATTGTATTTTTGCCAGCTTTTTCTCACCACTAATGGTCAAACGAACAGAAGGAGGAGAGGAACCGTTTTGTTTGAGTGCGTTGAACTGTTAACGTCCTGCATGTAGCCAAAAGTTACACAAAATGGTGCCAAAACAGACTACTACAGAATGGACCTGTAGCTTCCCTTACAGTAAATGATGTGTGCCTTGTTTTTTAAACATGCTCTCACTTGTAGTTGTTGCTTTTCTGATATGTTTTTAATGTTGTCCTTCACTGTTGAATGTTTTTTCCTTCTTACTTTATCTCTTCTGCACTGCCACTTTCATTAAAGAGGTGAACTCTGTGCTCCGTCTTTGTTGGTAAGACTTTGTTCTCAAATGACCTGAATGCTGAGGCGAAGGACAACACAATACTGCGTGTGTGTGTGTGTGTGTGTGTGTGTGTGTGTGTGTGTGTGTGTGTGTGTGTGTGTGTGTGTGTGTGTGTGTGTGTGTGTGTGTGTGTGTGTGTGTGTGTGTGTGTGT
Organism: Pogonophryne albipinna; assembly: GCA_028583405.1. Classification (NCBI taxonomy): domain Eukaryota; kingdom Metazoa; phylum Chordata; class Actinopteri; order Perciformes; family Artedidraconidae; genus Pogonophryne; species Pogonophryne albipinna. Next base: position 7,138,406 of record CM053252.1, read on the forward strand.
GTGTGTGTGTGTGTGTGTGTGAATGAACTACCTCAATCTAAGAGTAGTTCTGTTTTCATAACACTGTCCCAGCAGTGTGTCAAATGAAATACACTCTCCAAGCATGTGTCATATGCATTCATGGTTATGAATGATATAACCGACTCATCTCCACACACGAAGACGGACACAATTTAAATTGTAGAAACTGCAAATATATCGTCTCTATCCTATTACCTCTGAAATATCTTTTAAACACTCCATAATGCTGTCATAATATTGGCGTTACATCTGTCATAACATGTAGGGGCGCATTATGCCCTCGGCGGTTTTTACAGATTACCCCGGCACTCATTCCTTCAACATTTATGTGTCTAGAAAAGCATCAAGTGTTGTTGCTCACTAAGTCGAGCGCCAAGCATTACATTTGGAGAGTTTATTTATTAAAATAGGCTTGATAAGTGCAGCAGGTGTAAGATAGTAGAACTAAAATGATAAGTAGGTTTACTCAAACCCTACTCACAGAAACAATTACATTGAATTATGAGTCACATAATAAGCAGATTTTCCATGTTACATTACATTATTTTAAACCATCAATCAGTGATTTATAGACAGGATGTATTTTTAGAAAAGTTATTATTTATTGCACATAAGTCAAACATTATATCTCAGAAATCATACAAAATAAGTTAAGAGTCAAAGGCTTCATTTGTCATATTTAAAATAGTTACAGGCTAGTTTTGCCAATACAAAATCCAAGTCTCAGACTTTTCCAACAATTCAACCCACGATATAGTTAACAGGAAAGAAAATGATTACAATAAAATAGTGCAAAACAGACATAATGGTGCATGTCACAGGCAGGAATATATACTGTACATATATTACATGTCACTTTTTAGACGCTTTTATCCAAAGCGACTTACATACTCAATACTGTGGACAATAGGAGCATTTTGGGGAGAAGTGTCTTGCCCAGGGACACAACGACATGCTGACTGCAGTGGGGTTTGAACCTGTGACCCCCTGAGCCGAACACCAACACACAACCCACTGCACCACACGCCTCCTGTATATATGATTGAATAACTTACGGCATACACTGGTACTTTGATATAGGTATTGGGCTTGAGTAATGAACTATTGTCTTGATCTGTAATGCAGTATGTGTAAAACAGTCATTTAACATTTTTTTCTATATATATTTTCCATCCTATTTTATTTGTATTTATCTGCACTGTTTTACTCCAAGTAGGGAATGAGTCCTTACCCCAAGTGAAGGACTTCAAGTATCTCGGGGTCTTGTTCTCGAGTGAGGGAACAATGGAGCGTGAGATGGGCCGGAGAATCGGAGCAGCGGGAGCGGTACTGCAGTCGCTTTACCGTTGTGACGAAAAGGGAGCTGAGCCAGAAGGCAAAGCTCTCTGTCTACCGGGCCATTTTGGTTCCTACCCTCACCTATGGTCATGAAGGATGGGTCATGACCCAAAGAACGAGATCGCGGATACAAGCGGCCGAGATGGGTTTTCTCCGCAGGGTGGCTGGTGTCTCCCTTAGGGATAAGGTGAGAAGTTCAGTCATCCGGGAGGGACTCGGAGTTGAACCGCTCCTCCTTCGCGTCGAAAGGAGCCAGTTGAGGTGGTTCGGGCACCTAGTTAGGATGCCACCTGGGCGCCTCCCTAGGGAGGTGTTCCAGGCACGTCCAGCTGGGAGGAGACCAAGGGGTAGACCTAGGACCAGGTGGAGGGATTATATCTCTTCGCTGGCCTGGGAGCGCCTTGGGATCCCCCAGTCAGAGCTGGTTGATGTCGCCAGGGAAAAGAAAGATTGGGGCTCTCTGCTGGAACTGCTACCCCCGAGACCCGACCACGGATAAGCGGGAGAAGATGGATGGATGGTTGGATGCACTGTTTTAACTATTTTAAAGTTAAAATTTATTTATTGTGTTGCACTGTTGGAGTAGCCTGTGACCTAAGATTTTCATTGATATATCTACAATGTGTACACATGACAATAAAAGCCTTGAATCTTGAAAAAAAGTTGAGTTTATATTCACAAGCATCAGAGAGCAGACCAAGGCTTTACCCTTGAGAAGCGTTTGGAGAACAGTCGGTTCCTCTTTGACCTGAAAGTCTGTGACAATCTGTGTCACACGGCGGCTGCTTCACCACAGGAATGCTTATCCTTGAGCAGCAACATATTGGGATAATATTTGTGCATTTAAAAATAGTTCTTCTGGACATAACAAAAATAGGAGTGAGGGGTTAAAATCTAGATCTTGGTGTACGCCAGTTAAGAGAAACATGATTAAGGACAGACAGTGGCGAGATAGTAAAAGTAAGAAAATGAGACGAGTGGCTTAATGAGGACAAAGAGTTGTAAGTTAAAGTATGAGACAAAGGGGAAATTATAAAACTAAGTAGCATAAGTGAAATAAAGTCATTAGACACTGAAAAAATGGAAAGGTTGACGTTAATTAAATGTATTATGTCAACAGATTTCACATTATCACATCAGTTTAAATTAATAATGTAGGTTCAACTTATTATCATTGCTTTCAACTAACCTAATCCAGTTATTACATCACATGTCAGATGCTTTTATCCAAAGCGACTAACATACTCAATACTGTGGGCAATCCCCACATTTGCAATTTGGGGTGAAGTGTCCTTGCCCATGGGACATACGACATGCTGACTGCAGTGGGGTTTGAACCTCTGCTCCCCTGATCCGAACACCAACGCACTAACCCACTGCGCCACACCCCTCCAGGTATGTGAAATCTGTTGACACAATACATTTTATTAAAGTCAACTTTTCAGTTTTTTCAGTGAAGCTGCTCTCATCAATATTGTTATGTCAACAATGGTGAGAAGGATCATGCGTCATTTCAAAGTGTGAGCTTAGTGACATTTAAGCTAGCTCCACTACGGTGTGTTTTTGACCTCGTATTTTATAGTTTTGTTTAAACCCTGAAAAAGTTCCAATCAACCAATGTTAGCTAGTGCTACTATTAATTAGAAGTTATGCAAGCAGAAAACATGAGGTTAGCATTAGCAAGTGGAGCATTTACCTTTAAGCAGACATTAGCTACCTATCCAGAACTAAAATGCAGACGTAGTGGTGACCGTAATGGAACATTTAGTAGCCAAAGAGTTTAATATTTTCTTCAGGAGTCGTTAAAAGAAGATGGAATATTGTACTTTCATTTGTGAGGTGGCCAGAAACACAATGTGCTAACGTCTGCTGGATGTGTTATCAGTTAACTGTTTGCTAACAGGTTTATTAAAACAACTTCAGAAGCAAAGACTATGTCAGTGTTCTGTTTTCAGCTTGTTTCACTGCCCCCAAAGTAGCCAACAAATAAACTAATACATTCAATTAGTTACACAGCGGTATCTGTAGCCTCTATGTATTTATTAGCTTACATTAGCCACCATTAGCTATAAGTCATACCAGGCTTACCTAAGGCTAGTAGCAAACCCCGGAGTGTACTTGAGCAACAGCTTTTCTTTTTGTAAGAGGAAGGATAGTCTGCTTTCTTCTAAAGTGAAATGTTTTCTCAATTTTAAAGCAGGTTGTGTTAGCAACTGACTTCCTGTAACTGGATCGTGCAGCTTGTAGTTCAGGTGCTACGAACACATGCTAGTTATAGATGTCTCTCACATTGTACGTCTTTAATGAACCTAAGTGGCCCGAGGCAGCTGTGAATGCAGACTGATGTATAATCGGCGCAAAAAGGTTTGGAGCGAGCAGGCCACATTTTTCCTCTGAAGGTTTTTCTAAGTTTGATGAATAGACTTCAGACAGACGTTCCGTGTCACTGAGGCTTTTGTACGCACCAAAACAGAAAAGTCAGAGGCTGCTACTCAAACGCACAGCTTCCTTACACACACATTCTTTGATATAGTCACAGTGATGATGTATATGTGTGTGTGTGTGTGTGTGTGTGTGTGTGTGTGTGTGTGTGTGTGTGTGTGTGTGTGTGTGTGTGTGTGTGTGTGTGTGTGTGTGTGTGTGTGTGTGTGTGTGTGTGTGTGTGTGTGTGTGTGTGTGTGTGTCTGCAGAATGAGTTGTTTCACCTTTGATAGTTTAAGTAGATGTCAATACTTTTGTACTTTTACTAATATACTCTTAATAGAGTCTAAGTGTACTTACATTAAAATATATTGTCTCGTTTGGTAAACATGCTCTCAATTTAGTTGTTGCTTTCCTCAATCTCTGATATGCTTGGTGTGTTATTTCTACGATGCCACTTGTTTTTCATTTATTGTTATTCAGTATCACGATCTAGTTTTGCCTTCCTGTTGTTGAATGTTTTGTGTTTGCTTTGCTTTATTTCTCCTGCATCCCAAAGAGGTAAACATGTGTGTGGATTTAAAGGATATGAAGCTTTTATTGGTCATATGCACAATAGCTAAAGCATAGTTTTGCAATGAAGTCTTGCTGCTCCAACAATGCAACATGGAATATTAAAAACACATCAAATACAACTAAAAAACATAATTAAAATTGTGCGAAAGACAAAATGGTTCAAGTAATTTGCAAGTATAAGAAAAATGTGTACATAATCAATTATTAGATTAGATTAGAGTAAAATAAATACTGTATACTGAAGCAACACAGTCTCACAGCATTTTCGTGTTATAGTCACGAGATTAATCTGTTGATTCGTGTCACACAGAACGATTTTAAAAGCAATGTAAATAATTAGAAGGAAAAACAGATATAAAAAAATTCAGATTTCAGTATTCTGACACAGAACGATTTTAGAAGCAATGTATTTTTATTGGTAGTGTGTTTCGTGCCTGCACCAAATAATAACAAATTAGAAGGAAACAAAGATTTCAGTATTCTGAGGCTCTGAGCCATTTCTTTTGCTCGCGGACGGCAAAAAAACTTAGAAATTATACAATTTAAAATAAAAGGGTTAGGCTTACTGAGTAAGAACATACACAGCTTCTGGTCTTCCAAGACCCGACCGGACAAAAAGACGTGGTGCAGGCACGAAATATACTACCAATAGAAATACATTGCTTTTAAAATCGTTCTGTGTGACACGAAAAAAATGCGAAAATCGTGTTGCTGAACACGAATCAATAGATTAAATTAATTTCGTGACTATTACACGAAATGCTGTGAGACTGGGTTGTCTAAGACGGTGATTCTCAAACTTTTTTCAATAATGTACCCCCTTTGAAAACAAAATTCAGCCAAGTACCCCCTGATCAGCGCAAACACAATTTGTTAGGGAAGAAATGCCTATTTAAAGAGGTACAGTACAGCCTTGCACCATCAGTGTCTGAGTTATTAAAACAACAACCTTGTAACTGAGAAACACTGAAATGCTACATTTCAAATGTTTACAATCCATCACTAAATTCATGGCAAACCGATTTTAACATCATGCAATAACACTAAGACGACATTAGTTACATTGAACTGATCTTTTTAATAAGTTGTACAATGTAGTGAAACATGGGCTTGTGCTTCAATGAGGATCTTTGTCATTCTGACAGGGAGGCAAACTGCAGTTATTACACTTCGTGTTTTGAAATATGTGTAACTCTGTTCATATAAAACCCACACTGCTCAAACTTTATTTTTATTTTTTTTCATTAACATAAATTAAATCTCACGTACCCCCTGCAGTACTCCAACGTACCCCTAGGGGTCCGCGTACCCCCATTTGAGAACCACTGGTCTAAGAGGATATGAGGACTATAAATAGACTTAAAGTATTTTACGAACATTGAGTATGTGACCTGTGTGTTGAACTCATTTTCTGAATGGCTTTAACCCTTTTCCAACCCTTTGTCAAACTTATTTTCATGACACCCTGAACTGGAATAAAGAAAGGGGAAGAAAATAATGGAGATTGACAAAGAGCAAAAGAAAGCAGAGGTTAGCTGGGAGGCAGACATAGGAAGGAGGAAGTCCATCCACCTGTGACTGATTTACAGCAGTCGGATAGAATCTGCCTGACCAGAGAGAGATACAACTCTTTTTTCAGATCGATGTGCTCAAGCGGGACTACATACGATGAGGCCTGTTCTTGATATCCGACTACAGATATGAGACAAAGGAGGTAATATAGCGTCGCGGTATAAGAAACGTATGGCAGTAACAACCATCAAAGAAGTGAGAATTCAGATGTTTGAGATTTCTAAAGATAAAATGTATTGCTGGATAATGTTAGTGAAGGAAAGAGAGCAGGGGAATGAATGCTGTCATCACGTCTGAGGTTTATAAATTGTAACGTCAATGTTAACTTTGAAGAGAATTTGGATTTGGAGGAGCGTCTCTGTTTGCATGCCGACCTTTAAATGAAAGGGTCAAAGGTCGGGTTTAAAGCTTTCAACAACCTGGTCACCTTAAAATTACCGTTCAACAAAACTGCATTTTATATATTTTAAAGGGGCCGTAATATGGTCCTTTTCAGGTTAATATATTAGTATATGAAGAGGTACAAAAAGCAATTGTTCACCCTCTGTCTGAAACCAGAGCCCAGTCTGCTCTGATTAGTTAGCTGGAATTTTGTGCAAAAATATATTTTACAACTACAGGGAAAGGAAAACCCCAAAAAGCATAATAGGGTTCCTTTAAGGCAGTGGTTCCCAACCTTTTTTCCAAGAGCCCCCCCAAATGATTCCTATTGGATGTTGCGCCCCCCCCCCCACACACACACTAGGGGGGGAGGGGGGGGGGGGCGCAACAGCGGTAATTAAAGTTGAAAAGTCTCAAAAATGCTACAACTACTGTCACAAACTAGATGAATGTGAAGTATTTTGTTAAAGGAGGATGAAAGCGTAATTAAGGAGCACTATTGGAGTGACTTTGATGGTTATTGGACTCAGGATTAATTCATTTGGATTCCCGCTGTATGAAGAAATTAAAGGACGGCGCGGAAGTGGAAACAATTCACAAAGGGATTAAACTGTTTAAAACACATGCTCAAAGTAAGCCGGATTTTGCCGATGTGTTTATGTGGATTCAAAAGTCGTAAATAATCTACTAAATGGAGGAGACCGATCTGATCGGAACAACTGACAAATAATCCAACTGAAACCGGCATGGACAATGACTGTTTTAAAAATGCGCTTATCCAGAAAAGCCTGGTTTGGACACTTTACGGGCAGATCTAAAATCTAAATATGATATTTGGCCTCAAATCATCTGAGGCATGGCGCCCCCCTGCGATCTTTGGCCTCCAGGTTGGGAACCACTGCTTTAAGGCACATGTGTCAAACTCAAGGCCCGGGGGCCAAATCAGGCCCTTGGTGGATTTAATTTCGGCCCGCAGGATAATTTCTAATTACTATTAGATCTGGCCCGCCGGTATATTGCACGCACACCTTCACTCCATCCTGAGGGTCTCCTCAGCTCAGAGCCTGACCCCAAACATTGATGAACCTGCACCCAAGATGAGATGCCAAGTATCTGAACTAGCATCACAGAGCAGCACACTGAGTCTTCTGTACTTTCTCTCTCACGACAACAGGGCATGTTTGGTTTGTTCTTTGAGGGGAATAGTTTTGTTGAAGCTGCTGTTGGCCTGTGGAAAAATGTAATCATAAGAAATGACTCTGGAAAAGCTGCAGATAGAGCCATAAGAAATGAATGCAACTGAATATTTAATGTTTAAAGTTGTTTTTATAGGCAATAATTTAAGCTTTGTTAGTTCCAGGTTTAATATGTGCAATAAGTTCATTTCAATACGTTTTGCAATAAACATTGAACCAGTCCGGCCCTCGACTAGTACCGCATTTTTAATTTTGGCCCACTGTGTGTTTGAGTTTGACACCCCTGCTTTAAGGGTAACACATTTTCTCAAGGTTTGTTTTTGACGTCCACATTCACATTTGCATGCTGCACATACATATATTTAGCGTTTAGAACTGCATACAAGTTAAGATCGAGGGTAAGATTAGTAAACAAACGTTAAAATGTCACACATAAATACTTTTGTTCCTGACACATAAATGAAAATCCTTCTTTACTTGTACCTTCAAAGGTCCTTTAACTCAAGCAGCCTCACTCCATCTGAGCAGCTATCTGTATGCACGGAAGAGCTAATCAGCAATTAGCGATAAGCTATGTCGTGCCAGCATGGTAACCCCACCACAGTGACATTTCCTGACCTGCTGACTGACACCCTCCGGTTCTTTCACTGTTGCACATCCTCCTCAAAGAACCGGCTGAAGAAAAAAAAAAATGGCCGCTTATGACGTCGCAAAAGCCTCCTCTTCCCCTTCGCTCTTTTTCTCTAATCATCAGGCCTCGGCTCTCGGAACAAAAGGCGTTGTTTGTTATTTTTTGCGGGCCTTTTACTCCAGGCGTGTTCCTCCGTGTGCCTGCTGGTCTTTGATGTGAAACACCGACGCTCGCCTCCACCGCCTCGCTCACTCGACTGTCGGATCCTCGACAAAAGCGTGCAGAGAGGAGGGAAGGAGGGGAATACAAAGGAGAGGGGATGTGTTTTCTTTCCTTCTCAATCACTAGTAAACTGTTTGGAATTGTTAAAGCCTTTCATTCAGCTCGGCTCGGCTCTGAGCTAATCAGCTGACATGACAATTAACTTTTCAACCTAGGCGGCTCGTTCCTAAGTTTAGCTCAAACAAGTTCGACTTGAAATGACAGTAATGGTATTTTTCCTGCCCTTGCCGTTGATCACAAGGATATTGTTGTCTCTGAAGCTTTTTTTTAAACTTGTATAACCCCAGTGCCACACTACACACTTCTATTCTTTAATTGTACTCGTCTAGACAGAATCTGAGTCACAGTAGAGTGCCTGATTTCTGTCATAAAGTACAAACGATGCTGCAGGAATTAGCCAGAGCCGATCATGCTGATATGTTGAAGTACCCTCGCAGTGAAAAACAGACCGATGATGAAGAGACAAAAACCGATAAGGTGGTGTTGCATGAAAAGTCCCCCCGAATACACACACACACACACACACACACACACACACACACACACACACACACACACACACACACACACACACACACACACACACACACACACACACACACACACACACACACACACACACACACACACACACACACACACACACACACACACACACACACACACACACACACACACACACACACACACACACACACACACACACACACACACACACACACACACGTCTTCATCGTCTGCTGGATATGACGCTTGAGTTGACTTGGAGAATGCCTGCGTTTCATGTGTGTGTGTCTGAGCGATAAGCAGGGAAGGTGTGAAAAGTCTGACTTCTAATTCACCTCCCTCTGCATACGGGTTAATTCTTCCTTTCCATCCGGCTTACTTAGGATTTGAGAAGAAGGGGGGTCTGAAGTGGCAACAGATGCATACGTGTGTGTGTGTGTGTGTGTGTGTGTGTGTGTGTGTGTGTGTGTGTGTGTGTGTGTGTGTGTGTGTGTGTGTGTGTGTGTGTGTGTGTGTGTGTGTGAATGAACTACCTCAATCTAAGAGTTCTGTTTTCATAACACTGTCCCAGCATTGTGTCAAATGAAATACACTGTGTGTGTGTGTGTGTGTGTGTGTGTGTGTGTGTGTGTGTGTGTGTGTGTGTGTGTGTGTGTGTGTGTGTGTGTGTGTGTGTGTGTGTGTGTTATTGGAAAAGGGACCTTTCTCAGACTCAAATGTCTTTCTAGCTGTCACACACCCGCAGCTCAAAATCTGGTAATTGTTTAATCGTTTTGAGACAACTCTACTTTTAAATCTGAATTTTAAATGAACACACATTTCTAATATAGGGATTACAGTTCCTGTTAAGCCCTGTGTTTTCGCAGCCTCTCTGCACAGACAGGAGCTGTTTGGAATAACACTTCTTCAAAACAAACACAACGGACCCTTATCAGGCTGGGATCAGGCTGTTGACCCTCTGCCTCTCGGTCCACAAGGGGGCAACGTTTGTAGGCCGAATGTGCGACATAATGATGTCACAAATACATACTGCATACTCGCTCTTTTTGTTAGCATGTAGCATGTTTTACACTTTGACAGACTAGAGTACACTCAGAGAAAAGGCATCATGATTTCCTTTTTCAGTGCACTTGATCCACAGGAGCAGCTCAACTCCCTCCATCTCCCTCCCTCTCCCTCCACCTCCCTCCATCTCCCTCCACCTCCCTCCACCTCCCTCCATCTCTCTCCATCTCTCTCCATCTCCCTCCATCTCTCTCCATCTCTCTCCATCTCCCTCCATCTCCCTCCATCTCTCTCCACCTCCCTCCATCTCCCTCCACCTCCCTCCATCTCCCTCCATCTCTCTCCATCTCTCTCCATCTCCCTCCATCTCTCTCCATCTCCCTCCATCTCCCTCCATCTCTCTCCATCTCCCTCCCTCTCCCTCCACCTCCCTCCATCTCCCTCCACCTCCCTCCATCTCCCTCCATCTCTCTCCATCTCCCTCCATCTCTCTCCATCTCTCTCCATCTCCCTCCATCTCCCTCCATCTCTCTCCATCTCCCTCCATCTCTCTCCATCTCTCTCCATCTCCCTCCATCTCTCTCCATCTCCCTCCATCTCCCTCCAACTCCCTCCAACTCCCTCCATCTCCCTCCAACTCCCTCCATCTCCCTCCATCTCTCTCCATCTCTCTCCATCTCCCTCCATCTCCCTCCATCCATCTCCCTCCATCTCTCTCCATCTCTCTTCATCTCCTCCATCTCTCTCCATCTCTCTCCATCTCCCTCCATCTCCCTCCATCTCCCTCCACCTCCCTCCACCTCCCTCCATCTCTCTCCATCTCCCTCCATCTCCCTCCATCTCCCTCCATCTCTCTCCATCTCCCTCCATCCATCTCCCTCCATCCATCTCCCTCCATCTCTCTCCATCTCTCTCCATCTCCTCCATCTCTCTCCATCTCTCTCCATCTCCCTCCACCTCCCTCCACCTCCCTCCAACTCTCTCCATCTCCCTCCATCTCCCTCCATCTCCCTCCATCTCCCTCCATCTCTCTCCATCTCTCTCCATCTCCCTCCATCTCTCTCCATCTCCTCCATCTCTCTCCATCTCTCTCCATCTCCGTCCATCTCCCTCCATCTCTCTCCATCTCCCTCCATCTCCCTCCATCTCTCTCCATCTCCCTCCATCTCTCTCCATCTCCCTCCATCTCTCTCCATCTCCCTCCATCTCCCTCCATCTCTCTCTATCTCTCTCCATCTCCTCCATCTCTCTCCATCTCCCTCCATCTCTCTCCATCTCTCTCCATCTACCTCCATCTCTCTCCATCTCTCTCCATCTCCCTCCATCTCTCTCCATCTCCCTCCATCTCCCTCCATCTCTCTCCATCTCTCTCCATCTCCTCCATCTCTCTCCATCTCCCTCCATCTCTCTCCATCTCTCTCCATCTCCTCCATCTCTCTCCATCTCTCTCCATCTCCCTCCATCTCCCTCCATCTCTCTCCATCTCTCTCCATCTCCTCCATCTCTCTCCATCTCCCTCCATCTCTCTCCATCTCTCTCCATCTACCTCCATCTCTCTCCATCTCCTCCATCTCTCTCCATCTCCCTCCATCTCCCTCCATCTCTCTCCATCTCCCTCCATCTCTCTCCATCCATCTCTCTCCATCTCTCTCCATCTCCCTCCATCTCCCTCCATCTCTCTCCATCTCCCTCCATCTCCCTCCATCTCTCTCCATCTCTCTCCATCTCCCTCCATCTCCCTCCATCTCTCTCCATCTCCCTCCATCTCTCTCCATCTCTCTCCATCTCCCTCCATCTCTCTCAATCTCTCTCCATCTCTCTCCATCTCCCTCCATCTCTCTCCATCTCTCTCCATCTCCCTCCATCTCCCTCCATCTCTCTCCATCTCCCTCCATCTCCCTCCATCTCCCTCCATCTTTCTGGTAGCCGGCCCTGGTAATACCATACATGCCCTACAAAGGCTCATAATGGACCAAGAGCTATTAGACGGCCAAATGGGATTAGCTGCTTTTAGGAAGGAGTGTGAGGGATTGAGGGTCTTGCTACTCCCCTCCCCTAATCCAGCAGGAGACCCCCACAGTCACACCCCTCCACCTGGCTCCCATTACCCCCGCCACAAATCCCTAATCCCTGCGTTTGTTTTCCCGGATGAGAGCCAGAAGAATGGAGGCGAGGGGAGGAAGGGGAAGGCAGGACTCGGGGTCATGGGTGACAATAGTGATAATAGTGGTTTGATAGGAGCCCATTTACAGCTGCTTGATGTGTGTGTTCATTAAACATTCAATTAGGTGTTTAGTGTGTGTGTTTGTGTGTGTGCCGAGGTGTAAAGTACATTTACTCAAGTACAGTATGTACAATTTCTAAGGTACTTTACTTGAGTATTTTCCATTTTCTGCTACTTTGTACTTCTACTCCACTACATGTATTGAATCCCTTTAGTTACTTCACAGATGTGGATGAATGATGTGAAATATAACCAAGTGTTAAATCAGACTTTAGTTCCTGGAGTAAATCCACAAGCTACCCTGCAGTCTACAAAGTCATTCAAACTAGCTGCACCTTCACCAGCTTTGAGAACACTTTCATGATCAATCATTATAAAACATATTATATATATTATTCTGAAATGGACCAATCCGCACAACGACTACTTTTACTGTCTTTCACTATATTTTGATGAGAATACTTTTCTACTTTTACTTGAGGAACATTTTGAATGCAGGACTTTTACTGTAACAGAGTATTCCTACACTGGTACTTCTACTTTTCCTCAAGTACAAGATCTCTGTGTGTGTGTGTGTGTGTGTGTGTGTGTGTGTGTGTGTGTGTGTGTGTGTGTGTGTGTGTGTGTGTGTGTGTGTGTGTGTGTGTGTGTGTGTGTGTGTGTGTGTGTGTGTGTGTGTGTGTGTGTGTGTGTGTGTGTGTGTGTGTGTGTGTGTGTGTGTGGCTAGCCTCGGTGGCCTCCTCTCTTTAATAAAAGTATTGTTTGTGTTTCCCCTGATTGGGAACACATTGGGCCTGGGTCGGGCCCTGGGTCCAGGGTCTCGGGGCAGACCGGGGGTCCTGTTTCTCCGGGGGTCTCTCCTCTGGTCCTTCCTCTCCTCAGAAGTCCCGTCTGCTCGGGGGGCCGCGAGGGGCGGCGGGGTCGCCCCTGAGAAGTGTCCCGCTGCGGGATGACCCCAAGCTGCCTCTATCGGGGGGTAACCTTAGTCCTCTGCTCACGGACCCCCTCCCCTCCCTGCAGGGATGTAATACACACACACACACACACATATATAAGTCACCAAGCAACCACACGGGGTGATGAAATACAAGTGCGCGCACAATATTCAGATACCCAGCCAGGGCTGATTGTACTCTTTGTACCAGACCGTGAAGTACACACATGCACATTCACACCCCTTTGTTCGTACACACACACAAAAAGAAACGCACACACACACACACACACACACACACACACACACACACACACACACACACACACACACACACACACACACACACACACACACACACACACACACACACACACACACACACACACACACACACACACACACACACACACACACACACACACACACACACACACACACACACACACACACACACACACACACACACACACACACACACACACACACACACACACACACCATAATGCAGGTCTGCGGCCTGTGTGTGTGGCTTCAGCTTTGTTGCCTTGACGACACCCTGTGTTTGAGATCTCCATATCTGATAGTGTTAACATGATCAAATTCAAGCTGTTCGAGCCGCGTTGCTGAAGGGGAGAAGGAGGCGGGAGAGAGCGAGACAACGACGAGTGAGGGGATCAAAAATGCTGGAAAAATTATGAAAATTAAATAACGGGATGGCATTTATTAAGGGATATAAGAGAATAAAGGGAGATGAAGACAGAAATGTCCCGGACACATGGACTCTATATTAGCTCATGAGTTAACAGGCAGCTCTCTGACATGAGCTCATGTGTTTGGACAGATCTGCTGAAGGTCTAAGACCAGCACCGAAGCCTTATCTGATCCACAGATAAAGTCTCTCAGTAAGAATGAGAGGAAAACACACACAGGGGCAGCCCGTGTGAATGACTGCTCCGAGAGAGAAGTGGAGCTTATGTACGAAGGAAGGAGAAAGAGGAAGGGAAAGAGACTCAAAGAGTGTGTCCTGGGAGACCCCCGGCCACAGAGTGAACACTGGGTGTGTGTGTTGGTGATGTCAGTGTGAAATACTAAAGTGCGGACAGATATGAGAACAAAAGTAATGGAAGACATCAGTAAGTGTGTGTGTGTGTGTTAGTGTGTTTAAAGTGGACACACTTCATGAATGAATGACACTTGTTGTGCTGTATGAGGAATGTGTTGTATAAGTAAGAGTGAATGTACGCCCTATTTCTAAATGTTGGCTGTAATTTGGCCCTTCGTAGTGTTTATCTGACAGATTGTTATCTTTCACGGTCAACTTGTATATATTTTACTATTTTGAGATGTTTCTATTTTCTGTTTGTTTCTTTTCTTCTCTTTTTATGTTTCACATGATGGGCAATGCCTTGTTTGAACATGCTGCTGTGACGGAAACCTTTCCCAATTTGGGATGAATAAAGTATCTTATCTCATCACGTGTGAATCTTCTATTTATTTATATATTTATTTGTACACTGACATTGTTTACATGCAAGCATCAGCGGCGACTTTGAGACACCTGTAGTTTTTTCTGCATTGAGTTTTATTGGTGTAGAAATAAGGAATGAAAAGACCCATCATTGTGAGTAGTAGCTTATATGGACTTGTAAGGTTTTTAATTATTTTTTTTCTAATAATTTTAAATACCTTTGAGCGATTTGGATAGTGTTGCACCTAGTTGTTTTAAAAGAGCTTAAAAATACAGTTTTCTCATTGTTTTTCTCACTACAACATGGAATAAAATACACAACAGTCTAGGGCACATGTGTCAAACTCAAGGCCCGGGGGCCAAATCAGGCCCTTGGTGGATTTAATTTCGGCCCGCAGGATCATTTCTAATTACTATTAGATCTGGCCCGCCGGTATATTGCACGCACACCTTCACTCCATCCTGAGGGTCTCCTCAGCTCAGAGCCTGAGCCCAAACATTGATGACCTTGCACCCAAGATGAGATGCCAAGTATCTGAACTAGCATCACAGAGCAGCACACTGAGTTTAATGGATGTTTCCTTCTGCACTTTCTCTCTCACAACAACAGGGCATGTTTGGTTTTCTCTTTGAGGGAAATAGTTTTGTTGAAGCTGTTGTTGGCCTGTGAAAAAATGTGATCAGAAGAAATGACTCTGGAAAAGCTGCAGATAGAGCCATAAGAAATGAATGCAACTGATTATTTAATGTTTAATATTGTTTTTATAGGCAATAATTTAAGCTTTGTTAGTTCCAGGTTTAATATGTGCAATAAGTTCATTTCAATAAGTTCTGCAATAAACATTGAACCAGTCCGGCCCTCGACTAGCACCCATTTTTTAATTTTGGCCCACTGTGTATTTGAGTTTGACACCCCTGGTCTAGAGTTGATGTCTTTTTTTGTATTAGTCAAACTTTATTTGACCAGGTTAGTCTCATTGAGATGAAAGATCCTGGCCAAGATACACAGCAGCACAGAGTTAGAGAACACGAATAACAGAAAACAAGTCACGGTCACAATAGCACAAATCTCCATATATGATATGATCTACACACAAAGTGATCGGCTTCTCGGTCACTAAGAAAAAATGAAAAACTATTTAGAGATGTAATCAAATGTATCGGTTCATCCTATTTCACTTCCAGCTTGTCTTGCTTTAATGGATTAAAATGCCTTAGATTTGAATTGTTTTACATGTATTCTTGTGTCTGTTCCTTGTGTTTCTTGTGTATTATATTTTCAATCCAAAATAAGGTCTCTCCCAACATGTATGTATGAGTTATAATAAAACTTGAATGATTTTCTCTCACGTTATATTTTCAACTGCTTTCACACGTACACAGTTTTCATAAATCATTTGTATTGTTTTCAGTCATTATTTCAGACATCATTTGTTCACACTTTTAAGATCCTCCCAGTGTGTGTGAATAAGTTATGTCAAGTGAACCTTAACAGAATTGTTCGGCTTTCATGTCCTTCGATTTTACTTCAATTAAAACTCAAAGCTGTGTCCTGAAAATATTGATATTGATATACTTTATTAATCCTCGTGGGGAAATTGTTTCTCTGCATTTGACCCATCGTTAGGAGCAGTGTGCTGCCATTTTGAACGGCACCCGGGGAGCAGTTAGGGAACGGTGCCTTGCTCAGGGACACCTCGGTAGCACTTGGTCTTGCCGGGACGTGAACTGGTGACCTTCCAGTTGCCAAGCCAAGTCCCTATGGACTTCGACACCACCGCCCCAACATAGAACGTATGGTACATTCCTTGTGTACAAAGAAAATGAGGCTAAGGTTTCTTTCAACTTCCCACTAAAAATGTCTACAAAGTTTTCTCACATTGTTATATTAAAAAAACACTCTTAAAGTTCTGCTGTGTATCTTTTAGTGGCGGTTGCAGATTCTCCAGGCAGTTCATTGTAAGGACCATTTCTTTAAGTGATAGAAGATTCAACTCTAACTAAAGACATAAATACAGCGGCTTCACCACTTCCTCAGCAAATCACATCGATTACATTTGACTCGCTGCACATCTGTATGTCTGTGTGTAGCGTTGGAGCTCACATCAGAAGCAGAGCTTTCCGAGGCCTTTGTGCCCAGCGTGATGTTGCTTCCTGCAGGAAGAGGGAGAGCCGAGGAAAAGCAAAACAGGACATCTTCAGATCTGTCAGGGGAGCTGCTCTTCTCTGCCCTCGGGGGAAATCGCACCAAAGGAAGCTCTCTCCCTCCTTTTATCCCCCCTTTTCTGCCCCCCCCCCCCCTCTAATACTCCTCTCTGTGACACTGAAGCAAACACTGATGGATGTCACCTTCATCATCTCAAATTCTGACAGCCACCTGTTTCACCAGAACGCTTCATCGCTCAAGAACTATTTGTTCTTAGAACTACTTATTTGTATAAACAAATGACACCATATAAAATGGCACTTTTGCCGAACTAAAAATGTAATATGTGGCATTTTTAACATAACATTAATAGTTATTTTGGGATATACATGAATCAAGGCTTTAAGCTTATGCCAGTATCATTTCCGGGACATTATATTTTTAGCATTTAAAAATTGAAGTTACATTTTTTTTAAGATTCTACTTGCTTACATTATAGGAAAATACTTTTCTACAATCTTAACTTACATTTTATTTAATTACTTAAATCATTTAGTGATATGTGGTACTTTTAACAATAGTATATTACAGTCAGGTTCATAGTTATGTACATTTAAACAAATTGGAAAATTCTTAATTTCATGCCAGTACCTTTTATGGTATGATTAGGTAGAATAATAAAATGTGTATAATATACAAATACATTTTAGATTTTCCTGAAATATAAAAATATATTAGCTGTAAAATGCCTTAAAAACGTCATTCCAAGAAAATCATTTAACTCATATTCTTTAACACATTTTAAAGGGTGGAAATATGTGTACTTCTTGTTTTAAGAGGAATAATTGTACCTAAATTGCACGGACACTTAAATGAATTTCCTCATGCTGTGCTTTATCCTGACCATCCACTGCATGTAAAACGTTCACATAGGAAAAGTTACGGCAACATTTAAAAAATATGTTTAGATAAAACCTGACCTTCGCTCATTACAGTGCTCAACCTTAACATAACGTCTGTCTTTGAGCTAGGATAAATCAGTTTAGCCTCCTCTGCATTTTCCAGCAGTAATGAATGACGGTCTCAGTGGAGCTGATCCAGTTTGAAACAGTAACCCAAAACTCTGCTCTTAAACCATCGTCAAGGTTACCACAGCCACTGTTTGTGTGTGTGTGTGTGTGTGTGTGTGTGTGTGTGTGTGTGTGTGTGTGTGTGTGTGTGTGTGTGTGTGTGTGTGTGTGTGTGTGTTGCTTCATTGCCTGGTTTTCCTGTTTGTTATTTGTGGTCGTGGCAGAGGCTGCTGAGCTGGATCTGGGGAGGTTTGTGTGGTGTGCTGTGTGCAGGAGGATCTAACACACTGGGACACTCGTTTGGCAGAGCAGAGAGAGAGTGTGTGTGTGTGTGTGTGTGTGTGTGTGTGTGTGTGTGTGTGTGTGTGTGTGTGTGTGTGTGTGTGTGTGTGTGTGTGTGTGTGTGTGTGTGTGTGTGTGTGGTTTTAAATTCCCTTCTTCAAACT
The DNA here is from genome assembly GCA_028583405.1 of Pogonophryne albipinna. Classification (NCBI taxonomy): domain Eukaryota; kingdom Metazoa; phylum Chordata; class Actinopteri; order Perciformes; family Artedidraconidae; genus Pogonophryne; species Pogonophryne albipinna. Next base: position 7,156,627 of record CM053252.1, read on the forward strand.
TTACTTACTGGCTCTGTTTGAAGTCAGCCTTGAACATCATCTCTTAGCCAAATTGCTTAGTTTGTTTGTGGTTATTTGTTCCTGTGACAAAAATACCCCCAAAAGCACAATAGGGCCCCTTTAAGACAACACCATACCATTTGTTTATCAAATAGATACCAATATCTAACACCGTGTCCGTATCCAACCGCTTTTGTACTGCCTGTCACCAAAACCTGAAATAAGGTAATCCTACAGCCAGTAATAATAATAAATAGTATCCTGTATATATTGCAAAATCTGCAAAGTGCAATATACTGTACTAAGTGTATATACCCTGCAATGCATTGCTGTTATAACTGTCTGCTATCTCACTTACTTCTACATTATACGTTAGTAGCCTATGTTCCCTTTCATCTGCACTCTCCCTTTGCCGTTTTAAGGCTGTACATCTTCCTTATCTGGGAGGTGTGCACACATGTAGCATCTTCTCTTAGCAGTCAACAATCAATAAGACTGTCATTAGCAAAGTAGCCTAGCATGGAGCTCAAGTTATATCCACGCTTAATGAATAATCAGGAGATGGAGGGATAAAGGAGCAACACAAGAACAACACACACACACTGAGGAGAGAGTGGGAGAGGGAGAAGGAGCGTAGTGGACAGCTGGCGCTCAGTTCAGATAACATCTCCTACCTTATTCACTGCATCCCACATCCACTCTGCTCTATTGTGCACAGGTAGGAAAGGGAGAATAACCTTGCCTGGTTGCTGTGACAACACTGGGTCTGCGGGGTGTGTGAGAAACAGAAACAGAAGCAGCACATGTGAGTGTTTCTCGAATTCAGGGCGAAGGTTTTCAAGGAAGAATCTTCATTCAGAAAGCATGACAAGTTCAATTTAATTGCAACTGACATACAAGAAGTTCAGATGACATAGAAGAAGTGGAACAAGGCATAAAAAGTGGCCATAATAATATAGCATACGTCATAAATGGATACTTTAACGGGCCTTCACATGCAAAACGTCGCTCAAAGAGACACGTACCATCCAGGGAGAGACTCGAAGTGACCATGAAGTAACATAAAGCAAGTGATTAGATTGTACACTTTAGTCTAAGTTATCTCACTGGGTCTCAAACGGTTTGGTCATCTATGTGAACAAATAGTTCCATCTATTTAATATAGGTCAGTAAAAAATAAAAAACACAGTTTAAAAGGGGAGTGATTAGTAAAATATGCATACATAAAATCTGCAGACTAGGTAAGATAAAGATAGGAGAGAGGAGTTTATCAAATATTTGTTATTAGTCGTGAGGATATTCTATTGATTATTAAAATATATACAGTTCTGATTCATATGAGTGTTGAGAGCTGTATCCCAATGTGGCCCTCAAAGTGCACCATGATGCATTTAACTTCAATCTGCATGCCCCCGGACCCCCCTAGACGAGGTGAGGTCCACCCACAATTAAAACAGGTTCACACTAGATAAGATAACACGTTTTTTAACACCATATAGTCCCTAATATATTTGTAGAAAGGCAGGAAATGGAGTTAGATCGAGAAAATGTTTCATTGCGGAGGACCCCGTTTTGTGTCCCCCCCACTTCTGAAACCAAAGTTACCCCCTGGTTTGTATGTATGAGGTGGGGGGCCTTCTGTACAGCATATCTAGGGGCCCATTGTCTCATAATCGGTGCATCTGTTTCATTAGAAAGAGCCGCATTGACATCCAGCACATCACGTCTGATATCATTCCTCACCACCTCACCTGGCACGCAGACCACCAAAGCAGTGCACCCCCCCCCCCCCCCAGCACAATCTACATCTCTGTGTTCTGCACCATTAACACACACTGTTGTCACACGCAGCTCCACTGCAAAGGTCGCATTCACCTCTTATTCCTCTCAATCTTTCAACTGCACAATCCCCCGCCCTTTACAGAGGAAGAGTGTGAAGAAGGTGTGTGTGCATGCTTCCATAAACCAACAGCTAGTCGTGCACGAGAAAGTGTGTGAGAGAAGGGGGTGGGGCTAACAGGCCAGTGTTTGAATGTTCTCCTCCCGTTCCTTGTCAAGCCGACACTTTGATCTGTCTTCAGGGTGTCAGCTGGCAGCCATGTTTGTTTGCCCAGCGAGGTAGGCTACCTGTGTAATTACCTCTAACGAAGTGACTTGTTTTGATTTGGCCTGAAATCTAATCCCCAGCCGGGACGAGGAGGATGAGGAAATGGGTTTGAGGTTACTTGGGGGATTTTAAAAGTGTCGAGTCTGGCTGTGACTAGTTAGGCTGTTTCAGGGCTGAGAAGGGGGTTTTGAGGAAGTTGATATTTAGGGTTAGGGAGGAGGAGGAACATGTTGGCTCAGTGTTAGTTTGGCTTGTTACTACTCTTTACACCAACTAAGGACTTTAACTCTCACCACCTCACCTTCTTTTTCCCTTTTCCCTTCCCGTAATCTCCCTATTAAGCTTAAATATGCACAACACACGCATAAAATCTCCTTGTTGACTGAAACCCTCTCCCTTAGCTCGAGCAAGCGTACAGTACACACACACACACTCCTGCGAATCATTTAAACACTGGCAGAAGTTCAAGAAAACCTCAAAGCGAGTGTTGTTGGCAGCAGGCTGCAGCACTTCACCTCTCTGTGAGTCACAATGTGCCTGTCCTCCTTATCCCCGGCGATCTCCACATACTCTTTCCTTTATCTCAGCTATCACTTGTTATACTCGTTTCTGTTATTGCATTTGCAGAGAAATATTTGTCCATCATTGAGTTGTGATTTCCACCTAAGCATTAATAAACCAGAAGAATGACTATCATTGTACGGGAAGCTGCTCTGATGGAAGCGTTGCACGGTACTTGAACGCAAAGTTACTGTGGAGAAATGTAGTTTAACAAAAGCTACATATAAGTTCAGACTAGTTTGTAAATAATAATAATACCACATTAATGTTGTTGATGCAAGTCAGAGGGGGTTCAATTGCAGAAGATAAAAAGAGACAGCATTCCTTTCCTTTAAAGGCCAAGACGTTTCATTTAGTCACAGAAAAAGGGTGCAGAGTGAAAGTACTCGATCCCTGTGCAATGTAGTCCAACAGCAAGCTATGTTCAAATGTTTGTTTTATCCATCGGCTTCTTTCCTTCACAGATGCACAGATTTGCTCCGGATGTAAACGCCTATTTTTAGATAGAGTCAATTGTAACTGAAAAAAATATATAAAAAGAGAACATTCTTAACAGAGTTACATTAAAGCTGATTACAGAGCAATGACTCCTACAATGCATACTTCGTCAAGGGGTCGAACAAATATAGATTCACACACACCCAGCTACAAATGTACGTACATATGCTATCTTAAAAAGTATTAAAATACTAGATTAATGTTGTTCATTGCTACCTAACTCTGACCACTATATTCTGCATCTATTCTTTACTTAATGCAAAAAATATCTTTTTGAAAATCATTTTTGAACATGAAACATTTTGAAACCATCATTTTGATGGTTTTTGTTTTGCCGTGGGATTGGATTTCTCAACGGTCACATTTTGAAATCTATGATGTCATGTATCCCGCACATAACTCATAACTTGCACATTTGTGTACACTTTTAATGATCTGCACAGCTCTCCACTTTGGATCACGATACTGCATATATTTAACTTCTCATTGTATTTTGTCATATTAAACTGTACTGTATTTTTATATTGGGTGTCCATATTTCTCTGTATTGTAAATGTTACCAGAGTTTTTTAAATAGACCTGTTTGTGGCCCTTTTCTTACATGTTTTCTTGTCTTTCTTTCCTCGTACGTGTAAACCTACTTGGCAACATGTCTAATTCTATAGATCAGAGAATTCAAGTGGTTTTTCCTTTTGACGGACTAAGTGCATGTCAGAGGAGTTACTGTGGAAGGCCTTAGAGCTTCCCATAGGCTTCCTGCAGCCGATAAGAAACGTAAACACACACAAAGAAACACCTCACCCACAGAACTGCAGCTAATGAAGGGGCGATAGAGGGGGGGGGGGGTGCACTCTCACACAATGATCTGAGTGTTTGCAGGAGAGGGGATGGACTGTACAAAGTAAGGAAGTGTCCCTCACACCCCCGCAGAGCATCCACCTTAATAAGAAGACATTTTTCTCATGCACACACACCTTGAAAGTGAGACCATGTGTGCCTATGCATTTGTGTTTATGTCTGTGCATCCCTCCCTGAACCTTAATCCATGCGGGCGGGGTTGTAAAGGAGATGGGAGGAATCTGGTGGTCAGTGTTTATTTGCTCTATCTCCCTCTTCTTTCTGAGAGGAACAAGAGCCATGTTGGAGGCGCTGCATGAGGGCTGAGGGTACATCCTTCTTCTTCCCCTCCACCTCATCCCTCCATCTCTTTCCTGCACCTCATAAGGATTCCATTGAGCAGAGGCAATGTCTTGTTGATGTTTAATCACGCAGGCAGGCCAGATGCAAATGAACCAGAGACAAACCCACAGAGATCAAACTGGGACAACCAGGGAGAGAGGAACCTCACTGGAGCATATCCAGGGCAGATGCAGAGAATCAAGAAGTGCAATAAGCATGTTATTTATGCAATTGATTTGCAATCCACACACGACAACTCAACCTCAGGTGTGTTTGATGCATATCTACGCTACCAGTGGCATGCACGTTAGGAAAATCAATGATTGAGCATCAATTATTCCAAAACCAGGCTGCTTCACACTCCACTCAATGTACTTTAAAATATGTTTAAGTCTAGGGACCATCATCTGTTTAAGCTGTTAAATTCACCTCATTAAAGGCACCTCCACTTCATGCTCCAGAGTTCTCCTTCAATGCAAAAGGCCTACTTCTATTTCAATATATTGAGCTTTGGCCACATGCAATGTTCAATATTAAGAGGTTCCCTTAAAAAATATGCCAGTGTGGGACAGCAAAATACACACATTAAAATTAAAGCGATAGTTGTTTCATTTGAAAAAATAGTTTAAGAACTGCACTCTCAGTGGACTTCACAGTACAGAATATCAGTATGACAATATGACACCCTCTGTCCAGACCCTCTGTCCTTAGACCCTCACATCGTACAAGGATAACTTCCAGAGAAAACCCACAGTTTAAGGGGAACATGGGAGAAACCTCAGGGAGAGCAACAGAGGAGGGATCCCTCTCCCAGGACGGACAGACGTGCAATAGATGCCGTGTGTAAATCCAAGAGATAATACATTTTACAGCATATAGACCGAATGTTAGGAAATGCATGTGTCTGTAATAAGAAGATGAATCCACGAGGATGTCAACCGGACCGGAGATGTTAGGTGAACGCCTGCCTTCTGCTCACGGGCATCATCCATGCAATGAACTTAAGTTACACACCAGTTGAAATACGCTTCTGTACTTTTTCAAAAATCTTCCTTGAACTTAATTTCCTCAAGATCTGTCTTGGAAGTCCAACGTTTTGCATAAGCAGTGGTGTCCATTTGAGGTACTTGTTCTTCACTTGAGAATTTGCTTTTCGTTGCACTTTATACTCCACTACAAATCAAAGGAAAATATTGTACTCTGTGCTTCACTAGATCTTGTATGGAGTTTATAAAGTATACGCTTCTGTTTTCTTTTTATTTACAAAAAATGGTAAATGTTGTTTGTAATCCGTGTTCATTTTGAGCTTTTAAGTTGTTTTTTTTGTTTAATTTTGGATTTTTTACTATAGGGTACTTTAAGGTGTAATACTGAAACAGCATTTAGCTATGTAACATTTTAATTACCAGACTTTTACTTGTAATAGAGTATTCTGTGTGGTATGAATATTTTTAGAAAGACTTTTTGTTATATTCCATGGAATGCTCTTAACATCCCGATAGCAATGAATACATTAAATGCTTTGACAATAAATACATACAAAAATGTCATCTGTTGAAGCCGTAGCGCTGTAAAAAGTACGACCAATCATCTGAGCCGGCCCGGCTAAAGTAACTGGATGGCCTACCTGCCTGTCAGCCTTCCATCTGTGCACAAACTTATCTCGTGCCCTCATTGGTCATGTGCGCGTTCGTGTGTGTTGGAGGAGGGGCTCTGAAAGGAAGTCTGAAGGAAGTGGCAGATTTTTTCCGGCTGTGTTTTTTCAAATTCTAGGGCACTCGAGCTGGTTTCTCCAAAATGACCCACCTTTAAGTAAAGGGCCGGATTCTTCTTCGACCTGAGTGACAGTATATCAATGTGTTTCTGTGCCTGCTTTGTTTAGTTTAACGGATGTATGTGCAGTATTTGTTAAACTCATTGTAAACTGTATAGCTTAATCCTGGCATCTATCAGACAACAGAACAAACATAAATGTGTTGTTTAAAAGTGTCTACTGTTTCGGGGTTTGTAATTGCCTTTGACGTTACATGTAGAATAAATTATATTAAAATATTACCTTCATATTTATGAAATAAAAGATAAGAATAGCAAGTACAAAAAACCTGAAACGCCAAATATGTTTTACTGGAGATTTTCTAATAAGATTCAAATGTAATCTTAAGTAAAATCTACTAGGCAATAGAAAGTAAATTGTACCAACAAAAAATGAAATTTGTGTCACTTGTTTATTCTAAAAAGCTAGTTTTCTGATTACACTAAAACTCGTCTATCTGGCCCTATGTTCTCTCCTCTCCTCCCCGGTGGTGGTTCTCCGGTCCGGTCTGACCCGGTGGATCCGTCCGCAGCATTCCACCCGCACGCGCTATCATAAACATCCTATCCTGGACCCGCGAGGGCAGGAAGTGCACGAGGACAGGAATTCCACTCTTTCAAATTACATTACTGTTCGGCGCAATGACGGTTTGCAGTTTATTGTACCACACACCACTCTCTCTCACACACACACGCACACACAGGCGCGCGCGCACACACGCAAATACGCACACTTGTAGGCCTACTTTTTTATATAAATCTGAGAGCTTTAGTTATATTGCAATAATGCATATAATCAACACATATTAGACTTACACCTTGATTAAATGCACACGCTACAAGCAATCTAAAAAAAGTAGCTCCATCTTGCAGCTGCATCAAACAAAACCATGCATCAAAGATTAACCAAAAATATAGATACTATTTATTTATTTTTAAAGCCATCCTGCATAATGACTTTGAGTTATTGCCTTTTTATGTTTATTTGAATGCTATTTTTGTAGTTGTACTTAAGTAACGTTTTGAATGCAGGACTTGTAACAGAGTATTTATACATGTGGTGTTTCTACAGGATCTACTTCTTCCACCTCTGTATATCTTATAATTGGCTATAATATGTCTTAGCATGTGTCTGAGTGTGTGGGGCGGCATGTTGGATCTTTTATTGCAGGGTTTATTGGAGAGGTGTTGAAAGACTTGGATGTATATTTATCTAAGAACAAACACGGACTCCTCTGTCTGTGATAGCCTCACTCACTGCGGCCTCATGCAGCTCAGAACATACTTTATGCACGAATAACAACGCATTTAAAAAGGAGAAACTGTGCAAACCTGAGAAATAAATGGAGTCAAATGTTTGTATGAAAATAATATTTTCGTGGCATTTTTTCGCTCATATACGGATCCTTTGCAGCAGCGACACTTTTTTCTTCCCCTGAGAGGCCTTGCATTTGGCTCACAGCAAAAACATTTCTTATAGGTTTTGTTTGTCTGAATATGTCAGTGAAAAAGATAACAATGCCAAATTGCCAATTGGTAAGAACTCATTTAAAATGAACCACTTTGCGAAACCAAGTGTAAAAACATAGTGCAGGGAGAGCCAATTCCATAAACTCAAATCATACTGAATACATTAGCATATGTTACATATAGGCTAACTATATATTTGCATTTTATCCATTAATTCCATTGGTGTTACTTATTTTGTTTTATTTACGAATGTATGTTTGTGTATTGCTCATTAAAGTCCATATGAAAACAGGCTTTACTCCCACATTAACATTCCTCGGCGCCTCCTACAGACAGGTCCAGTTTCAGATCCTTGTTTTGTTTACGGATTTTAGACATGCTAGTTTGCAGCTCTGTTGTGACGTCACTGCTGCAGCTCAGACCCGGAAGGAGCAGGTAAACTGATGGGGGGGGGGGGGGGCATAACATATCATGAGACCCTTAACCTTTAAGACAATTTAAAATGTAAAGTTAGCTCGTTTGCAAAAAAGAGAATTAAGTTTGCTTGTAGTCAAACTGTCTAAAGCACAATGCTAGACTAATTAGCCACATTTCTGAGGACAACGATTTTATAAAATACGTAATGTGTTCAATTAGCCTGCATTGAGAACCAATACACTTCGAAATAACCAGCTATGTACATGTATTCAAAAAAGTACAAAGGAATTAAAATTAGCTGCACCTTTACCAGTAAACAGATCGTAGAGATATTTAATGTTAGTATTTTAGTCAAAAAAGTATAGCTCAGTTTTCAAGGCTAATTTACGTTTTTTTAGGGGTCTAAATAATGTCTAACCGTTGTATGGCTGCTTTAGGTAATAATTTCACTTTGTTTTTTAACTCGTATTTTACATTTCTCTGGAAGATTTTAGTAGGCCTTGCCTCACTGCAAAGCAGGAATAACCCTGTCATGATATATTTAGAGTCCCTCTTTGAAAGGTCTTCCCTCAAAAGCCTGTTTGGTGATTCCTGTTTCTATTTTTGTTTTGGTGCAGAGGCAGCACCACAGACTTTCTCTGGGACAATAAGAGAAGACTAAACAAACTCCCTGAAATCATGTGAGGTAAATCTAAACACAGAGAGGGGTTATTCTGAGGTCTCTGCTTTTATTTATTTTGGACCACATAACAAACCACCAGTATATTTCTGTCGATGTGCGTGTCTCTGTAAATTAACAGTAAAACACAAAATCTAACACTAAAGTAATAAGACAAAAATAAAGGGGGGCTATTTTTATTTTTGACAAAGTTATACCATTATTTTTGATCTGCAAAACACCTTTTCTAACTTATATACTATTTATATTTTTAAATTAATCAACTTGTTGTGGAGGCGTTTGATAGACTGGTTTCCTCTATTCACATATAATTGTGAATAACTTTATTGATTTTAATAACAAGGGTTACCTCCTCTTGTGTCGTGTGATATCTGTACTTAAAGTACAACAAGTAAAAGTAATCATTGTGCAGAAAAACGGCCTTAATGTATATATTTATTTATGTGACATTTCTAGTTAATATTTTTGTATCAAGTAGCATTTTAATGTCGTTCACTAACAAAGTTCTGATTACAATGATAATTTCAAGAAATGCATTTTGTTAAAGGCCTATAGCTAAAGCTGTTAAATAAATGTGGAGTGAAATTAAATGTTTTTCCTTTTACATGTAGTAGAATTATAAAGTAGCATAACATGGAAATATTAAAGTGAAGTACTTCAAAATTGTACTTAAGTACTTGAATAAATGTACTTGGTTACTTCCACCTCTGCAATTAACACATTGAATGACGGTTAACTAAACCCATCACAACGCAAAGGGGCAAAACAGTGGTGTTGAGATATCCTCTGTCAGAAACGTGCATTAATGAAACAGGCATTCATAAATAACATTTTGAATAACTTTATTAGTCTTCAATTTAACGACACGGTTTACTACCCTCTTGTGTCATGTGATATCTGTGTTAATTAACACATTGGATGACGGTATGCTTTAACTAAGCCAAATACTCACAACGTGCAGGCAAAACAGCGGTGTTGATATGATCTGGAAATGCTCTCTCCGTCTGAAACATGTGAAAGAGACACTGAAACATGGAATAACACGGCGCTGAGACGCTGGAGATCGGGAGTCTTGGCTGGGTAATTGCGCGATGAGAGACGGCTGGCTGTGCCCGCGCTTCAGCTGCTGCGGCCCGGCTGAGGGTGATGACACACACACCAATGCTGCTCCACCTGCACACACACTCTGCTGCACGGAAATACACTCCGGAGAAAGCCGAGGGGACCCTCATGGGTGGCCGCAGAAATGAATACTCTCCATGCACTCTCTCCCCCCCCTCATGTGAGCTAATTAAGCAGCAATACCTCTCCAGGTTGTCTTGGAGATGTGTCTGCAAAGGAGTAGTTTTCAGTCTGAGATCAGGAAGTGAGGGCCTTATTGCCTGAGCTTATAGTCAAATATATTTGGATATCTTTTTTGAATACCAATTGTGTGGAAAACATATCTGTCGAGGAATGGCGAGTAAACTGTATTTCACATGACACATGGGTATAATTATTGGGCACCTAATTTATTTTACATTTGTATTTTAAGTGTTTATTCCAAACAGTACAATATTAAACCTATACTTGAGTGTTTTCGTTTTATCTATTCCAATTCAGAGGGAAATATGTTCATTTACTTCACAGCTTAAATTATATTTTATATTCATAGTCAGATAATTCAGAAGTTTACCTGAATAATATATTGAAGAAAAAAGCTCCTCCTTTACCAGTTTCAATATTAATGTATTATTGCATGTGCACATTAATTCAAATGCATTATTGCACTATATTGTTGCACATTAATGCAAAGATAATCCAATAAGATAACATGTCTGACATGGGTTGTTCTGCAGAATGAGTACGTTTTCACTTTGATGCTCTTATGTTAGTTTTAAATGCATGACTTTTACTTATAATAACGTATTTCTACACTGTGTGGTACTACTTTGACTATACATAAATACTTCATTCACCATATTTCATTGTGCACGAAAATATCAAAAATGCATTTCTTCAATTTCTTAAATGTTCTTTCTTTTTTTACGTTTGCTTCCCACAGAGCTAAGATGTTATGCAATTGTCTCTCTGTGATGTTTCTATTCTATTTGAATGCACACATAATGTAATGTTCATAGCGAGATATGACCCGATACAAAAAAACGGAATTCCAACATCTTAAAAACAGCCTATTATTATGTTTTCATTCACTAACCACCAGAGGCGGAACTCACACAAATCACGACGTCGCTACACGGAGATCATTGGAGCAAACGCAGCCTGTCAGTGGATCCGGGGGAAAAAAGAGGAAAGGGCTGGGCTTACAGAGTCACAAACCACAACTTGGGTAGCGCCTCCATCAGAAACCAGTTTAGAAAAATCCCCGTTGAAGAGAGAGGAAGGTCTGGTGAATGTCACCCACTGAGCAGCAAAATACGAGATTTCTCTGCGCGTAATTTGGAACAGTTGCATCCTGAGCTTCTGCAACACATCGTTCTGCGCATCGAGGATACATTTAAAAGGTTTGCTTTCGCCATTTGAACTGGACTTGTTTTGGTTTGGTGTGCGCAATGATGGCCACTTACCAAAACCCAGAGGATGACGCAATGACTCTAATGACCCACGACACCAACACGACCAAGGAGAAAGAGCGACCCAAAGAGGAGCCGGTCCAGGAGAAAGTCCCGGAGAAAGCGGACCCGTCCCAGAAACCTCCGTACTCCTATGTGGCTCTCATCGCCATGGCCATCCGGGAGAGCACCGAGAAGCGCCTCACGCTGTCCGGCATCTACCAGTACATCATCACCAAGTTCCCCTTCTACGAGAAGAATAAGAAAGGCTGGCAGAACAGCATCAGACACAACCTGAGTCTCAACGAGTGCTTCATCAAGGTTCCTCGGGAGGGCGGCGGGGAGAGGAAAGGGAATTACTGGACGCTGGACCCGGCCTGCGAGGACATGTTTGAGAAGGGGAACTACCGGAGACGTCGTAGAATGAAACGGCCGTTCAGACCTCCACCGACGCATTTCCAGCCCGGGAAGTCCTTGTTCGGGGGGGACGGCTATGGCTACCTGTCGCCACCAAAGTACCTGCAATCCAGCTTCATGAACAACTCCTGGTCGCTCGGTCAGCCGCCCCCTCCCATGTCCTACACGTCCTGTCAGATGGCCAGTGGCAACGTGAGTCCGGTGAACGTGAAGGGTCTTTCAGCACCTTCCTCTTATAACCCGTACTCCCGGGTGCAGAGCATGGCGCTGCCCAACATGGTGAACTCTTACAACGGCATGAGTCACCACCACCACCCGGGGCACCCCCACCATGGGCAGCAGCTGAGCCCGGCCTCCGCGGCTCCCCCCTCGGTCTCCTCCAGTAACGGAGCCGGCCTTCAGTTCGCCTGCTCCCGCCAGCCCGCGGAGCTCTCCATGATGCACTGCTCTTACTGGGAACACGAGTCCAAACACTCGGCGTTACACACGAGGATTGATATTTAAAAGCGTACCCAAAATGGTCTGTGTGTAAACAAAAAAATGAGGACTCTGAGAGTGAGGTAATTCCTGTGATTTCAAAAAAGAACCAAGAGTATTTTTGACGCGCTGCTCGGGTCCTGCCGATCGATGGGAAAGTAAGCTCGAGTGGACAGTTTTACAAAACGGAACCGGGAGGTAAAGAAGCCATCAGGACACATCAGGTTGCACAAACTCTGGGAACCATTTCGTGCGCTTGAATTACACTTGGACTGATGGCTGTAATAACCCGGCATTGTAGTCATAATCGTGCCTTTGGAAAGAGTTTCCACGGGGATAGACATTGCTGATATTGCTTCAGCTGTGTTATTGTGCGTAATGGTTTCTCTCGTCTTTACGCACGGCTTTTTTTTTTTTAAACCATTGCCAAATGAAACTTGATGCCCTAAATAATTCAGTGCTTTAATATGTGATTGAATCAGAGCTCTATTTAGCCCTCTTGCACTGAGAAGGCCGAAACTTCACCCTGACATGGTTGTAAACTTTGTTGGGTTAAAGGTGAAAGTGTGGATAGAAATCCACCAGACTGCCAATTCAGGGTTTTCATATTCCTTGATCCCAGTGTAAATGTATGATATCATTTCCAATATGACGCCAGCCAGCCAGTGCCAGGTTTTGTAAATCTTTCTGATTATTATTTTTGTTTTTTTATAAACGTGATTAGCTTTATTTGTCTCATTCATGTTGGGGCCATGTTTCATTTTAATTAGCACTTTTCCCTCTTTTCTAGGTTTGTGAATTTCTTAATAAACTTGTATTTCTAAAAGTAATGCAGTGGTCATGAAGTAATCTGTTTTATACTAAGATAACCACTGTATCTGAAGGTAACGCAGTATAAAAGTCCTACATTGTAAACTAAATATTACAGTATTTTGTTTGGGGTTTATGCAGGGTTATAATAATAATCTATTTAAGCATTTATTATTTATGGCGTGCAATTATCTCGAAAAATGTCCAATATTTATGCATTGCGTCTCCTGAAAAAATTATGTAGGTCTTTATAAATAGTCATATGTATTTTATTGGATGTAATAATTGCACACGGCCTTGTTTTTGCTATTTACTTCAATCAATTAGGTCGATTTCCCATTTTTGTTCAATTCTCATTTAAACATAATAATAATACAAATAATTGTAATAATAGTAATTATAATAATGTGCAAAGATAATATCATTGATAATTGTTCTGTTAAACAGGGCTATTTAATATATATTGTAATATGTCAGGTTCTGCACAACTGCTCTACAAATACATCCAGCCGTATAGCCGTTATTCATAACTTAGTATATAATTTTAAACAGCTAATATCAGTCATTATGTTTCTTGTATACATTAATTATCATTTGCCAATAATGTAATTCAGAACTGAACCCGTGTCCCTGGAAAAACGCCGAGGCAGGGAAGCTAAGACCGTCCCGGGTAGGCCAAAAAAATACACACCGCTGTAAAATAAATGCAAAGTTATTACCATAACTTATTTGTAATTTGCGTTGGATGTGTGATTTTGAGCACGAATTTAAGAGGTTACTATCATGTTTTTCTAAATATAGGCTACTTTTGACGTTCTCTTCTCAATAAAAACAATCAATAAGCAGCATAGCAACAATAATAATATTGTAAAGGGACAGCAATAATAAAGAATAGGCCTACAAATACAAAATAAAAAGAATAATACTAAAAATGACTTCCGAAATCCACCTGAAGTTGCCCTTATTAATTAGGATTTTCCGAGTTTTTCCAGTGTTGCCAACAAGTAAAAAAGTAATTACGTTCATGCAGTTAACTCTAAATATTACAGAATAATTTAGGAAATCCGGGCAACAAAAACCGGAAGTGTATAAATACATGGGATGCAAAATGTTACATGCGGTCATTAAAATGCTTTCTAGGGTTTTCAAAATAAGACGAATGGGAATTCATCCTCTGATTTAAAGAGTGGTTTAATATTGACACAGAGAGTCATCTGTTGAGGGTTAAATATAAAAACAGCTCCACCTCCTCCTCTGTTGTGTTTGAGTGTGACTCACGTAAAGACTTTTAGCCTCTTGATGAAAGAGACATGTTGAGACGCCTTCAGGAACCCACTGATCTCAGACCATTCCTCTCGTAATCACTTTCACATTATCACAGCGACTTATTGCTCACATCTGGATCCCACTCTGATGTTTGAGGCGTTTGAGTTTATTGTTCTGGCACCACCACAGTGATTGTTGTAAGAGCTAAGCAATTACACAATAGGACTTGTTCATGTATAATGGATCATTGCAGAGATTAGATTATGGAGTTAAATGTCTTCACCCTGTCAAACACAGGCTCATCACCCAACGTAAAATAACACACACTCCCTTACAAAGCGAGTTAAAATGACACATTATTTGGAGCAATTGTGGATTATTAATGACGTTTGCAATATGTTCAGTCATGGTCAACAAGGTTTTACGCTTTGGCGTGTAACGATGCGCAGTGAAGGGAATTAAGTTGTAAAACGGAAGCGAATATAGAAGTGGAAATATAACGAATATAACGAATTACAAAAAAAGATGTGTAGGTTATTTAGGCAGATAAGCCTACATAATACACGTGTGTTCAGTGTGTGTTGGTATTAGAGTTAGTTAAGGCTTGTTGGGACATGAGACAGCATTTGAAAGGGTTTTTAATTTGTGATCTTTGCCCGATCAATACCCATAATTATCTTTAAAACCATCGACTTAAATGAAGTAGCTCAATTAAATAAAAAGTTATAATATGGACTTTTTTCATATTAAAAAATATACAAATGACAGTTATTTAATACTGATATTTCTTATGTTGGTCAAATAAATGTTGGTGTATTTTATAGCCTTTTATTATGTGGACTCGCTTTCAAAATACAGATGTATATATTTAAAATGTGCCTCTATTTCTTACACACAAAGGGTCAAAGTCCAATTTTTGAAGAATGAAATGCTCATGGTGTATTTTATTAATTATTCATATCTATTATAAAACAAAAGTAATAATAGATTTAACCACTGAAGTAACTATACAACATATAAAACAATATATGACGGTGATTTTAGGCGCATTCGCTGACTGGTTTTTAACGCACTCAAATATATTCTTACAGTTATAAGAGGCTCAATCTCACATCACGTGCAGACAAATTCAGCATGAAACCAAAGTCACATGCAAACTCTGGAATAATAATATTTGCAGGATGAATAATCGAGAAGTGCAGCGTTATTTCTCCAGCCTACAGGATGCATTAGCGGCGCAAACACGCTTTTTACTCCGTGTTCCTTTACAATAAGCTGTATGAAAGTATTGAGCTATAAGAACATGGTCCTCCATGAGACCTGGAGCAGGAGCTGATGATGTGTTTCTCTGCTTCCTCACATTTATGTTTTGTAAACAGCGAGCAGATAAGGGGCGCGTTTGAAAGCCAAGTGTATTCTAAACACTCCTCCAAAAATAATAAATACAAGTGTTTAAAATAAATGATGTTCCGGTGAGTGTAACCAACCTTCACACACAAACATGGAGAGGGTTAAATGACTGTAATGTAAGGCGTAGGCTGCTTTAAAAAAGTATTGACTTAGTCTCAGGAACATAACGTTTAGCTTCTTCGTTATTAGCATCATTAGCATCATTAGCATGTCAATAGCCTAAAATTCGTGGTGGTTGATTTTGCACTTTATTAGATATGCTTTATTGATCCCAAATTGGGAAATAGTGTCGTCACAGCAGTGTGTTTACAAGGCATTGCACACAACTAAAAAAGTGCATTAATATAAACAATAAATACAAATAGCCTCATCAGACCAAGGATTAACTTCGTCTTGCTTTTAGTTTTCGATGTGTGTACAAATTAGGACTATTAATGACATTTGCAATTTTTTGTTAAAAATACTTTTATTTATTGCAAAGTAGGTTTAACTCAAACAAGTCATGTGCTTTGGTGACACACGCATTAACACAGCAAGAGGAATGAAGTTGCAAAATGGGCGCAAATATACTGTATTTCTTCTTTTTAAACTTTCTAAAAACGAATGAAAAAAGGAAGGAAGTAAAATAAAATAAAAGAATGACAACAATGACATGTGTGCAGTTTAAATGTATGCCTATATAATACATGTTGTGGGTTCATTAATATTTAAAATAAGTGTGTGTTATAAGAATCAGTAAAGGCTTGTTTGGACATGCATCTGAAATGGTTAACATGAATTGTTTTTTGTTTTTAAAGCTTACCATCTTTGAACTCCAGGACTTAAATCAGGTCATCCATTCAGGTAACACATAAATACACACATGTATATGCTGCTCTTTTTTGTTTAACCTAACGTAAAGAACAAGAACACATGATAAAATACTTTATTGATCCCAATTTGGGAAATGTTTGCGTTGCAGCAGCATAAAAAGACAAGGCAATGTACATTA